>CM068361.1:5297645-5432645 GCA_034769755.1 Odontamblyopus lacepedii | reverse complement strand
CCAGGACTGAACCAGGACTGAACCAGGACTCAACCAGGTCTGAACCAGGACTGAACCAGGTCTAAACCAGGACTGAACCAGGACTCAACCAGGACTGAACCAGGACTAAAGATCTTATTATACATCCATGGGACTAAACCAGGAGTATCCATCATCCATCTCTTTCCGCTTTATCCAGCTGGGTCGCGGGGGCAGCAGTTCACTGCCCAGTCCTCTGCGCACCTGACCCTCTATGAACCCCTCTGTGGGTGGTGAGCCCACAGAAGGGTGGACCCACATCGTCCTTTTGGACTGAGCCCCGGCACCAGGCGATGTCATGGTCTTGACTTCAGTTCCGGAGTGCCCAGGCTAAACTAGGTCTCTTCCTGGTCAAGAGAGTGACTCCAAATGCTCCTGCCTCAGACTGACCCTGAGGCTAGAGCGAGGAGAGAGGGAGAGAGGATTTATTACATAAAACCCGGGAGTTTGTGCTGGCGGCTGGCTCCGGGACCCAGGACGGCGTGGCCCCGAGCTCCGAAGCTACGGGGCTTGGGGCCGGCTGCGAGTGCTTTCGGGCGACGGCTGCTGCCCCGTGGGCCACCGTGGACCTCTGTGCTGACCTTTCGCCTGCGACAGTCTACGTGAGCGCACCTCCGGGCTGTCCCGATACTCAGTCCTGGTTTATTCCTGGTTTAGACCTGGTTCAGTCCTAGTTGAGTCCTGATTTAGTCCTGGTTCAGTCCTGGTTCAGTCCTGGTTCAGTCCTGGTTCAGTCCTGGTTCAGTCCGTATGTGCGGGGCAATAGGTCAGCATCTCCGCTCACTGATACTGTGAAAAAGCTTCGGTCAAGTAACGGTCAGTGACACTTAGATCAGGGAAGCCTGTACTAAGATGGCGGCAGTATTAACGCCAAGAGGCTGAACGTGACATCTACTGTTCATAGCTGTGTGATGACATATTTTTGACAGTAAAGTCCCGTGTGTGAATTTATATTTGAACTGAAGAAAGCGTAATCGTAACTTTTCATTTCGTAATTGTTGTGATTCTTGATGTTGTAACTTTTCTATTCGTATTCTGATGGAGACAAATACACACAACACAGTTTATGTACGACTGGACTCAACTGAGAGTTTACGAATATTTATTTTACACTCAACTACAGCCAAGTACTCACAGATTTCCCAAATATGCACGGATTTAATTCCTACACACATGAATAGTTCTGACAGCTATGTCACTCCATAGTGGAACACTGTGGAACACAACTCTTTAAATATTGTACTTCCTTCTAGGGCTGAAACGATTCATCGAGTAAATCGATTAGAAAAATGCATTGATTAAATTTTTTCGCCTCGATGCTTCATTTTATTTTCATACGCTCGGCGATGGCCGGAACCTTCTGTGGTAGAGGTAAAGGTTCCACACGACCACTGCACTTCACTGTACACAAAACAGCGCGGCGCCCATGGATGTGTAATAAGAGCGTAATCTCATCTCCTCCTGTATGGGTCGTGTAGATCGTGTCTTTTCGCGTACGCTGCGTGGACCGCGCTTCCTCCTGTGCGCCTCTAAACCAGAACTAACACCAGGACTAAAACCAGGTCTAAACCAGGTCTAAACCAGGTCTAAACCAGGTCTAAACCAGGTCTAAGCCAGGTCTAAGCCAGGTCTAAGCCAGGTCTAAGCCAGGTGTAAACCGGATCTAAATCCAGGTCTAAAACCAAACAAGAATTTGCAGGAGGTAGTTGCTACATTCATGTAGTTTTAAAAATCATGACTAGCCTCGCGATAATTACGTTTTTCATGTCCAAAACACATGTACTTAACGTGTGCAAAGTAGACGCACATTAACAAACGATTACTCGATTATTCAAACAAAATAATCGACAGAATAATCGACTGCTGTAATAATCGACAGCTGCCGCTCTACTTCCTTCTGATAATTTCAACAGAGTTACTCCAAATGCTCCTGCCTCAGACTGACCCTGAGGCTAGAGCGAGGAGAGAGGAGAGAAGGAGAGAGGAGAGAAGGAGAGAGGAGAGAGGGAGAGAGGGAGAGAGGAGAGAGGGAGAGAGGGAGAGAGAGGAGAGAGGGAGAGAAGGAGAGAGGGAGAGAGAGGAGAGAGGGAGAGAAGGAGAGAGGGGAGAGAGGGAGAGAAGGAGAGAGGGGGAGAAGGAGAGAGGGGAGAGAGGAGAGAAGGAGAGTGGGAGAGAGAAGGAGAGAGGGGAGAGAGGAGAGAGGGAGAGAGAGGGAGAGAAGGAGAGAGAGGAGAGAGGGAGAGAGAGAGGAGAGAGGGAGAGAGAGGGAGAGAAGGAGAGAGAGGGAGAGAAGGAGAGAGGGAGAGAAGGAGAGAGAGGGAGAGAAGGAGAGAGGAGAGAAGGAGAGAGGAGGGAGGGAGAGAAGGAGAGAGGAGAAAAGGAGAGAGGAGGGAGGGAGAGAAGGAGAGAGGAGAAAAGGAGGGAGGGAGGGAGGGAGAGAGGGGAGAGAGGAGAGAAGGAGAGAGGGGAGAGAAGGAGAGAGGGAGAGAGGAGAGAAGGAGAGAGGGGAGAGAGGGAGAGAGTGTGAAGAGTTTTCTATTCCAGTTCACAGCAGCTACAGCTCACGCTCATCATGGGGGTAATGACAGTATAAGACCATCTTCTCAAAATAGCAAAATGTAGAACACACAGACAGAGAGGAAGAGTGTGCAGAGAGGGACACCACACACACAAACAAACAGACAAACAAACAAACAGACAAACAGACAGACAAACAAACAAACAGACAAACAAACAAACAAACAGACAAACAAACAAACAAACAAACAAACAGACAGACAGACAGACAGACAAACACAGAGTCTGTTGGAGATAGTCAGGTCATTCATGTGCTCTTACTCTCAAACTTTTCTGGTGGGGAAACACAACCTGCTTGTCTCCATGGAGAGGTTATGGCTTTACCTAAAATGTTGCAGAGTACAGCATTAAATATTGTTCCAGGTTTATTTGCTTTTAGCCGTTTTTATCGCACAAGTGGGTATTGAGGGAAATTGTTTTTTTCTGCCATGTCATAATGTCCCCTCATCAAACACTTGCCTGAAAAGGTTTTAGATGTCGTCCATCCATGTTTGAGTAATCTAGGCATCTCTCCCAGGCATTAAATGGTAAAAGGTCACATTTTTATACAGTACTTTTCCACCTTTAAGGTTCAAAGTGTTTTCAATCAAGGAACCACTCTCCCATTCACACACACATACACCAGTGTACACCAGGGCTCGACGCTAACTTTTTTTTAAGGAGCACATATGCCCCTAAGTTAAAAATTTTAGGAGCACAAAAAAAAAAGGGGGGGCACAAAATAGGTTTTTGTTAGGTTTATTACAGTGCAGAACTTGCGCACACCAACTTAATTGAATCAATTTTATACAAAAAAACAAAAGGATTATGACTGTACTTTTCCAGCATGATTTCAATGGTTTTTTTAAATTTTTTTTATAAATCTATCTCCATTTTATCTGATTAATATTCATTTAGACTTAAAATAAGACACATAAACTGCACTGCACTTAAACCCCTCACCCATAGTTTGAGGGGTTCTCTTCTTCAAGAGAACTTCCACTGGCACTTTACACAAAACTGCTTCGAAGTGAAAAAAGTGTGTAGGATTTTTAAACCTGTCTTTTCAAATTTCTGACTGGAGTTACATTCTCTTGTTTTAAAATGGTTTTTAGCCTCTGCACATTTACTAAACCAAACGCACATTGTGACAAACAGATTAATTTGCCATTTTATTAGGCAAACTTCAGCCCACATGTCGCCTCCTCTGTGCCCTAGTTCTGCTCTTTGCGACACTGACATAAAATTACTTTTTGCTTCGAGTTTCGTCCTGCTCTTCTAATCAGCGCATTGAGGAGGAGCCTCTGTGCGCTACGTGGGGAGGAGAGAGCGTGAAAAGGCGAGGAGCGGCGCCCGTCCCCACACCGCACAGTGTCTGCGGGCTCCAGCGCACAGAGATGCCGCGCGGTCCCGCACACGGTACAAGTTTAGTGCCAACAGCCGTAATGAAATATGACCGCACTCGGTATTCAGGACTCGAGTCCGTGACAAGACCGAGTCCAAATGCGCTCGAGTCCGAGACCAGATCGCTTTAGCGGAGAAGGAAGTCCAGCGGTGTGGGGGTGTCTGTGAGTGTGGGACAGGTGTGGGTCCTGCTGCGGGGCGCTCCTCGTTTAAGGGGGTGTGGGTGTGTTTTGAAGCAGAGTTTGTTCGTATGAGTGATATCGCCGCACACCCGGAGCTCGTATGCTGGGGTCGTGCGAGGTCGGAGGTGTTGTGCCCGGGCACGGTTCGGTTGCGATCGCGCTGGGCGTGAGGCGCTTTAGGGGCGATCCAGGCTTGGGCACGATTCTGAAGTCCTAGTGTGAGTTTGCCCCTAATGTTTGATACATTTAGAACATTTAACTCGTCACGTTATGTCTGTGCGCAGCTCCTTATTGTGCTGCAGAAGCACTCGCACTGGTGCGACTGGTTTTATTTCCTCGTTCGCTCGACGAAATATTTACTCGCAAATGCAAGTGAAATGGGCGCACTGTAGAGCCCTGGTGTACACAGACATGGGGGTGAGGTGGGCCAGAGGATCTGACCACTCCACCAGTGATGATTATGACAAAAATGGGATTCAAACCGGCAACCATCTGATCAGAGGACAAACACTCTGAGCTACTGTCACCATTCATTATTCACTATTTCTTGTTTGCTTTCATGTACGTTTACAATACCATGCTGTTTATATTCTTGTGTTCCTGTCTAACTTTGCCAAAACAAAATAAAAAAATAAATCTGTACATTTTTATTAATTGTACAGAAACAGAACATGCACATGATTAATTCAGTAACTATTTTGATGAGACATTTTATAGTTAACAAATGTTGAGCCTGATGGTTTGTATCATTGACACAGACCAAAGAGATTTCTGAAGCACTGCTGCCCTCTGCTGGTATAACTGAAGCATGCGGCTGGACCAGAGCTCTGTGCCATTTAAGACATGTTTTTCTTTTTCTAACTATCTTTTCTGAAAAGTTTGTTTAAGCATAGAGTAGCCATGAATTGCACTCAAGTAATAGTATTGTTCCTTCTAAACTATATTACAGAAACAGTACAGTGAGTGAGTACAAAGAGTACAGTGGTCCAACAAAATGACTCAGGACCTAACATCTGATTTTAAATTTGAACTGTCATTTGAAGGATGCAACATTAAATAATGCTCAAAATGTGATATTTTCAAAGAACAGTCACAACAATGAGACAAACTAAATCAGATCTGAAGGAGCGCTGCGAGACACAAATGTTCAAATCATTTTAGATTTATTAAAGGTACTAAAGTAAATGGAAAAAGAAGAGTAATTTCTAAGAGCTTATTGCAACTCGAAAGTCAGCAGTCACTAGCGTATGAACTGATATATGACCAGTGTGTAATACAAACACAGTGTGATGGGAAAACCACAGTTAGTTCAGATGAAATATTACCCATAATCCTTAGTTTATGAGGTGTATGTCAATAGTCTCCTATAGACCTGCTCATACAGAAGAAAAGGAGAATATTTGAAATTGGTATTGATCTAAAAAGACTTAATAAAAGAAAAAAGAAAAAAAAAACATCTATGGATAGCTACAGTACACAGTAGTAGGTTTAATATGTGCCTACACGATGCTAAGTCCAGAGCCGTGGGCGTATATGGGGGATAGGGGAAAACGGGAGGAAGGACGTCTTGAATACAGGAGAATAAAGATTATAAAGAGTAAATTTAAATTACAGAAATTTACTACAAATCTCTATTACATAATAATCAAAATGAAGCAAAATCGGTCAATCTCTACAAATAATAAAGATATATGCATTTTTTGTCAATGAAAATGAAAACGTTTAAGGGCACAAAAACTATGTAAGCTTTTTAACATGTAAAAATACTTCTAAAGCTTAGACCAGCTACAGACTGCAGGGGGCACCGTCTTCCCTTACAAAACTACACAAGCAGCCCACAGTACACCACTCAGAACTTCTGATGGATTTTTTACAAAGACGAGGTGCAGTAAAAGACGGAGGAGCTAAAGACAAGACGCTCCATGAGTCCACTCGTGATGTTCCTACTTAATCAACATGGAGACAACGTTCTCTGTGATTTATGTCTAGTAGAGCTGCCACAAGTACAGCAACTAACCATGACTATTCAATACGGGCACTAATCATCCCAGATAGGCTGAAAAGTCAGTTGGCTGATATACTGAGCAGATATTTGCCCTTTCTAGCATAGCCTAAAATCTCCAGCAGTGGCCGATATTTTGTTTGGTCCAACCAGCTGCCTAAATATGCATAAAAGGGATATGCAGAAAGCTTTATTTGAACACATTAGTCCAAAGAGTACACACTGCTCTCTACACAGTTTGTAGTAAAACAAGTTGCGAATGAGTTTGTATTGATTTCTACAATAGTCATTTGGGAAAAATGACTATTGTATTGTAGGAGGCCCCGGGGAAGACCCAGGACACACTGGAGGGACTATGTCTCTCGGCTGGGAACACCTCGGGGTCCGTCCGGAGGAGCTGGAGGAAGTGGCTGGGGAGAAGGAAGCTTGGGAGCCCCTGCTTAGACTGCTGCCCCCGCGACCCGGCCCCGGATAAGCGGAAGAAGATGGATGGATGGATAGATGGAAAAATGACTAAAATCCTACATATCGGGCTAATATATTGGCAGAGTTAATCAGTCATCGGTTCCTTTGGATTCTAAACAATCAGAATTGGTCATTAAAAAAAGCATATCAGTCAATCTCTACTAATCTCACTCATAACGTATTATGCAGACTCTTAAACATGTACAAAGAGACTATATTTTATAACAAAGACAGTGAAATTATTTAACTAAAATGTCCAAAATAAACACTATAATTATAATGATGAACTAGTTCAAAGTTCAGTTCACAAATTTCAAAATTAACTTATTCATTCATAGTTAATTAATTGTTTATAGTTAATAGTTAAGTTTAGTTTTAGTTTAGTCTTTATTTGAAGGGACAATGTACAGATACATTAAGTTTAAAAAACAGAGATGTTCTGCACCAGATTATAGCTAGTTTCCGTCCGCAGTCCCGAATTTACAGGAGTAAATAATACGTCATTTAAGCTAAACAATAAGAGCAGTATTTCATAGCACCAGTCTGACACAAACACTCTCACAAACACGGCATCTCATACCTGAGCATTGGATTCAAATTTTTAACACATTCGCACTCGCATGCTGTCCATTATACAACATTTCAGTCCTATTTCATTCAGCGGTAAAAGGTTAAGAATCTTACACATACTAAAGTTACAGTTTTACATCAACAATTATATATTCACTATAATATTTACATAGAATGTCATGAAACATCTGGAGCTGCTTTGTTCAGTGTTCACATGCCTGATTGTTCCACAGCCACTTTTTCACTTCCACTGTAAATGTTGAACAGTTTGTTAGATTTTTTAATTCAGTTGGAAGATTATTCCACTCCCTCCTGTGGGCTCACCACCTGCAGAGGGGTTCATAGGGGGGGTCAGGTGCTATGAGTATTGGGCAGCAAGCTGCCCCCGCGACCCAGCCGGATTAAGCGGGAGAAGATGGATGGATGGATGGATTATTCCACTCTTTTATTGCGTTATAAGAAAATGCTGATTGTGCAAATGAGGTTTTTCGTTTTGGTATAAAACACTGGCCCCTGCTGGAGGTCCGTGTGGCTCTGGGAGTCAGTGTTGATGTGAGTTGTACAAAGTGCTTAAGAGGTGCCGGTGCAGTGTTATTAAGAATTCTGTAGACCATTTTGACTGACGCTAATCTTTGTATATTCCCAAAGTTTAGTAGTTTATATTTGTGTAATACACGGCAGTGGTGATATTGTCGTGGCTTCTTGTCCAGAGTTTTTATGGCTTGTGTAATGATTCTAGTGGCTTCAGGACAGTTTTGCCAGCCTGAGACCAACATGTTATACAGTAATAAAAACGTGACATAATCATTGCATTAAAAAACGTCTGAGATGCCGCTGTTGTTAATGAGTTTCTGATAGTCTTAAAGGTTTTTATATTGTATTTGAGACTGTGGCACATTTGCTTAATATGTTTTTTAAAGGTGAGAGTGGAATCTAAAGTGATGCCCAAGTAGTGATACTCTGTAACGTTCTGTATCACTTCTCCGTTTACAGTGACATTTGGAAAAGATGACATTTTGCTCTTATTAAAAAAATACATTGCCGCTGTTTTCTTTACATTCAGTGTGAGAGATGAATCGTGCAGCCATTTTGCTACTTTCTCCATGGCCACTATGAGTTTTGTAGCTACTTGTTCTGTATCTTTCCCCCATGTATAAACGACCGTATCATCTGCATACATTTGGATATTTACATCCTCGCACACAGATGGCAGGTCGTTTATATATAGGGAGAACAGAAGTGGACCGATATTGGAGCCTTGTGGCAGTCCAATCTGGGAAGAAGCAATATTGCTTCTTCCCGAGTTATTGATTCTGACGCATTGTCGATTCTGACGCATTGTCTGACAAATATGACTTGAGCCAGGCCAGGATGTTCAAAGACAAATTATCCATCCATCCATCCATCTTCTCCCGCTTAATCCGGCTGGGTCGCGGGGGCAGCGTGCTGCCCAATCCTCATAGCACCTGACCCCCCCTATGAACCCCTCTGCAGGTGGAGCCACAGGAGGGTGGACGTCATGGTCCTTGATGTTAGTGCATGTTTTGGGTTGATGGGGGAAACCGGAGTACCCGGAGGAAACCCATCCAGACACGGGGAGAACATGCAAACTCCACACAGAAAGGCCCGGCCGACCCGGGGATCAAACCCGCAACCTTCTTGCTGTGAGGCCTGAGTGTTGCCACTCAGCCACCGTGCCGGCCACAGACAAATTATATTTAGTTAATTTTGACAGAAGTTTCGGATGGCTAACCGTGTCAAATGCCTTGCTAAGATCTAAAAAGATTGCTCCCACAATCCCTCCATTGTCGAGATTTGATTTTATTGTCTCAATAAGTAGGCAGCAGGCAGTTTCTGTTGAGTGGTTTGTTCGAAAACCGAACTGCATAGGATGAAGTAGGTCTTCAGCTTCCAGATGTTGAGTAATTTGCTCAACCACCACTTTTTCAAGTGTCTTTGAGATCACAGGGATAATACTGATTGGCCTGTAGTTATTGACATCTTGCTTATCTCCTGCTTTATGTATAGGGGTGACGATGGCTGTTTTCAAAGCTCTAGGAAAAGTGTTTTCAGCTATTGATTTATTTATCAGTCTTGTTATTGGGGCAGATAACATTTCTTTGTGTGTTTTTAAAAATACTGTATCTAATCCGTGTATATCCTTTGACCGCGAACCTGATAATGAGGAGATAATTTTGTTTACTTTTGATTCGTTTGTTTGTTCCAGAATCAACTCATTCTGATTGTTTGCCTGTTTGGTTGCCACAGGTTCATTATACATTTGTTTAGGAAATTTCTTACTTAGCAATTGCACAGACTGGATGAAATGATCATTAAGATAGTTTCCAATTTCAAGACTGTCAGATACTGAATTTCCATTTCCATTTATGGTTATAGTTTCCTTTCTTGTTTGTCCACTTCCCGTAATTTTATTAATGCGTTTCCAAAGTTGTCTAATGTTCCCTTTTGCGGCTTTTATTATTTCTAGATAAAAATCAGCTTTAGCCTTTCTAAGTTGTGTTGTAACCTTATTTCTTAAGCTTTTAAACATGTTCAAATCAGTGTTTAAACCTGTTTTGATGGCTCTTTTAAGGGCTGAGTCCCTTTTTTTCATCATGGACCAGATTGTCCCAGTTATCCATGGCACCTTCGCTTTTGCGTTTTGCTTGCGTTGCTGCGAAATAGAATGTTTAGTAACAATTTGTTTCATTGTCACCATCATTTCATCACAGGCCTGATCGGTGTTTTCCCAGTTAACTATATTGTTCCATGGAATATTTTTTAGCTCATTTTCTAAAGATTGTTGATTTTTTTTGGGTATATATGGCAAAGAGTTTTGGCTTTGTGCAGTTAATTTGTCCGTGTATCTAAGTTTTGACAATTTCCGTACAATCAGCATCATATTATGGTCTGATAAGCCTCATATGATAGCTATTTGTGATGTCCTTAAGTTTCTTTCTGCGTCTTATTCAGCCAGTCCAAATTAAAATCACCAATTATAATTAAATCTTTAGAACTGAATTGTTTGAGAATATCTGATAATGAACTGAAAAAGGTATCTTTAGCTGTTGGGGGGCGATATACTACAATTATGTGAAAGGACATTTCTGGGGATAATATAATGTTGATTCCTGTGCATTCGAGAGCATTTATAGGGAGGGTAATTTCTTCACTCTTAATGTTTTCCCTTACATAAATCATTACACCCCCCCTCTTCCACTTGTTCTGTCCTTTCTATATATCGGCTAGCGGCCCCTGGCCTCTGGACGACATTCTCGTGTTGCAGTCCAGGTAGATGAGCACAGAGGTCATCAATTGCTAGAGATGAGTGAGATGAGTTTTGGTGAACACGTGTGGTCGCCGCCGCTGAGCTGCGTGCCCTCCTCCTCAACTTCGTCGGAGTCTCCGGATCGCAAGCGGCCCCTGCGGGGCCCCTCCTCGACAGGGCTTCCCTTTGCGCCGGAGCTGGAGGTACTGGTCGGCCGCCGCCGCCACGGCGCTCGCGGGGGAGATTGGGAGAAGCAGGTGAGTTTGCTGCTCAAATGTGTAGTATGGTGTATTCAGTGAGCAAACCTGAAAGTTACCGGTGGCGCTCTCGTTGCTGTTGTTGGCGTTGTTGACACGGGGTCCTTCCCCTGTTTGGATGTTGCTTATCGGTCCGGGGCACTGGTGAATGTCTCCGGACAACAGGAGAGATATGGCAATGACTAATGCCAGACTTTGTTGTGGTTTTAGCACGGTTTTTGTGTGTCTTGTTGCTCGATTGAAGAGATGCGGATAGATGAAGGTGGCTGCTAGGGAATACTTCCCAAATCCTAAGTGTTTATGTGTTTCGATCCATGGCTTGTAGTTTCCATATGTGTAGCATGTTTTTTTTGTTTTTTTTACTTTATTTTATTCTATTATTTGTTGCATGTCAGTGTTTGTCTACATCCTGCTCCAAGTACCGCAGCAATTTCCTAATGTTGTGAACCTGTTCACTCATATGGCAATAAAAAACATTCTGATTCTGATTCTGATGGTTGTTTCAGAGGGTAGGGTTGGCTGGTGTCATAATTCATATTAGTTAAGAGCGACGCGTATAAAAACAGAGCTCCTGCTACACCTGCCGCACCTGGCGGCGCCATCTTGCCCCCCAGATTTAGAATCATGAATTACTATGGAAACCATTCATAATTCAAAAAATTAACTAGTTTATCACTCTTTTTCTTCCTTTTTCAATACGTTGCTGCGAGCGATTATTGTTCAATATCATCGCCAAAACCCATTTAGAACCACACAAAGAAATTATTTGATCAGCTTTAACAATGAAACTATGTGTTAGATTTCATCTTCATACCAAATTTTGAATCCTTATCCAACCAGGGTTCATATGAGCATTTAGGGAACATTTCCCCATTATTGCTGTCTGTTCAGTTCACACTGCTGCAGCTTTCACCCCGACAGTACAGACCATAGAGTCTATAGTATAGACTATTATTTTTCCGCTTAACGTATTTTCCGGACTATAAGCCGCTACTTTTGTCCCAGACTTTGAACCATGCGGCTTTTACAAAGGTGCGGCTATTCTGTGGATTTTTCTTCCACCACTAGGGGCGCTCTAACTGGAATTTCAAAAACAACGGAAAATTAATGCAAAGAAGAATACGCTACTTTTATTTAGCAGATATAGCAGCACAACAAATTACTAACTGGTAATTATTTTCAGTTCCTCGCCCCTTCATCATGAAAAGCACACGAAGGAGTTCGTATGATGCAAGTTTTAAGTTGAAGGCATCGATCTTGCTCCAGGAAGGAAACCGCTGTAGAGCCCTGCACCCGCGGGACCCAACACAAAACAGTGCAGCACGGGACATATTCTGAAAGGTTATTGCGGGAGCGGGCGGGAGCGGTACTGAAGAATGCGGGAGCAGGACTGAAAATTGTGTCCAGACCTCTACCTGCTGCTGCACGTAAGCTTGGGTCAAGGGTTTCAGCGAAGATGATTAAAGTGACTTGTGGTTTCACTGCACAGGAGAAATGAAGGTAAACCAATTACCGGTTCTTTTCTGTTTTTGACAGAATCAGCACAGTTGCTGCCGTGTTAAAAGGCACTGTTCAGAAAGAATCTGTTCAGGTACATAAATGTACATTTACAGTACAAAATCATTCTGTATATGCAGTAAATATCTCATTTTTCAACATGGATATCAGCGGCTTATAGCCTGGTTGCGGCTTGTATGTGTGTATATATATATATATATATTTATATTTATTTTTTAAATAGAGTGGATGCAGCTTATATACAGATGCGCTCTACAGTCCGGAAAATACGGTATATTATTAGTTTATCAGTACAGTGAATGTGCGCAGCCTGAGAGCAGAAAACACCGTTGCACAGTTAACATGAAGTTGCAACAATAGCTATGATGTTGTCAGCGATCTGAAGCTAAATGAACATTTGTGAGTGGAATACGGATTAATGACCCGTATGTGTTAAATGCGGGTCCTTAATCCGTATCCCACTCATCAAGGACCATGTTGTCCACCCTCCTGTGGGCTCACCACCTGCAGAAGAGTTCATAGGGGGGGTCAGGTGCTATGAGGATTGGGCAGCAAACTGCCCCTGCGACCCAGCTGGATTAAGCGGGAGAAGATGGATGGATGGATGTGTTAAATGCAGGTAAGTACGCAAATTATGAGAAGAAATCTCTCAAACTTCAGTAGCCGGACATCCACTCATACCAAACATTTTGTTTTGTCTTGTTTCGATGACACATGTATCCAGAATGTCTGAACGTTTTTCTGCTAAATAGTAAGGGCTCTTTACGGTGTGTTTAGCCGGGTTTTTGCCTGGAACACTACAGAAATCTGGCACCCTGTTGGACAAAGTTAAATAGAAGCACGTCCTGTTCACAGACACCAGAATTAACATGTTCACAGTCTGTTCATCAGGCAGTAAAACAGAGTGTGTTCAGGTCATGTTCACCCAAAATATGAACCCGTTCAGGCACAACACTGACTATAAGAAACACTACATTTATACTATATCAACCTCCACCTCATTGACACCTGTTGACAGGATATTGCGCTGTACAGACATGTGGGGCCCTACCTTGCCCCCGATCTTAGCTCTAGCACTAGCATTAAGCATTAAGGAGGAGGCGTGTCCAGGCTGGGCTGTACTTCTCCGCTGGAGACTGGCATGGGACGGTACAAGTACATATATGGCGATGACATCAAACCAATCTGTGCCCACTGTGGCATTTAAAAGCACTGCCAGTGTGTGCAATGTCTGCAATGTCTTTGCCTCATTACAGCAGCACAGAGGCTGTGGGGAAAAGTTATATATACATACAACAAAACAGCTCCAGAGCCCCACAATGCAAGTACACGCCAGTAGAGGCACCAGGAATACAGAATTTTGAATGGGCTGTGACAGAACTGGTGTTTGTACACATGTGCACCCCTCTCACACACACGCACCCTTGTAAGCCCGTACACATGCACATATAAACCTTTTTAGTTTTCTCAGCGTTCCCTGTGTTCGTTTGCTTCCCACTGCACAGCAGACCAGAGTTTATCTCATGCGCTCCATCCCACATCAGACCCGCTGACCTCTGCGCTCCATCCCACATCAGACCCGCTGACCTCTGCGCTCCATCCCACAGCAGACCCGCTGACCTCTGCGCTCCATCCCACAGCAGACCCGCTGACCTCTGCGCTCCATCCCACATCAGACCCGCTGACCTCTGCGCTCCATCCCACATCAGACCCGCTGACCTCTGCGCTCCATCCCACAGCAGACCCACTGACCTCTGCGCTCCATCCCACAGCAGACCCGCTGACCTCTGCGCTCTCTGCTCCTGCCTGTCCCGGTTCCACTACCATGTCTCTCACCTAAGGTCGAGTTTCTTTTGCTGCTCCTGCTGACCGCTCATATTCTCATGGGTGTCCACCGCATGTCGCCCCACACAGCTGGATGTCTCGTGAATTACGAAGTGCATTTAATATAAATGTTTCTGATGTTACCGCTTTGTGCACACACATGGATTAAACCATTAAGAGGGAGGGTGACTGCACAACCTGCATTAGCCCCACACAAGTGACTCATGCACCATGTGCACACAGAGCAGGATGTGCAGGTGTCTGTACAGAGCAGGGCTCATGTGCACTATAGCCTATGTCTCTATATGCACTATACGTCTCTTGAGCAACTATATAAAGCTTAACTGACTGCTGCTGCCAAGAGAGCAGCACATACAAGACATGCGTCTGTTCTGCTCCCATATCTCAGCTCCGAGCTGTGTGAATGTGCACACTGATCCCTGTCAGAGTCCGGCTGCTCCACGGCTCCATGCAGAGTTTTCTACAGTTCTGATGGCATCCTACCTAAGCGGCACAATGGGAATAATTTGGTCACGACATTAAATGGAGATGATGACAGAGAGGACACGGGGATGTGAGGAAAACTGCCATCCCCGCAGACAGGGTAAGAAAACACACTTCAGGACAGCACTGTAAATGACCTCATGAATGAGCAGCTTTTGTACAGCTCCAGATCAAACCAAACTGTAGAGCAGTGCTGAGTCGATACAGGAAGCGGGTGAGGGGCTGTGCTCTGTTGCGGGAGGGCATCCGGACAGGACACGAACATCCTGCATGTTATGAATGTTAAGCATTTATCATCCTAATATATTTACAAATTAAAGAAGCCTTGAGTTTATTATATGTTGGTTTTCAGTGAATTACTTTGATATTTATTTTTTACGATTTTGCCAATTCACTCAGAGCACCACACCATGCCCTCAGTCTGCTCCACTCCACCTAATATTCACCTGTGGTTTAGAGCTCCACCCCACACACTTGCGCTAGCGATCAAATCGGGGGGCAAGATTGGGCCGTAATCTCTCAAGGTACTTTTGAATCCCACATGGCCGTTTGGGACACAGTTGGCAAAACACTACTACTTAGTACACTAGTAAAAGTACTGAGTGACTCAGTGAGTCAGTGTGTTACACCTGTGAGCGGGTGAGCAGCAGGGCTTCAACAGGGAAATGCACATTCAGCTGAGGGTTTGGGTTAAGTTTAGGCAAGTAGTGACTCTGGTTAAAGTTAGAGTTTGTCAACAGGTAAATTAATGGAGTCAAAGTAATGTTCCCACCAAGCATGGAGCCCCAACTTGTGTGTGCACGTATGTGTGCGCACGTATGTGTGTGCGTATGCGTGTGTGTATGTGTGCGTGTATGTGTGCGCACATATGTGTGTGCGTATGCGTGTGTGTATGTGTGCGTGTATGTGTGCGCACATATGTGCGCACGTATGTGTGCGAGTATCTGCACGTATGTGTGCGCACATGTGTGCATGTATGTGTGCGCATGTATGTGTACACGTATGTGTGCAGATATGTGTGCGCACGTATGCGTGCCCGTATGTGTGTTTATGGGTGTGCATATGTATTTGCGTATGTGGCGTGTGTGCGTGTGTGTTGGAGCACCTTCTCGTAGTACTGCACATTCCTCTCGGCCGTGGACACTAGAGCGTCTCTCACGTCTGACCTCAGGCTGCTCCTCCAGTGTTTCCAGTCTGCTCTCAGGGCCACATTAGCCTGCTCCAGGCGCTCAGCCAGAGCGTCCACCTCCTCCTGCA
The DNA here is from genome assembly GCA_034769755.1 of Odontamblyopus lacepedii. NCBI lineage: Eukaryota > Metazoa > Chordata > Actinopteri > Gobiiformes > Gobiidae > Odontamblyopus > Odontamblyopus lacepedii. Next base: position 5,416,820 of record CM068361.1, on the reverse strand, counting down.
GCTGCACAACACAGACATAACCAGCAGGGGGCATCAGGACATGAAACAGAGCCTAGAGTCCACCTCCTCCTGCCCCTGCCTAGTCTAAACTGACATTGACTTTTCTACCTACAAGGGAAATCACATGTGTGACAATAAAATGAGTTCAAAAGTGCAGTCATAAATTGTACATACAACACATACCAACACGTGTAAGTGTTTCTTTTCCTGACTGAAATCAAACCGGGCAGAGGTCATACTGCTGTGTTGCATCTGGCACATTATAATGTGGGACAGCTTCCATTCCAAACATACAGTCCTTTGCCTCCCGTTTATGTCAGAGTTTGTTTTGGTTGGTTTGGGTGCTTGACCTTTGACCTCCACCTAAACCACAATGCCACGTTGTGACTGGTCAGTTCCACAGCCTCATAACCTGAAATGTGACTTCATGTAACTCCTAAATCTAATAATTATGATAGTTATCCAAAGAGACTTCTAAACTCCTATATTTGCAGTGTATTAGACCACAGCAGCTGATGTATCAGCTGTAGTATTGCTTTATCTGTGCAAAGGTTAGCTAAAGCACACAGCACCTGCTGCACATCTCCAGCCCAGCTTCATTAAATGTGAGCACATATCATTGGAGCCTGCTCCTTAATTAAAGCTCTTATAGATCCCCATACGATCTGCAGCTGAACGCCGCGCTCCAAATATAGCCCTGTCCTTTACTCTCATCACTTCTCATTGGGCGCTCTCCGTCTCCTGACATTTTGAATGCAGCGGGCCCCTGCAGAGAAGAGGGGAGTTTTCATTAGCTGCGATTAGCGCTCAGGTTTACACAGGAGCACTGTGTACGCTGGGATTCCCGTGAAGCAGGGCAGAGCACAGCAGAGCACAGCTGGGGCACCTGGAGCTCCACTAATCTGTGGAGCTTCTATTGAGACGAGGGAGAGGAGGGTGGGAGTTATTAAGGCTGAGCTCCAGGAGAACTCACACACACACACACACACACACAGACAGACGCACAAACACACACACACTGACACACACACACACACACACACACACACACACACACACACACACACTGACACACGCACACACAGACAGACGCACAAACACACACACACACACACACACTGACACACACACACACACACACACAGACAGAGACAGACGCACAAACACACACAGATCACACACAGACGCACAACACACACACAGATCACACACAGATACGCACAAACATACACAGATCATACACAGACGCACAACACACACACAGATCACACACAGATACGCACAAACACACACAGATCACAGACGCACAAACACACACAGATCACACACAGACGCACAACACACACACAGATCACACACAGATGCACAAGCACACACAGATCACAGACGCACAAACACACACAGATCACACACAGACGCACAAACACACACAGATCACACACAGACGCACAAACACACACAGACGCACAAACACACACGGATCACACAGAGACGTACAAACACAGACGCACACACAGATCACACAGAGATGCACAAACACACACAGACGCACAAACACACACAGATCACACAGAGACGCAAAAACACACACAGATCACACACAGACACACAAACACACACAGATCACAGACACACAAACACACACAGATCACACAGAGACGCACAAACACACACAGATCACAGACACACAAACACACACAGATCAGACACAGATGCAAAAACACACACAGATCACACACAGACACACAAACACATACAGATCACACAGAGACGCACAAACACACACAGATCACAGACACACAAACACACACAGATCAGACACAGATGCACAAACACACACAGATCACAGACACAGATGCACAAACACACACAGATCACAGACACAGATGCAAACACACACAGATCACAGACACACAAACACACAGATCACACACAGACGCACAAACACACACAGATCATAGACAAACAAACACACAGATCAGACACAGATGCACAAACACACACAGATCACAGACACAGATGCAAACACACACAGATCACAGACACACAAACACACACAGATCACACACAGATGCACAAACACACACAGATCATAGACAAACAAACACACAGATCAGACACAGATGCACAAACACACACAGATCACACACAGACGCACAAACACACACAGATCACAGACACAAACACATACAGATCACAGACACACAAACACACACAGATCACACACAGACACACACAGACCACACACACACACACACACACACACATATATATATATATATATACAAACACAGATCACACAGACACACTGATCACTGCGTGATCACAGACTGAACAGAGCAGCTCAGGACTGAAATGTTCCTCCTTTGCATGATGTGGCACGACTCACCAGTAGAACTGGTGATCAGAAGTCGACTCAGCACATGGGTTTTTCCACATCAACAAAGATGAGTCTAGTCCACAGAAAACTGATACCCAGATACCAGGTGACAGACAGCCTCCTTAGAATTGAATTTTCTGAAGACAAAGTGAAACTGGGTTGAAGAGGCTGAGCCAATCAGAACGCTGCTTTCCACGTTGACAAGAAACAAAACGACTTCATCATTAGCTACAAACAGTACACAGCAGGCTTATTTTGTCACCACATGCTGCCTTTACAATATACTCGACAAAAAAGTCAGAAGAAATGAAAGTTGAGTTTCATTTTCGGTGGCCTAAATGTGTGTGAAACCTTTAGGTCTAAATGACTCTTTTGCCTCATGCATTTGTGAAACATCTCTCCAGCTGCTCCTTCTTTAAGTGAGGAACAGTGCACATATCACTGTAGCACATGTCACAGGCTGGTTCACTCTGTGCTTTCTCTTAGTCTCTTCCTTAAGTTCACTCTCAAACCAGGCAGTACCCTGCAGCTCTGGAGAGGATTCTACAAAACATTCTTTAACTCAAGCTGCTGTAAACATAGCACTGGTACATAACTTCTGTATCGCTTTGGTTTAAAGAACATATTACAATTAATATGTGACCTGACCATCTGATCAGACAGTCAGAACAACCAGGTCAACAGTAAATGGCCAGCGTGTAATACCGAAACAGAAAACATCATTAAGATGTTTTCATTTAAAACTGCATTTTCATTTAAAACAATCTCAGAGTGGAACAAACTTCCAAACAAAAAATTATGCAAAGACTTAGCCTGGAAATGTAGCCTGGAAATTAAACAACAGTTTCTCAGAGTGCAGACATGTCAGTATTAAAGTTAGACTAGACGTGAGAAGGGGATACAGGGGAGGGATCAGGAAACAAGTTTGAATTATTTTTAACTAACTGATGAAATGTATCACAGACACTGTAAATATTATGAACTGCATTGTTTTATGACTTATGTTCATTCCAACCTTCTTCTTTGTTCGCCTTACATTACAAACATTGTCATGTTGTTTGTCTCAGGGACGCAGGTCGAAATTAGCTCCAAGAGCTGAAGTCTGGTGATTAATGCTCCTGTACATTGGCCCGGTCAAATAAATCAAATAAACTAAACTAAATTCTGGTAAAGTTTATGCTTTTACTTCCTGGTTGGGTGAGGGCAGCAGATATGACATAATATAACTACCTAACTAACTACCTAACTACCTAATAATTACCTAACTTCATGATTTTTTTTTTTGTACTTTTCCTTTTAAATTTTTTTTTAAACAAACTTCCACTTAACTGATGTAAGCCTATGATAAATATTAACCACAGGCACTATTTACCAAACCAAGGCAGGATAAGAAAAACATGAAAACCTGTCATATGCATTTTAAGCCCAGACGCACACACACACACGCAGACACACAGACACACGCACACAAACCCACACAAACCCACACAAACCCACACAAACCCACACAAACCCACACAAACCCACACAAACCCACACAGACTGACCGTGTCCTGCTCCACTTTCTTCGTGGTCAGAGTCTCGTTCTTCACCTCAAAGTCGGCCTGGATGTTGTCTCTGCGCCTTAGCACCGTCTGTATTTGAAAAGATCATTCACAACAAAAATCACATCTCACAGCCTGTTTGGAGTATCTCGAATGGAATATTCAGATGATATTGCGTCAATACAACAGAAATATAAACGTTGTATTAGTTGACACTTAACGGTGTTGTATCTAGGGCTGGGCGATAAGGCTGAAATCTGTATCACGATATAAGTGTTTCATATCGGTCAATATCAATAATTATCAAAACATTGTGTGACCTATTTAAAATGGACCAGGAGGGAAAACTACAAATTTTAACATTTTTATTTTAAACTTAACCTTCTTCTGCATGTGTTACCAAATGAAAACAGCGAGAGACAAGAAAAAGGCGCACGGTGTCCGGTGTGCACGGAGCAGACACGTGAAGTGTCTGCTCCTTAGTTTCATAGTTCTGCATTGAAACCACATGATCGATGCTCCAGCGTGAACGAGACAGGTCACGAATCATACACGCAAAGACAAAGCTCCCCACCTGGACGGAGACATCAGAGCACGTACGTGCTGTGTCAGGTGCTCCTCACTCCATGATCCAGGAGCTTTAGTCCAAAACTCCACTGAAAGCTTCTATTTGTGGTATATCCTGTACGTGCGAGGGTCATTTCAGACAGGTCCAAAACAGTGCACTTTAGTGTAAATAGCAAAACGAAGGGTGATTCATTACGCAAACAAAACCGGTGTTCATGAGGCACCCCCGCAGATACTAAGACCAGCTGCAGTGGAGCAACACGCGAGTTTTAATGTGCGCGGATACACGACAGGTCCTAATCAAAGACTGTATATACTCTTTATACTGTCTTTGCTCATGCAACCAAGCTCGCTTCGCAACAAAGATTTAAAGTGGAGCTAAACCAGAGAGGGCTCTGGCTAAACTTATAAAAAAAAAAAAATCATTCTATCGAAATGTTCTGTCAAACGCATTTTGTATTGGTATCGAGCACGTGTCTGTCGAGATACATATCGTTATCGTTTTATTGCCCAGGCCTAGTTGTAGCTGATCTTCACCGTCTTAAAAAAAGGAAAAACAAAGCTAGTTTCTTTTTAAATGGTTTACAGTGGTTCACAAATTCTCCACTTATCTTACCTCATTCTGACCATCTTAACTATTCTCAGTGATGAGTTTATAAGCGCTTTTACAGAATTTAGTTAGAGTTTAGTTAGAAAGACAAATTTTGTTCAAATACATAAACTGCAATAATGCACGGCTCCAAGTTCTTTAATGTTTACATATTATACAAGATTGACTCTTGTGAACTTTAAGCTATTGTTGTTAGCTTATAAACAACATACTTGGAGTGGTGTTTCTTTCACACATACTTGAGTAATCTTTTATTATTAGTCTGTCTACATCTCCAAAGCTCAAATGCTCTTTTCCACCTTGTGATGTCATGAAGCGGTAGTTTTCACGTGAACAGCTCCTTTTACCTTTAGTTTAGTATAGATTGGAAATTCCAGGACTGAAATTATCTGCATGAAGGTGTATTGAGATTAAAAATGTGAGTTTTGATAACCTGCTTCTAGCACATATACTTCATACACATCTGCAGGACTGAGAAAAGTCTGATAATCATTATGAGATAGCCCATTCACACACAGATATTAAAAGTGTTTGTTTTACCTTGAGAGTATCAGCACACAGCACATACTCATGCAGCACTGGCTCCAGCACCTCAGACAGCTCCTGGGACTGCCCCTCTGTCTCCTGACCAATCAGATCGAGGCTCCTGGCCACGCCCTTCAGAGTCTCTGATAGGCCCTCCTCCAGCTCTGCCCACTGGCTATAGGCGGGGCTGTACTGGCGCAGCTCATCTAGGTACTCTGCAAACATTCGTATGGACATTAGCACAGGGAAGGCCTCTGTGCTCAAAAGTACAGACACTAGTTTGTTGCACTTAAACAGGAATTCAACTGAACAAATGAAATTATATACACTGCTTAAAAAAATTAAGGAACACTTTGCAAACACATGAGATCTTAATGTGGGAAAATATATGTCAGATATCTATACAAATGTGGACAGGGCAATGTCTTAGGAACAAAAGGATGCTCCTCTTTTAATGGAAATAAACAACAGGGGCACTAGAGCGGCAACAATGAGACAGCCCCTAAATCAGGACTGGTTTTACATGTGAAGATCATTTCAAGTTTCTCCCTCTTGGTCTTTTTTGGCTGGTTTTCCACTAGTTCTGCTTTGGCTACAGTGATTATCACTGCTGGAAGTAAGAGGCCATTCCTGAACCCTACAGATGCTGCACATATCATCCCACTTCTTCAGGATGGCACAGGAGATTTAATGTGTCTCCAGCACAATCTCCAGAACATGGAGATTTCAGGAGACAGGCATTTACTCTAGGAGAGCTGGACAGTGTGACAGAAGGTCCTCAACCCCTCAGCAGGACCCATATCTGCTCTTTTGTGTAAGGAGGAACAGGCTGAGCACTGCCAAAGCCCGACAGAATGACCTCCAGCAGGCCACTGGTGTGAAAGTTTCTGCCCAAACAATCAGAAACAGACTTCATGAGGATGGCTTGAGGGTGCCAGATCCTGTAGTGGCCCCTGTGCCAACCGCCCAGCACAGTGGAGCGCCATTGGCATTCGCTAGACAACACCAGAAATGGCAAGTCCACCACTGGTGCCCTGTGCTTTTCACAGATGAGAGCAGGTTCACCCTGAGCACCTGTGGTAGATGTGAAAGAGTCTGGCGAAGACGAGGAGAATGCTCTGCTGCCTGCAACATGGTTCACAGTGGTTTAGTGGTGAGTCAGTGATGGTCTGGAGCGGCATCTCCATGGAGGGGCGCACACTTCTACTGGCTAGAAAACAGCAGCCTGACTGCCATTAGATATGAGGATGAAATCCTTGACCCCACTGTCAGACCTGTAGGAAGACTGTCCTATGAATCTGCCATTTCTACAATGTTAAACGTGACCATTTGGATTAAGGAAACTAAAGACTCAGAATGGCCCCTGTTAACTCCCTTTGGAATTTGGGAGGCCCCGCGGACCGGAGCAAACCCCCACTCTAGGCTAAGATTCCTCTAGCCTGGACCTGGGACCTGTCAGAAATTAAGACAAATTCCCTGTGCTCTACAAACACGAGACATTTTCTGTCCAAACTGACCCGAAGACAAGAGACAAGAGACTCAAAAGACTTCTACATTCCCTTTTCCAAAGAAATCACACTGACTGAAGTAATTCCAATAAAATATATTAAACAAATAACTGAGACAAATAAAAAGACACTTTTGATTGTCTATTGAACTTCTCTACATTTCAAGTCAATGAAAGATGGAATTAACTTGAACATTCTGTGAGCTATTCAGATATTCTGAATCACTGATTGTGTTCTAATATCAATTTGTAAATGTGAATACTTCATCTGTGTTAATGGTTCATGTGTAACATGAGAAGGTAACCCATCATTCCCGCCAAGAGTCAAAGGGGGAAGGGAAAGAACAGACTGTTATCAGCAGATAGACTGCACTTCTCCAGAGAGTTCTTCTCCAGCTCCAAGGAGTGACAACGCTAAAGTTCTCTCCTCCTTTCAGACAAAGCCGCTGCCAGGGGACAACGCCTAGTTCTCCCCAGGGTCTTCTCCGACTTCTCCAAAGAGGACAACGCTTAGTTCTCCTCTAAATTCTGCCCGCCTTTTTGGCATGTTTTTACAGCTGTAGCTTAATCTGACCATTTTTCCAAAATTCGAATAACTGCATTTTATAGTCAACGCATTTTTGACTCATTGCCTTATTTCTGTCAGCGCTACTCAGACCTCACAAGACACTAAGTGTCCCTGCTCCTCTTCCGAGGATAAAGCATTTCAGACTGTCTCGTTCCGTGGCCTCCATCTCAATAGGTTTGATTCTTCAGATCCAACGCCCTGAGGACTTTGAACTACAGAGAAACCGCCCGAAGGACCACACTGAAAGGACATCTCCACTCTACTGGTCGTATGCGCACATCACAGAAAGGCTTACTTATCAATGCAGACTAAACACACAGCTTTAAATAATTCCTAAGACTTTTGTACAATTCCTTTGTCCACATCAGCCTAATTTTACTCATTCTAAACTCATTTGCATAATTTAATATATAAATGCTGTTTAACTTGGTCAATAAATATTCATAAACCACAGTTTTACTCGATCAATGTGATGTTTTAATTCAGATTCTGGTCCCTGTCATGTCAAAGAACTTAACAAACCTTCAGATCAAAATGTTTAATTAATTAAAATAGGTAATTGGTTATATTGTATTGGTAATATTTTCTCAACGCTAGTTGAGTGGTGCCCCAAACTCTTAATTCTAGTAAAATCAGAACCACAAAGGCCACGTGCTGCTGCTGAGCTCAGAATAATCAAATTCCGATCAACCCAATTCAATTACCACATTCTTTAAGTATAGGAACCATCCAATACTTAAAGAATAACCCACATGAAAACACTACATATTTTAGTGTGATCCATGTGAGGAATATTTTTTCTTACAGACCCTACGCTGGTGCAGTAGGTCCTGGGTTCCTCCTGATGCACCACAGTGCCCGGCCTCATGTGGCAGGAGTCTGCAGGCAGAACCTAAATGATGAAGGGATTGATAGAATTGAATGGCCCTCACAATCACCTGACTTAATCCCGATAGAACTCCTCTGGGACATTATGTTTGGGTCCATCAGACGCTCCAGATTGCTCCTCTGACTCTACAGGAGCTCAGTGAGGCCCTTACACAGATCTGGGAGGCCATCCCACAAGACACCATGTCGTCTCATTAGGAGGATGACACAACAATGTCAAATATGCAGACAAGCATGTGGGGCCACACAAGAGAGTGAGAAGGATTTTGAGTTGCAGAAATTTAATTTTGGCAAAATGGACCAGGTTGCCACATCAATATTTCACTTTGATTTGCAGGGTGTTGATAAAATTACGTTCTCTGAAGGCTGAAAATTTTATTTCCATTAAAAGAGGAGGGATCCTTTTGTTCCCAAGTCATTGCTCTGTCCATATTTGTATCGATGTCTAGCATTTATTTTTCACATTGAGATCTGATGTGTTTTCAAAGTGTTCCTCTAATTTTTTTGAGCAGTGTATATTGTGTGTATTAAATAAAATTGAATGCCTGCCATTAGGGGTGTAAGAAAAAAATCAATTCAGCGATATATCGTGATACGTCATCGCACGATACTCGTATCGATTCAAAATGCGTCCGAATCCATCCATCCATCCATCCATCTTCTCCCGCTTAATCCGGCTGGGTCGCGGGGGCAGCTTGCTGCTCAATCCTCATAGCACCTGACCCCCCCTATGAACCCCTCTGCAGGTGGTGAGCCCACAGGAGGGTGAACAACATGGTCCTTGATGTTAGTTCATAGGGGTGCGGGCATGTTTTGGGTTGATGGGGGAAACCGGAGCACCCGGAGGAAACCCATCCAGACACGGGGAGGAACATGCAAACTCCACACAGAAAGGCGCGGGTGACCCGGGGATCGAACCCGCAACCTTCTTGCTGTGAGGCCTGAGTGTTGCCACTCAGCCACCGTGCCGCCGAATCGATTTTTTAAATCATATTTTCCACGAAAAATTCATTGAAGTGTATTGTACTTAAATGCCCGGTCACTAGTTGGCAGTCAACGGCTTTAGACCTTGTTCAACTACCTCACCACTAGAGAATGACAATATACTCTCGTGACAGTCATACCGCAGTAGCCTTTACTATAGATAACTCACGGTACTTGAGGCACAGCGCGCCACTCTGATCATTCTGAACATGGCAGACGAAGAAAAAGATTTGCGAGAGGCTCCTAGCATGTACAAGGCGGACATTTGGAAGCACTTTGGCTTTTATAGCAAAGATGGAACAGCGGAGAATGACAAGAGCCATGTGGTGTGCAAAACATGGCGAGCTAAAATAAAATTCACTACTAAAATAAAAATACTGCTAATCTTCGATCTCACGTGTCAAGACACCACCATAAACTGGAGGTAAACAAGGCAAAACCATCGGTATCTCAAATGACTCTTGAACAAGCTAATTTAGGAAAGTACCCCCCGAACTCCCAACGTGCTGCAAAAATAACACACTCCATCATGTACTACATGTGTAGAGACATGTGCCCTCTTAGTGCAGTGGAGAATGAAGGGGCTTGTTACATGATGAACATTATCGAGCCCCGGTACACCATACCTCCCCGACAACATTTTACGGACATCGCTGTATTTTACTATACTATAAGTAATTATTGATAAATCGCAATAATCATCATTTGATTTAGTATCATGATATATCGTGAAATATCGAATCGTGACATGTGTATCGTGATGCGTATCGTATCGCCAGATTCATGGCAATGCACACCCCTACCTGCCATAGTAAATATTAACGAAAACCAAATCATTTATCCTTTAATGGTCAAAAGTACAATACAATACACAATTTTGGAAAGAAATATCACAAACATTGCAACTGCGCTCAAAAGTAGGACTCAAAATATCATCTGAACCCTGATATAGGGTTGTTTATAGTAAAGTCAGACACTAATCAATACTAAAACTAGTATCGAAACTAGATACTCATATGAGCAGGTATCAATGCTAAAAGAAATCCCATTGACAGAACAGAAATGAACCTTTCCTGAATGTCTTTTGAACGCTCTTGAGCTGTATCAGAACAAGTAGAAGAGCACATAGACTAGTGTACACCCATAGAGCACTGAGGAACCTACTGGACCATTGAGGGAGTAACACATATAAGACCACATGGAATAGAAAGAAAAGTACTTCCATTTAATGCTGAAAATGGCATTCTACTGTCTAAAGAATGAGGAGTTTTTGTTATCATCATAGCAGTATCGGTATTTCGTATCAAGACTATCGAATTTGAGTTTGATATGTTAGCATCATGACAACACTACCCTGTTGTGAAAGTGTGTGTTTGGTGGGTGCACCTCTCTGCTCGTGGATGACCCTCTGTGTGACCCTGTCCACAGAGCTGATGGTGGAGCTGAAGCGCTCGCTGTAGTCCTGGAGGGAGGAGAACTCTTCAGCTCGGCCCCTCACGCCCCTCACAGACTGGGCCATGGAGCGCACTGTGTCCCCCATGCGACTCAGCAGCCCCGGGCCCTGCTTCTTATGGGGGGTCAGGTCCTGTAGAGACATCCACACTCAGCACTACAGTCTGCTGTCTTATATCACAAGATTCATCTAAAATCAACGACATCCCTGCTATTGATAGCTGCACATCCTGCTAGCAAGCAGAAGACTTTTGTTTTTATTTTTTCATTTGCACCAAAATGACTATGCAGCACTGCCAAATCCTACATCTATCACTGATTAAGAAAATTACATTTGAGAACCAAGTAAGTACAGAGCAGTGGTGATGGTGATGGTGATGATGACTGCTATCAGATAACCAGAAAACCCGTATATATTGTTCCTTATAAGACAGGAACTTATCAGGTAGGAGAAGCATGTTAGGGTCAAATAGGGGTCACTGGAAGAAAAAGGTGGAATCCACTGGTCTAGTTCATGTTTCAGGCCAAATGAGAGTCAGGTTTGTGGAGATACAAGCCCACTCACAGTAAGGTGCAATAAACAGCAAAAAAAAAAAAAGGAAAAGAAAAACACTTTTTTTTAAACTTAAAAATTGCATACTGTGGCTTTAAAGAAGTTTGGAGCATTGATTCAAGAGGATTCAAAGAATAAACTGACTGTAACAGTGTACGTTTAGGAGACAGATTTTTTGTAACTGTCCGCTCCTCTGTAGTCTTAAGTCCCTCACAGTCTGCTTCAGATACAAGCTTCTATTTGTGTTTTATGTTTTTATACTTTTGTTTTTGTGCGCCCCCTTCAGGAGAGCTGAGGGGTTGAAGTGAGACTCTGATTCCACTTCAGGATCTGGTTTGACATTTACATCTTCACAAATAAGTGATATACCCGATATTTGTCGATACTGATACAGCCAGAACTGTGTAAACATTAGGGGTGTGTTCAAAAAATCGATACGGGGATACATCGTCGTGGGCCTCTTGGCGATACACGTATCGATACGGAGGCGTCAGTATCGATATTTTACATGCAACAAACATTATTTATCAAGCTTCAGCAAACTGCGTCTGATAAGTGATCCTTGCTTGCAATGCGCATTTCGTATTGTCAAAGGCAGCATTCCTTCTGCACTACAGCCTTGTTAAGGCCATATCTTAAGTTTACTTTCATCAAAGGCAGCTGCATGTCAGTTCCACGGCAAAACCTTTTCAGTCATTGGTTCTTTCAGGAAATGATTGACAGATCTGAGTAGCCTATGAAAAGACGATTTCAGCGGTGGGCCCCATGTGGGGCAGAGGTGCTGTAGTGATAGGCTAGCTCCATGCGCTCTGTGTATGGAGACTCTCTCTCTCCTCCTTTTACGCACACTCACAGGTGGAGGCACACGAGACATATGGAGTGAAATTTTTTGGCTTGTTTTAGTTATTTATCTTAAGAAAACATGCCTAAATTTCAGAAGATGGTTTATTTATTATACATTACATCTTATTACAGTTTGGAACATCTGGTACATATTTGAACTTGTGCCGAGTGCGGGTGTTAACAGGTTAATCAAGGGCAGTTTCTGCCTTACAGCCTTCTTCTGTTACATTGTAACTGATGCGCTACACCAAAATAAAAATAACATTTGAGTAAACATCTGTCTTTTTTTTTAAATTATAGGTTACGTAATGTAAAATATCGGGATACGTATCGCCTTGAAGACCATGTATCGGCATACCCCTGTATCGCGAATCGTATCGTATCGAGACCCCTGTATCGCGAATCGTATCGTATCGCAAGGTTGTTGGCAATACCCACCCCTAGTAAACATACAGCCATATTTCCATTGTTAATCATAAATGTGTTCACAAAATCATAATCTAATATCAATACAAATACCAATAGCAGCCAAGACTTAACAACCAATATATAGCCCATCCCCACTAATTTCACAAACAGTTAATGATTACATTTCAATATTTTATATTAAAAAGTAAAAAAATAAAAGGAAGTAAAAGTATGATCAATGTTGACCACAAACCCTATCCCACCAAACCAAGCCCCTGTACCTCTGCAGTGAGGAAGGCCTTGAGGTGGGGGCTGTGGGACAGGACTGGATGGACTGAGATCTTCTGGAGGAACCTGTGCAGAGCTCTCTTCCTGGTCTCGATGAAGTCCTCATTGAAGCGCTCCACCATGCCCTTCATCACAAACTTCTCTGGCAGAGGCTGCAACAGGCACACAGGTACGCACACACACACACACACACAGAGACACACACACACACACAGACACACACACAGACACACACACACACAGACACACACACACACAGACGCACACACACACAGACGCACACACAGACACACACACAGACACACACACACACAGAGACACACACACACACAGACGCACACACACAGACACACATACACACACAGACACACACACACACAGACACACACACACACACACACAGACACACACATACAGACACACACACACAGACGCACACATACAGACACACACACACAGACGCACACACACACACAGACACACACATACAGACGCACACACACAGACACACACACACAGACACACACACACAGACACACACACAGACACACACACACAGACGCACACACACAGACACACACATACAGACACACACACACAGACACACACATACAGACGCACACACAGACACACACACACACACAGACACACACATACAGACACACACACACAGACACAGACACACACAGACACACACACACACAGACACAGACACACACACACAGACACACACACACACACACACACACACACACACACACACACGCTAAGTACACTGGGCGTTAAACTCAAACAGTCCCTTAGATTTTTATCTACCTTAGATGTATAGATTTGTCAAATGATGTCAATCTAAAAAAGGAGCTGGATGAAGCCAGTTGTGCCGTTTTACTTTTAAAAAGGACACTACAGTCACACCTGAATCTGGGCTGCCAGAATAAATCAATAAAAGGTACATTTGACTGCAATACGTTTACCTGGTATCTGGGGACACAAATATGGAATTTCAAAATAAAGTAGTAAAATCTCCTGTAGGATTAAAAGCATGTGGTATCAGAGCAGAGTTCAGACTGGAGAAATCATCTGGATCATTTTGTCCTTCTTAGACACCTGGTCATGGCATGTAGTAGCAGTAGTGATAGTGGGACTCACAGGGACGATAAGGGTGGGGTGGCTCTCCTCCAGCTTGCTCCTGAGCCATGAGAACTCCTGGTACCTCCTCCGGACCTCCACCTCGCTGGAGTCAAATTCCCCCCGTGTGGTCTACGTAGAGACCATACAGCAGTCAAATCGGATCTCCACAATCACAACTACACCAATCAAGTTTGGACACACCCGCTCATTCAGTGTTTTTCTTTTCTCTCTGTTTGCTACTTCCTACATTTTAGAAAGACATCAAATACATGAAGCAAGCTATATGGAATTAGGATGTAAAGAAAAAATAGTGAAAGTAAGTATTGTTTTATATTTTATATTTAATTCCTCAAAAGAACCACCCTTTGTTGAAGGCGCTGTAAACCCTTGACCTTCTCCCAATGAGCTTCATGATGAAATCTCCTGAAATGGTTTTCACTTCACAGTTGTGCTACATGAGGGTCAAGAAATGCCCAAAGAGCAAAGCAGTGATCAAAGCAAAGGGTAAAGGCAGTTTTAAAATCTAGTTATTTTGAGTTTACCACATTCCATATGTGTCATTCATAGTTTTGATGTAAATAATCAATAAAGTAGAAACCTCAATGAAAAAGTGTGTCCAAACTTTGGACTGTCATGTACATTTAAATGTAATAATCATATGCAAAAGATACAGCAAAAAAGAGGTTTCCATCGGCAACTGCAGTAATAATGCATTTATCTCATAAAGACAGAATTCATGGACTAATATTAATCTTACATCATTTATTTAAAAAAAATCTCATGAGAAAACAGGGTTATCCAGCTCTTTGTCTGAGAGGAGAAGCTACTGATCTTTCAACTGATTAAGTGGAGGTAAGTGGCTAATGCTAGTGACTTTACACCACAAGGGTTTATTTAAGAGCATTATTCATAATCACGGCTAAATCATGTGTTTAAAGTTTAAAGAGCTTATAGATGCTCTTTTGTTTTTTGCAGACACCAGTGTACACAGACACTGGAAGGTGGACAGTGAGGGACAGCAGAGAACAGTAATGGGGTCGTCAAATGAGATACTAAGAAATACTAAATCTAGTATCAAACTCATTTGGAAAAAAAATATATATATTAAAAAACTCTTAAGCGGTATCAGAACAAGTATAAGAGCACACAGACTAGTACACGCCCACAGAGCCCCGTGGAACCTACCTGCACCACTGAGGGAGTACACACATATAAGAGCACATGGGAATAGAAAAGAATTTAATGTAGAAAATCACATTCTATTGTCAAAAGAAGGAGTGTGTTCATCATGGTATAAGAATCAGTACTGAGTCTTTAGTCTATTCCTTACTATTGAACTTGAGGTTGAAATTTTAGTCTGATGACGCCACTAAGACAGTAATGGGCAATAGTGGACAAAAGTGCACAGAGTGGTGTACAGTAGTCTTACCCTGGTGAGCACTCTGTACATGATGAAGGTCTCGATGGCGGTCACATGACTCTCGGGGTTGTCTACAGTGATGAAGAGGTCTCTCTCCCTCTGCTCTGTGTTCCGCTCCGGGCTCTCCTCTGGGTCCTCTGGGTCCTCGTGGTCTAGGTGGTACTGGTTGGTCATGGAGCTGGGAGAGGTGGGTAGAGGCCTTCCATCGGCCACAGAGGTCTTCTGAAACAGGAACATTCATCCAAGTTAGGACATAAAAGAGAAGGTTTCCCCCATCAACCCAAAACATGCAGCACCTGAACTAACATAAGGACCATGACGTCCACCCTCCTGTGGGCTCACCACCTGCAGAGGGGTTCTTGAAGGGGGTCAGGTGCTATGAGGATTGGGCAGCACGCTGCCCCCACGACCCAGCCGGATTAAGCGGGAGAAGATGGATGGATAGATATTTTATTTCTATGGGGTATTAACTGCTCACACAAAGTATATTTAGATCACCTCGTTACCTTTTATTGTTGTGCAACAGTCTCTGAAAACAATATATTAACATGTTTTATAAGTTTCACTTTCATTTTTAAAGAAACTACTGCACATCACATCAGGTTTGTCAAGTTGCTGTGTACAGATCTGTGTCAAGGTTTTGAACAATTATGGAGAATTGTGTGGGAGCATGGGTGATGTAGGCTTGCGGAGCATTGTACATAATCTTACAAGTAACCAGGAGGGTTTGAATGGGGAGAAAGGCACAAACCAGTGTGTATGACTAATGCAGATACAGACGCCTTGAAGATGGAAACGCATTATATAAATTTTTTACCATTTATCAATAAAATAATTTGTATCCCGGGAGTTCGGCAAAGTAAATTTCTAGGGCTAATAATTGATGAAAAACTAAACTGGAAATTACACATTAAATAATGCATCAGTTTTATATAGCGCTTTTCAGGACACTCAAAGACGCTTTACAGAGCATTATTCATTCACTCCAGACCCGGTGGTGGTAAACTACTATTGTAGCCACAGCTGCCCTGGGGCAGACTGACGGAAGCGAGGCTGTCAATCTGCGCCATCGGCCCCTCCGACCACCACCACCATTCACGCACACACCACTTTCATACTAGGCAATGTGGGTGATGTGCCTTGCCTAAGGACACAACGACAGTTTTTGCAACTGGCGCCCCCCTGTGGCACCTGGAATTCCCAGTGGTCTCCCATCCAAGTACTAACCAGGCCCGGCTCTGCTGAGCTTCTGAGATCTGACGGGATCAGGCTTTGACGAGCCGGTATGGCAACAAATAGTACATAGTAAATAGTACAATAGTAAATATATCCAATCCAAATTATCAAGGAGCATTGCAGTGTTGGCAAAAGCATGACAAGAGCTTGAGGTCTCTTCAGCAACTGTCTCTTCAGCAACTGTACTATTCACTCATTTACCTGTACTTGAGCTATTGTGCAGAAGTTTGGGGTTTTGAAGTTTAACAATTTAACAAAAACGTGTTATTAGGATTATACACAATGTGGGTTCAGGGAGCACATGAACAGCTTATTTTTAGAATCAAAAACTGTTAAAATTTCCCAATTTGGCAGAATATTTGTCAGCACTTATGATGTTTAAAGCAAGAAATCATCTATTATCTGTAAATATTCAAATGTATTTATAGAAAGAGAAGTGGGGTACAGCCTAAGAGGAACAGTAAAATATAAACATGCTCCAGCGCTGAGCATGAGAAAGAGTTTTTATGTATCACTCTGGGGTGAAAATATGGAACAGCCTGAGGGACGAACTTAAACACTGTTCAGACATTAAGCAGTTTAAAAAATTATACAAATCTATTATTCTGAGTCGTTATAGCATTGCAATGATGTAATGGTTATTATACTATGGCTTTATCTGTAGACAGTGTATATACAAGTTGTACAGGATGTAAAACCAGATAAATGAGGAGGAAGATTCAGAGGAAACCGGACGTCAGTAGTGGTTAAGTACAGGTAAGGGTGGGATTCAAAAACTGAACACTTCTTCCTATGACCCTTTGAGATATGTTTACATATGTAAGGAAAATGATATGATCATGCCTACACGTACATGTACACGTGTAAGGTATTATGTACTGTATACTGACTCTGTGACATACTCAATAAATTCACTTTCACATCCTGCAGTTATTCAATTACAAGTGTGTTCGTATTGTAAGTGAACTAGCCTCTCCACAGATCTGACCTGATAGATCTGTAACTGATATATCTAATATCAGACTGGTGCCATATATGACTGAAAGCCCTGATGTTACTAACAATAGGCCAAAATGTTATCTGTAATCAATAAGATGCAGGGTCTTTTTAAAGGAGAGGTCTACATCCAGTCCTCTGTCAGTAAAAGCTTGTAGTTTGGAGCAGATGCTTTAATATCTGAAGTGTTAAACTCATAAATCAACAAAAACGATGACTGATCAGGTGAGTCATACTCTGTCCGATCACTCAGCCCTCACTGATATCAGTATGGGTCATTCCTGTGTTTTCAGATTGCCATCATGTTAAGACCCCATGGAGGCTGTTAGAACAGAGACATCAAATACCAGCTCTGTACAAGAAGACGCATGAGTCAGTCTACAGCCCGGTGTTACAACTGCTGGCGTATGACTTCAAATAGTTTGGGTTAGTCATTTCTGCAAATACTAGGAGGTGATGATTAGTAGGACTGCAACGGTCAACTGACTAATCATGACTAGTCCAATATAAAAATAATCCTATATAGTATATGGTAATCCATCCATCCATCCTCTTCCGCTTAATCCAGCTGGGTGCTCATAGCACCTGCCCCCCCTATGAACCCCTCTGCAGGTGGTGAGCCAACAGGGGGGACATTATGGTCCTTGATGTTAGTTCATAGGGGTGCGGGCAAACCGGGGGAAACCAGAGTACCCGGAGGAAACCCATCCAGACACGGGGAGAACATGCAAACTCCACACAGAAAGGCCCAGGCGACCCAGGGATCGAACCCGCAACCTTCTTGCTGTGAGGCCTGAGTGTTGCCACTCAGCCACCGTGCCATATGGTAATATCTGAACTGTACAGTGGCATAATTTAACCAAAATTAATTTCATGAATACTACTCTGTAAATATCCTCTATTTAAAACCCTAGTTGCATATTTCAGCCTGTATTTGGTGGCTAATGTATTTGAAAAAATGTAGAATAGGCCTGTCACAATAATTACTGTATCAATCTGAAACGCTGGCACAAATATTTTAGGGCTCAGTATTTGTCGTATGCACAATTTCTTTGCAATAGTGGAGAGATATTTGCCATTTTGTGTGTTAAGATTTGAGCTGCAGAATAAATCACTTTTGTGGCTAATTATTGCTTAATTATTATTGGTTTACTGGGATTATCCCTCTTTGTATCAGTGGCATTACGTAGTTTCAGTATTTTCATGTATCTCAATATTTCTCTGCAGCGATATATTTTGTCCTTCAAAACTTGATACTGTGACAGGTCTATTGTATATATTTGACAGGCCTATTGTATATAATCACTGAGCATATTTTTCATATTGGCCAGTCCAGTTTGACATAAAGACTAAGACGGACCCAGCCCTGTGTGGAGCTGGTCATCGGTGAACAAGTCCAACTGAAACACACCGGTAATGACACGTAAGTACAGGGAAGCATTCAGCTGAGACTACACGCTGAGGTATAGTCTGCATACTGTACACAGAGGTGTACTCTGGATACTGTACACAGATGTGTACTCTGGATACTGTACACAGAGGTGTACTCTGGATACTGTACACAGATGTGTACTCTGGATACTGTACACAGAGGTGTACTCTGGATACTGTACACAGAGGTATAGTCTGGATACTGTACATAGAGGTGTGGTGTTGATAATGTACAGAGTACAAGAGGTATAGTCTGGAACAGTATCCAGTTACCATGGTGTCCAAAGAATGTGACTAGCAGGTGGATTAACCAGACAAACATGTGGATAGTATGTATCAAAACAAACATGGCTGGTTTCTTATTTCCATTACTTATGGGGGTTGTTGTGGCCCTGCTTCTGAATTCTTGAAGTTAAGTCAAGGCAAATGTTTTTGTATAACAGGTTTAAAAACAAGCACAGCTGAGCAAAGTGCTTTACAGACAACAGTAAACCCAAATGCACGATATACAGCAAAAAAATAAAAAAGATTAAGATAATAGAAGTTAAAATAATAACTAATATTGGAAGGTGCTACACCTTAGTTGGTGTAGCTGTGCAGACAGGCTCTTCCAAAGTTTGGGAGGTGCCGTGGAGAAGGCTCTGTCTCCTCTGGTGCTCGGCCTGGAGCAGGGACAGAGAGGAGCAGCTGGTCTGCAGGCCTCAGAGCTCGTCTTGGCGTGTGGGGCTGTAGGAGCTCTGACAGGTAAAGTGGGGCTAGGTCACGCAGGCTTTTAAAAACAGGAGAATATTAAAATGGATTCTAAAAGTGACAGGTAGCCAGTGAGAAAAGCAAGCGCAGGGGTAATATGTTCCCACTTCTTGTGGTCTTCTGGAATTCTGGTCCAGGCCATAGTACAGCATGTTACAATAGTCTGGCCTGGATGTAATAAAAGTATGGTTTTCTCAAAGTCTCTTTGAGGGATGTATTTCTTTATTTTACTCAACATACAAAGCTGAAAAAAGCAACAGCCACAGTTTGTCTTTCAAATTTGGGGTGTGGACCCAAATGTGGGTCAATACAAAAGCCAAGATTTTTTGAGAAGGAACAAATAAAAATAATTTAGGGGCCAAATGCACCATCTCAAGTGCTTCGGTCACCAAACACAACTATCTCTGTGATCTCTATCATGTTGACTGGACGGTCCCAGACCTGGACACTTGGTTCCACAACTGCTGCATCTGAACACAAAGTCGGAGAGTCTGGAGAGCCAGGCACAGTAAACACACTATAACTCCAGTATTACAGACCATATACTGTGTGTGTGCACCTGGGCCATGTGATCAGCTGAATAAGGAAGTAACCAGTTTCAACACCACTACCTGTTTATTAGTCAAGCGTTCCTGTTACTATCGCTGAAGGCTGTGTGGGTTTGCTGACAGCTGTCAACCACTATATTATACCATTATATGGTCTGAATAGTTTTTTGTTTTTTTGTTTTTTCAGTTAATGCAATTGAAATAAATAAAAACAGTCAGTCTTGAGGCTGTTGTAAATATTTTCATGATATTGAGTCAAAGCTAGAGATATATGGGGACAGTATTTGCAATTTTTAGTATATCTGCAATTGGCCTTAAATCTTAAATGCTCTTTATTAGAACACTTTAAGTGAGAAGAGATAACTGCACAAAATTTGACTAACATGCCCATAAATTACATAATTTGAGCAAAATAATCAACGTCGGTCCTACATATCAGCCAAAAAATATCGATCGAGCAGAGCTTATTGGCCATTGGTTGCTCAGGATTCTAAAATAATGGTATCGGCATCAGCCGATCAAAAGCACCAATAATGTAACTCTCCCCTGCACTGACAGCGGCGCGTCCCTCAGTACAGTGTTAGGACAGGCTTATGGAACAGGCCTAAGTCATTTTCAGTTTGTAGTGAATTTAAAATGGTACAAAGAAGTGGTATTCCAAGTAGCCTATAGCCTGTTTGAAGGGTAATAAAATATCCATGGAAACTGGTTTATGTAAGGAAGTGGAAGTGTTCCTGTGGTTTAAACTTTACACTCCATAAATCTTCACAGCTTCCTTCATTTTCTTTCATTACAGTTATCTAACCTGTTACAGTGTGACTTGGTTTATGAAATGTACTTCTCTGAGGCAGTAAAGCTGAAGTGACAAACAGCCACATAAAAACTCTTTACACAAATAGTACTTTTTAAGAGCATAACTGAATGGACATGACTTAATGTTGCTTCTAAAATTGTCACAATTACTATTTTTGAGATTATGGATTATACTGT
Source organism: Odontamblyopus lacepedii (assembly GCA_034769755.1). Taxonomy (NCBI): domain Eukaryota; kingdom Metazoa; phylum Chordata; class Actinopteri; order Gobiiformes; family Gobiidae; genus Odontamblyopus; species Odontamblyopus lacepedii. The sequence continues at coordinate 5,395,201 of CM068361.1, read as the reverse complement.
GAATATATCACAATTATCTATTAACCTAATAATCTTGACATCCCTATTCCCGTTTCTCTTAAGGTCCTATAGTACACAAGATAGACTTATTTTAGCTTTAATCCATGTTTTAAGGCTGTTACCGCCTCAAAAATGGAACATAAATTGTGTTTTGTTACATTCACACATTTAAGTAAACCTTTGTTATTAATCTGTCTACTTTTCCAAAGCTCAAAATGCTCTGCTCCACCTTGTGATGTCATGTAGTGGTAGTTTAGTTAACAGCTCATGTTTAACTTTAATTCAGCAGACTGGCAATTCTCAGGCTGAAATCATCCAAACTGTTATTATGAAAGTGTATGGAGTTCAAAAACACACTGGAACATTTCCTGTATTACCACATGAGATCACAAGGTGGAACAAAGTGTTTTATTTTTGAGAGAAGAACTAAAGCACCAAACACCTAGGATGTGTGTGTTAAACATGTGGAAATGAAAGCAAACACAATCCGTATATGTTTGTGATGAGGAAACAACATTAAACCATAGATCAGAAAATAGTGGAACATGGGCCCTTTAACTGACAGGCTGAGCCTGATGTGTGGACACTGCCCTGACACTTTCTCTGCATAGGCTAGCTTTGCTTCATTGGTTAATTTACTTGTAAGGAAATATATTACTTTTAAAACCACGTATTCAACACGTCCACACATTCTGGTCGTCCCTGTCCATTTGACTGACACTATCACTTCCGACTTTACTGTAGCGGTCACATGTCCACATTTTCACAAGTTTTACGGAGGGAGTGCCCTGAGCATTGCGCAGCGTAACGACCACAAAAAGCATTTAAACTACTTTTTTCCCCACAAAAAAGTCACCGGCACTACGTGCGTTTAGTATGAGAACTTCTGTCCACGTAGGAGCGCGCACACTGGGTTAGTCGCCGTTTACGTGTACCTTAGAGAAAACTTCCAAATCATCGTCCTCTTCCAGATCCAACACGGGCACAGAGAGGTCCGCGTTGGTCTCCTGCGCGTCCATGGTCCTCAGTGCGCCCCGCGGATCGCACGCACAGCCACAGAAACTTGTGCCAAGTCCCCCGCTCCAGACTCCAGACTCTCCGGACGGGCTCTGGACGGGGTCGGGACGGAAACTGCGTTCCTCTGGCGCCGCCTCGCCGGGCTGGGCCGTGGCGAGTGTGAGCGCTCTCTGCTGCACCGGAATGTGGACTGGGATAGGCCCGTTTCAATCGGTCTCACTTTATTTTGGCATTAAGCTTTACCGAGAATTTCAAAACTAGAGAAATATAGCGCTGATATGGGCTCCAGTGGAAATGTTACTGTTCAACAGGAGCCACAGTGTTTCTTAAAGTGAGAGTGTGCAACTTTAAGGACGTGGCATATCACTGACAAAATTCCATGAAAATTTTTTTACAAAAAAAAGTTAAAACAAAGCCCTACTTTGGAACATTCTCCACAGAGATAGATTTATGCCATACTGTGGAATATTATAATATTATAGCCAAGAGAACATTTCCATGGAAACAAGCAGGACAAAAAATGTAACATATTACAGCTTTAACATTAGGCAAATAAATAAACAAACAAAAAGTAAAATAATTGATAGCCAAATACATAATACATAATGAATGAATGCATAAATAAACACATCCAATAAGGCTTAAGAATGAGTTCTGCATATTCCCTACTTGTCCTTCTGTCAGTGAACACAGCTCAGTCCAGCTCAGCTCCAGATACAGAACTGCAGAGCGTCATGAATATGAAGCGCTGACATGATCAGGGGCCCATTGAATGAGAGGCCACATGGGAACATGCTGGATCTATATTGTCCCATATGATAAAACACATGGTATGTTCATGTTGGCCCGGCCACTAGATGTCCTCATTGCACCGGCCTCAGACTGGAGCTCAGTGGAGGTGGTCACACACACTAGTGCTGTGGAGAGGTGTGTGTGACCACCTCAGGACCACCACAGACCTTCCAGACTCCATGTGACTCCAGCAGGTCAGTATGGATTATAGTATAGACTATAGGTTTATTTACATTCCAGTTCAACTTTAGAGACATATCATGAAGACATAGAGCATGATGGGATGTCATCTTCACCTTTAGCCTAAACAGGCACAATCCACATACACATCACATACATACATATTCATACATGGACTGAAAGTATCACAGTACATGTGTTATTCACTGCAAACAAAACTGTCACTCAAGTTTGTTCATGTTCCACTGACATTCCACACTTTGCCTTGAGTGTTCCGCAGTATGGCATTAACCCACAGACTGTATCAAGAAGTGGATTAAGGGAGTGTGACGTCACCCTCAGCGTTCAGCTTCAGTCAAATGAAGCTCATTGAGGCTTTCAGTTGGAATTTGGAGCCAAGTTCCATATTAGGAATAGTTATTACTTTGTGGACAAAATAGCAAGAATCACGTTGAGTGAGTTAAGACGGACATTTCAAGACCAAAATGAGCAGCCTGACAGCAGCAGTTACAGAGAGAGGGGCAGCATGTTTTCAGTGGAAAGTGAACAGAAAACAAATGTATTAAAATGTAGAATTAGTTTATTTTGTTACTTTGTTTGGAGAATAATAGTGTGGGAGCCTGGGTGACGTAGGCTTGTGAACTGAGCAGTGGACAGAATCTTACAGCTAACTGTAAAGAGGGTGTGTGGGAGAGATCACTAGATTACTCAAACGTCCATGAAGCAGGTCTTTGATGAGGGAACACTGTAGAAAGCTCCAGAAAGTCAATTTTGCATAAAAATACACTATATTATTAGTGAGTTCTAAACTAAACTGATAGATGTGCTCCACAGCTCCTTCAGAAGCTCCGTGTCTGTGAGGAGCTGTGTGGAAAACTGCCTCTGAACTCTGTTGTTGTAAAAGTGTAAAAGCATTTGACAATATACAACGCCACAAGGATGCAGAACTATTACACCATTTCTGTCCTGTGGCATGGACATGTCTAAGAGAGCATCCAGTGAATAAAACACATTATAGACTTACTACAGCAGATCCATGTCAACTCTATCCCTCTCTCTCTCTGTTTCTCTCTCTCTTTGTTTCTCTCTTTCTCTCTCTCTGTTTCTCTAATGTACTGTGTCTGTGTCTGTTGTGTTGTCACTGAATGTGTCAAATGAGCTCTGTGTGTGTGAAAATGAATTTCCACTCAGGGACAATAATGTCTAAAAGTCTAAAGTCTCTCTTCCTTTCTCTCTGTCTCTCTCTCCCCCTTCTCTCTCTCTCCCTTTCCCTCTGTCTCTCTCTCTGTATCGGTCTCTCTCTCAGTCTCTCTGTCCCTCTCTCTCTGTGTGTCTCTCTCAGTCTCTCTCTCTCTCTCCACCTGTTACAGTCAGATAACCTCTCCGCTGTTTCACTGCTGTCACTGTGTGTTCACCACCACATCACCGTTACCCGGACAACCTGGACAGCCCATAATCCATACTCCACGTGCACGCTCATACACATGCACACTCATTATCTCTCTATCTTTCCCTCTCTATCTCCTTCCCCCTCCCGTCCTCCCCGTCTCTCTCTATCTCTCTCCTCCTTTTCTCTCTCTGCCGCTCTCTCTCTATATGTCCCTCCATCCTTTCTTACGCTGTTTCTTCCATCCCTCTCTTTGTTTCTCTGCCTATTCCCTCTTCCATTCTCTATCCCTTCTCTCATCTTTCTCCCTCTCTCTCCCACTTACCCCCTCTCTCTCACCTTTTCTTTCTCTCCTTCTCTTTTTGCCTATCCCCATGTCTCCCGTTCTCTCGCACCATCTCCCTCTTTTTGTCACTCTCGCTCCTGTTCTTTATCTCTCCCTCTTCCTCCCCCTCCTTCACCTTTAATAAATCATATACACATCCACGTTTGCTCTCTTTTTGTCTTCTCTGTCTCCTCCTCTCTGTGCACCCACTCCCTCTCTCTCTCTCTCCTTTCCTCCCTCTGTTCATGTATGTTCCTTTTTCTTTCAATGTGCCAATAGCATTTTCAAACAATGCGCCGCTCCACTTTTGGCGTTTTGCAATTCAAAATGGCCCGAGCGCAGGATCCGGGAGTGCGAGGCGAGGCGGAGGCTCATGTCTTTGTGTGTGCCATGTGCATATTTCTATCTGATTACATGTATCTGCCCTCTGCTCTCTGATAATAGGCAACACTACACTGGGTTTGATGGGGGCAGGGGCCGTGATTTCTGTTCATTATAAAATATTATTCTATTATCAGACAGTTGTAGAGTTGTATATTGATATGCAACATTAGAATATATTGTCTAAAGTAGGTTTGTCAAAAGTAAAATCGATAAAACTATATACTCATTTGAGCAGGTATCGAAATGAATCTTTCCTGAATGTTTTTAGAATGATCTTGACCTGAAGAGCAGATCAAGCACTCGTATATGCCCCTGGAGCACTATGGAACCTACCTGGACCACTGAGGAAGTACACCAGCCCTTCTCAGATAGTGGTTGGTGCGATGCCGGGGGAAACATGTCTGTGACCACGGGGAACATGCTTTTTTTTTCTTTTTTTTCCCCCCTCACTAGAATAAAGTGTAATTGCACCTCCACTACAATAGTCGGCAGTGGCACTTTCATTGTCAGAGTGTGTGCAGTATTAAGTGTAGTGTGCTGTAGTGTGAGGTTTTTTGCACCGAGCAAAAGCACATGGCACAGAGCAGGAGACATAAAGTGCAGAGAACAAACTGTCTGTAAAGAAAGACCGCTGTGTTTACTGTGTCTAAAAGTGTTGGCGGTGGACAGCAGGAAGCCAAATAAATTATGGCATTGCTTAAAGACTTGACACTCCAATCACGCTGATAAACCACTGGAGCTGAATATCAACAATCCTCCTGCTTTGTGAATGCTCCTTCAGTAAACCAGTGAATACTGTGAACTTTACATAAGGTGGAGTACCAAGTAGCCACTTTATATGATGCTAATGCCCCGAACAAGTGCCCTGAACTACAACACGAACATCATCTATAAAGACGAGGAGGATCCAGGAGCAGACCGTCCCATGATGCAGGTACAGTAAGCACAGTGTGGAATACTCATGGACACAGGCTGCGAGTGTCTCGAAAGTTGCTCTGGAGACATGACTAAAACATCTGTTGTCGTATGTAGGCTACTGAAGACGCGGGTGCAGTTTGTTCATATTTAGTAGTGTGTGGAGTGGAATTGGGGGAAATGTTTTCTTCTTCCTAGGGGGGGCAAGACAGAAAATAATTGAAAGGCACTGGATTACACAGATATAAGACCACGTGGGAATAGAAAAGAAAGTCCTACCATTTAAAGTTGAAAATCACATTCTATTGTCTAAAGAAAGTGTTTTTTTTTATTCTCAGAACCTGTATCTGAGTATGGAGTCTATTCCATAGTAATAGTTTTAGTATAGTGTCAACACTAATGCATATATTATATAGTAAGTATAGTAAGGAAACATGTATTCTTTTAGTATAAAAATACCTCAAACTGGATGAATTGATGCTATGGTTGTGGAACATTCCTGGTTAAATGACCGATATTATGCAATTTTCTGATCTATGATGTTATTTCCCATGTTGTAAACTCACAAACCATGCATAACAAAAAACACTCTGCTCCACCTTGTGATGTCATGATCCAGGAAGTGCTCAACTGTTTTTTTAAACTCCACACACTTTCACTAAAATCATTTGGACCATTTCATCCCTGGAATTGTCGATTTCTACTGAACTAAAGGTAAAAGGAGCTGTTCACTTGAAAACATCATGACATCACAAGTTGGAACAGAGCATTTTGAGCTTTGGTGATGTAGAGAGACTAATAAACCAGGATTACTGTGTGAATTAGCCAAAACACAATATAATAATATGACTTAAAGCTCTCAAGAGTAATTTAAGACAAGGAGGTAGCAGAAAATGACATAATGCGGCTTTAAATATTGTATTTCTTCAGCTGGATTGGCTCAGTATTGTGACACTGTTATAGATCATTCTTTGTATAAACGTGCTCCTTTTTATTGGCCGTGCCTTTGTTTTGGCGCAGGCGTATCTCCATATGCGCGGGAGGCGACGGTGCAGATGGAGGTTGTGGTAATGGCTCCACAAAGGTTAGGATTCGGGGGGCAGGATGTAACATGTGCGGCGCTTAAAGGTCACCCCACCGCACTATCACATTATCTCGCTGCCATTTCACAACACTTTGTCTGTCTGATTGATTTTTCAAAATAAAACCTCCTCTTCCTCCTCCTCTCGGCTGTACAGCGGAGGGGTGGGGGGAGGAAGAATGATTGGACCTGACTGCTGCGTTACCTCAGCCATGTAACTTTCACTATGTGCTGGAAATAGCCTGGGCTGCTCAGTTTGAAGTTAAAGGGTTAGAATGAAGTTTCCTCATCATGAACATTACTACTTCCTGATGTCATGTGATTATAGAGGAAATGCTCCACTTTTTTTTTTAAACTCCATACCTTCACAAGAGCCATGTGGATGATTTCAGCCCTGGAATTGCCGATCTCTACTGAACTAAAGGTAGGAGTTGTTCACTTCAAAACTACTGCTTCATGACATCACAAGGTTCAACAGAGGATTTGGAGCTTTTGGAAATATAGACTAATAATAACGTGTAACTCAAGCATGTGTGAATGACACAAAAACAAAACACAGCTCCGGGACTGTTTTTGATGAGGTAACTACATTCTACGCACACACACACACACAGACACACTCACGCACACACACACACACACACACACACACACACTCACGCACACACACACACTCACGCACACACACACACTCACGCACACACACACACACTCACGCACACACACACACAGACACAGACACACACACACACACACAGACACACTCACGCACACACACACACTCACGCACACACACAGACACACACACTCACTCACACACACGCACACGCACGCACACTCACGCACACACACACACAGACACATACACGCACACAGACACACTCACGCACACACACTCACGCACAGACACACACACACACAGACACACTCACGCACACACACAGACACACACACTCACTCACACACACACACACGCACACTCACGCACACACACACACAGACACATACACGCACACAGACACACTCACGCACACACACACACACACGCACTCACGCACACACACACACAGACACTCACGCACACACACACACACACACACACAGACACACTCACGCACACACACACACAGACACACTCACGCACACACACACACAGACACACTCACGCACACACACACACACAGACACACACACACACACACTCACGCACACACACACTCACGCACACACACACACGCACACACACACACACACACTCAAGCACACACACACACACACATACACACTCACGCACACACACACACACACACACGCACACAGACACACACACACACACTCACGCACACACACTCACGCACACACACAGACACACACACACACAGACGCACACACTCACGCACACACAGGCACACATACTCACTCACAGACACACACACAGACACACACACACTCACGCACACACACAGACACACACACTCACTCACACACACGCACACTCACGCACACACACACACACAGACACATACACGCACACAGACACACTCACGCACACACACTCACGCACAGACACACACAGACACACTCACTCACTCACACACACACAGACACACTCACGCACATGCATACACACACACAGACACTCACGCACAGACATACACACACACAGACACACACACTCACTCACACACTCACACACACTCACGCACACGCACAGACACACACACTCACTCACACACTCACACACACTCACTCACGCACAGACACACACACACTCACGCACAGACACACACACTCACTCACTTACACAGACACATGCACAGACACACACACTCACTCACACAGACACACACACACTCACGCACAGACACACACACTCACTCACTCACACACACACACACACACTCACACACAGACACACACACACACTCACTCACACACACACACAGACACACACACACTCACGCACAGACACACACACTCACACACACACACAGACACACACACACTCACACACAGACACACACACACACTCACTCACACACACACAGACACACACAGACAGACACACACACACACTCACACACGCACACTCACGCACACACACACAGACACACACACAGACACACTCACGCACACACACACAGACACACACACGCACACACACAGACACACACACCCGCACACACACACAGACACACACACGCACACAGACACATTCACGCAGACACACACACACAGACACACTCACGCACACACACGCACACACACACACAGACACGCACGCACACACACAGAAACACACACACTCACGCAGACACACACGCACAGACACACACACTCACATACACACAGACACACAGACACACACACAGACACACACATCTACACAGACACACACACGCACACACAGACACACACACAGACACACTCACACACACACATAGACGCACACACAGACACACTCACACACGCACACACAGACACACACACTCACGCACAAGCACACGCACAGACACACACACTCACATACACACACACAGACACACACACACAGACACACAGACACTCACACACGCACACACACACACACGCACACACACACAGACACACACACTCACACACACAGACACACACACTCACTCACACACACAGACACACACACACAGACACACACACTCACGCACACACACACACACGCACACACACAGACACACACACAGACACACTCACGCACACACACGCACACACACAGACACACACACACACTCACGCACACACACAGACACACACACACTCACGCACACGCACAGACACACACACTGACTCACACACACACTCACACACTCACACACACACAGACACACTCACGCACACACACGCACACACACAGACACACACGCACACACACGCACACACACAGACACACACACACACTCACGCACACGCACAGACACACACACTGACTCACACACACACACACACTCACACACACACACAGACACACACACAGACACACACTCTCACACACACACAGACACACACACACAGACACACACTCACGCACACACACACACATACACACACAGACACACACACACACACACTCACACAGACACACACACACACACACACCCTCACATACACACACACACAGACACACACACACAGACACACACACACACACACCCTCACATACACATACTGGGGGAAAGGGGGGTTAAGTGTCTTGCCCAAGGACACAATGATAATCTTCACATCAGAAGACGAGCACTCTCACCAACTGATCAGCCGTCTAATGTGCCTGTCAATCACGCCCATCTGAACTCTGGGAGATTCACTGGTGACTGCACTCAGATCTTTGTAGTGTTGAACATTGTGTATTCTGGACCCCAGCAAAGGGATTCTCCTGACAGTGAGTCATGATCAGTGATACTGATACTGATACTGATACTGATATACACAATTTTGTAATCAGTATTTTACCTGAAACAAAGATTCAGATCAGAGAGAGTCCTTTTAGGTTCAAACCATCTGGATTTTAGCACATTACAACAGTTCAGTAAACATGACCTAAACATGTATATGTCATAAATGTGGGTGTGTCTATATGAAATGTAAGAATCTTATGTAGGACTAGTATTCCTTAAACATGAAAGTGCATATTACATGTATTTGCTTTAGAAAAGTGACACTGCCAGTGCTGTTTTTATCTGCTGTTATTCTGTTATGTTACGTACTCAATATTATAAGGGATCTTTTTCCTCACTATGAGAAAGCCCTCCAGACTTCTTTTTCCATTTTAATGAAAGTACAATGTGCGGCAAGATGAATAGATTTGATTTACAAAGCAAAGTAGCGCCCTGAACTATGTTTAAAAAGATAATCTGCCACAAACAATTTGCAATCATTTGAAAATCAAAAACGATCACCAGAGAAAAGCAGATCAGGAGATATGGACTAGCCATGCATTCTTCTACCGCCTGTCACTCACTCCACTGAGAAGAGAGGGTCCCACAGAACTCACCTTTAAAAAGAGCTTGGCTGCCAGGGTCAGAGAACACACCAGTTATGTCACACCACCGGCCCCTGGGCCACATTTGAACCCCAGTGGACAGATTTGTCCTGGTGGATTATACATAATACATACACATAATGAGCAACTACATTTGGTTCTGTGTACACTTGTGTATATGACAATAAAGTCTAAGTCAGGGGTGCCCACACTTTTTCAGCATGCGAGCTACTTTAAAATGACAAAGTCAAAATGATCTACCGACTACAAAAATCCAATTTATTTATTTATTTATTTATTTATTTATTTATTTATTTATAAATATATTTAGAATCAGTCTTGGTGGAACGGTACTTGGACTTAATGACTTCATGTGGTAAAAGGCCGACTCACATAAATAAGTTTTTATAGATCTATCTCCATTTTATCTGATAAATGTTTATTTAAGCCAAACAAACTGTACTGCAGGAAACAGACCCTCACCCACAGTCTGCGAGCTCATTCATTTAGAGAACTTCCACTGGCACTTTACACAAAACTGAACAAAGTAAATAAAGAGTGTAGGATTTTTAAACCTTTTTTTTTTCTTTTCAAGTTCCACTGGAGTTACAATATCTTATTGGTTGTGCAGTGGTATTTACAGCCTCTGCACATTTACCAAACGCGCGTCGTGACAAATACAGATGCATGTTGCGGTAGATCTGCTCTGTGCTGTAATACCGCTTTGTGGCAACACTGTAACATAAATTTAGATTCGTTTTTGAGTCGTATTTCGTCTTTCCCTTCTAGGCTAATCAGCACGCATTGAGGACGGAGCCTGTATGCGCTGCAGGAGGAACGAGAGCCCGAAAAGGCGGTGCACTAAAGTGAAGCAAATGGACAGGGAGAATGTTTTAAGAAGTTTAACCTGCAGTGTGACACACACTGTTACGCGAGGATGTTGTGGACAAGCTGCGAGCGCTCGGGGTGTGTGTTGTGACGCGCCGCGGTGTGTCCACGGACTCTAGACGGCTGTAGAGAGATGTGGCAATAAACTCATACCACATCGGTCGGTATGAGTTTATTGCCAATAGCAGCGGCCTTAATGAAATATGATCACACTGAACGAGAGTCAGACCAAGACCGAGTCCAAATGCAGTCCAAGACCATAAAGAAACGGTCTCGAATACTACACTACGATCTACCTTGGCGATCTACCGACACCGCCTTGGCGATCGACTGGTAGATCCGGGAGCCATGTGAGGGGGATCAGAACGTCCCACACTAAACTGAAACTCATTCAAAGGTTCTGTATGATGCAGAATGGACTCATGTTATAATATTCCCCCCTCAAAAACACATGTGGAGCTGTGTTTTGTTTCAATCAGTAATCCTGGTTTATTTTTTCTATCTATATCTCCTCAGCGCAATATGCTCTGTTTCATTTGTGATGTCCTAAAGTGATAAAGTTTTAGTTAACAGTGACCTTTTACCTTTAGTTCAGTAAAGTCTGGCACTTCCAGGACTAAAGGTATTCACATGATTGTAGAGAAGGTGTAGGGTTTAAAAACACCGTGGAGCACTTGCTGTATCCCCACTTGACATCAGAAGGTGGAACAGAGTGTTTTCTGTTTTAGAGAAAAACACAACTCCAGCTATTTTTGTGATAAGAAAACTAGTGTAACATGGATCAGAAGTAAATGTAATATGGGCTCTTTCGACATGTTCATTTGTTGTTTTTAGTGAATATCACATTTCCAAAATAATAAACAAATCAAATCTAAGTATGTTATGTGTTAGCAGGGGGTAGTAAGTAAGTAGAAATAAGTAAAAGTAAGAAGTCTTTAAAGTTCAGGCATTTGGAAGTGGAGTGATGCTCTGCTGGAACACAGCTGTGTCCTATTTTCTACTATTACTACCACCACTATTACTACTCCTGTGAGCTTTCTGTGGAGCGCTTTCTCTTTAGTCTATTTCCTTCTCTGGATGTCAGTCTTCAGCACTACAATCCCACCTCCTTCTGCAGCAGTTTAGCTCTCCCCTCACTAAACTCAACCTGAGCCCAACCACCGCAAACTGCTTTTCTGGTGAATTAGCCGCATGGACCACCACAGCCCACCACAGCACACCCACCCAAATGGACGTCACCGGGGTTGTCTGTTTGGCCCACTCCCGCTTCCAAATGACTAAAGTAGAAAAGCATTACTGACAATTATGGTGCAATTCTGAGCCTGGCGCGCTGGCTCTCCTCCACCACCCGCAGTAATGCCCACCAATCGCACTGTTTTAGGAAATTGCCGCTAACCATGGCGAGCATCTCGCCGCACTTAAGCTCGGCCAGGCGGGCACGGCGAGAACACAGCGCCACCTGGACGCACACGGCGGCGCAACAATTAAAAATCAATTTACCGTCAGAAAGCAGCAGTGACTAATTAGCATAGTGCGGGCCAGAGGAGCTCTCTGCACCCCCCTCCCAACCCCCAAGCATTGTTTTTCATCCACGGCTTATAAACTCGCAAAATGGTAATGCGCTGGTAAATAGACTATTATGCAGGCAGCCTTGGTGAGATGCATTTGCCCAAATGGAGGCAGAGGAGGTGTTAGCGGGCAGGTGTAGCGATGGCGGTGTGAGGGGCAGAGGACGAAGATGACCACGGGACAGGAGAATATTGATGGAGCTGCCATGAAAACAGGAGCCTTTTCTGACGGATCTACCCAGAGCGTGTGATCAGATATGGGTGTGGGGTGTGGAGAGGCGAGGGCTTCACTAATCTGGACACGAGCAAATCACAGCTAAAACATGGAATATTAAAGGTCCTATATTATGCAAAATTGACTCATGTGTCTTTTTAGTCGTGTTAGAATGTTACCTTCTCAAAAAAAAAAAAAACAGAGTTGTGTTTGTTTCATTTACACATGTGAGTAATCCTGCATTATAATAGACCTTCCATTGGAAATACTTTGAGGGAATTTCATCACTGACCGAAACACCAGAGTGGAGAATGAACAAGACCTTTATTTTGAGTTCAGCTGGCCCCTCCCTGGACACTGCTGTGATGCTGCAGGACACAGAGGAGGGACACTTTTGGCTCTTCCTCTCCTCAAACTGCCCTGACACAGATCTACTGACCTCCCTGATCAGTCCTCCTGTTAAACTGACCTGAGACCTTTGACTGAGACACAAAGGCCACTGAGACGTGCAGAGGAAATGTTGCTACAGCAAAACATGAATTTCCCTCAAGATCCATAAAGTATCTCTCTTACCTTTTATTGTTTTGCAAATGCTCTCCTCATTTGTTTGCCTCCAGTTCAGGTTTGTCTGTAGCAGAGCAGACACTTGTTCTGTCAGCATCAGGTGGTGTTATGTGACAACACAACAGGGTGGGGTCCTTCAATCTAATACATTTAATAGTAGAAATGGATTCACTTGAGTTGACTTTGATTTCAGATCTGCACTGCCTGCCCCATTCAGGCATGCCATCATAAACATCATTACATCAAAATGCCTGTGGACAGCTCCAGTCCCCTGAGAAGAGGATTGTGTCTTTGCTGATATCAGAGGTGTGTGGAGTTGGATGCCTCGTGAAATGCAGTGCCAGAGTTTAGGGGGCAGCACACCTCTGCGTTTTCACTGTTTCAAACCACAAAGCTGGAAATTAACTTCCCTTACACTAAAAGTTTATTTGTAAAAAAGCACTGATTAACTGTTTCACTAGAATTGCTGTAAATATGACTATTAAACATGAGCATGCATGTTGTAGACAAGCTTCTTTTCAAAGGCTGGTTATGGGTGTGTGCAGGGCTGTCAGCTCTCGTACACCTGCCTGTCAGATAGAAGAAATAAGTGGGGAGCTGTCTGCATCGAACTATAAAGCATTTTATTATCTGACCATGAGTAAGTGTGCAGTATGCAAGTTGTTTTTGTATTATGATGGCAAAATTCTGCTTACAAGTTAATAAGAGATGCATCCCAGTGAAGGCTCTTTAATGTTAGAATGACCAGGAAATGTCTAATACAATGTAAAACAAACAGTTCAGCTGTAGAACTTAGTTCCTAGAGGAGGTCAGAATAGAGCACCCGCACAATTTCAGGAAGTTGACGCCACACTGGAAAAAAACAACATCTAGGTAAGTTAAAATTACTTAAATTTAGAACATTTTACTTTATTTGAGTGGATTCATCTTCCATCCATCCATCCATCTTCTTCCGCTTTATCCAGCCAGGACCCCCCTATGAACCCCTCTGTGAGTGGAGCCCACAGGAGGGTGGACGTCATGGTTCTTGATGTTAGTTCAGGTGCTGCATGTTTTGAGTTGATGAGGGAAACCGGAGCCCGGAGGAAACCCATCCAAACACGGGGAGAACAAGTAAACTCCACAGAGAAAGGCCCGGGCGACCCGGGGATCGAACCCTCAACCTTCCGCCTTGGATTCATCTTGACAAGTGAAATTATCTGCCAGTGGAATTTGTGTTTTTTTCGTAATTCAAGCAACATTTGATTTTATTTCTTATTTTAAGTGCAAAAATTGTTGTTTTATGTCTAGCAAGATGTATTTTCATATTTTAAGAACAAAAATCTTAGTGCGCTGGCAGATAATTTTACTTGTCAAGTGAAATTCACTCAAATCATGGTAAAAAGTTTCTTAATCCAAGTGATTTTATCTTGACTAGATTTTGTTTTTTGCAGTGCAGCATGTAGGATTGCTCAAACATGCAAAAAAAAATAAAGTTTGTATTTAAGAACACAATTTAGCAGAATCTAAAAGTGACTCAGTCCACCCCCTCGTCTCTGGAAGCGTATAAGAAATCACCCAACAGCAGCAGCAGCACCTGTATGCTCCCACATTAGGGGCTCTGGTCCACTTGTCTTAATTGGAGCAGGTTTGTGGCAGATGGGGATTGCAATACTTTCCAACTGGGCTTTTGTGTCTATTTAAACTCTCCCAAATGTTCAGCAGCTGACAGCTCTCCTCAGGCTCAGGTTCTGCTGTGAACTAATGCTCTGATCACTTTCAGAAAGATAAGCGCTGTTTGAGTGAGAGGGATCCATACCAGTGCAGGGACAAGAATTCATTTTATGTTTTAACTTCTGACAAAAATAGCTAGCTTTGTTTTGCTAACATGTCAGCTCAACATGTAAGTGTCCATCACTGCAAGTACAGTGGTTTATCACAAGATCAAGCCTGTGTTTGGTGAGAGATTAGGATTTAGTTCATTTGTTTATGTCTGCTTTCTGCTCTCTTTTTTCACCTGAGACTGTGTTCTCAGTTATCCAGTCATCAATGTGTAGCTCCTTTTTCAACTAAAGCCATGGGGGAACTAAAGCCATGGAGGAACTAAAGCCATTGAGAAGCTAAAGCCACCGAGGAACTAAAGCCATGGAGAAACTAGAGCCATGGAGGAACTAAAGCCATGGAGGAACTAAAGCCATGGAGGAACTAAAGCCATTGAGAAGCTAAAGCCATGGAGGAACTAAAGCCATGGAGGAACTAAAGCCATGGAGGAACTAAAGCCATGGAGGAGCTGGTGCCATTCACTCAGGACAGTGGATACATGTTAGACTGACCCACTCCAAAATGACCCAGGAAACAGCTATAAAGGCTCAGAGCATGAGCTGTTGCCTCAGACCAGAGAACTTCCAAAGGCACCAGAGGAACCAGAGTGTACACAACAAGTGTGAGACTGTCAGCAGTGTGGCTGTGTGCTGTGCTTGAAGTCACTACATTTGTGCAGTAGATAATTCTGAGAATGAGCCTGACTAAAGCCGGTCCCTGTGGAGCCACACACATGCACGCACACACACACACACGCACACGCGCACGCGCACGCACACGCACACACGCACACACACACGCACACACACGCACGCACACACACGCACAGCTGTCAGGTTAACCTGGTCTGTGCACTACAGGGCTACAGTGGGAACTGTATGAACACACTTTTATTTTAGCAATGTAGCCCTGAAGCCTGATGTAAATGTCCACTGACTAAACAGTCCACTTCTATAGTCAGAAATATTCTTCTCCTATAAAAAAAAAAAAAATCATGTTGATGTAGACATATTACACAAAATGGACTGGTAACTGAAACTTATCGAAGTGTATCGTGTACAGTACATGTAACACAGTATGACAAAATATCAGATGAAAGCTTTAATAGTCTTGTCATGTTGGCTTCATTAGGGAAATATCAAAGTTTGGACTTTTACACTTGCGGCAGTAACACCCACCCCCCGTCATGCCCCTGGACCAGTAGGTGGCCCTGTGCCCACTCAGGTACAAAGCTCATGTGATGGACAGTGGAAGTGATGAGTTCCTCTGGACCCTCCTGATGTGAGTGTGGAAACAGCATTCACATCACTGCTGAGTCACAGGGATAAGAGGCTTGTCCTAAAGCGGAGGGCAGAGCCCCTCTGAGCCTGTCCCCAGTGAGAGCCACCCTCCCCTGGCTGCTCCTCCATTAACTCAGCCCAAAGCCTCCAAGGCCCATCCACTCAGCCAGCTGCTCCCCCATCACCACTCTGCTCAAGTGTCTCACAAACACTGGCACCATTTCCTTTCACTCAGACACTTTTGACCTTGTGTGTGTTTGAAATCAGCTCAGAAATGAACTAGTCCAAACAGCGGAAAGCTGTTTGTCTTCATAATATTTCACACTTCAAATTCTAGCTACTTTAGTTTTAGTTACTATACATTTTAAACTGTGTTTTTGTGACACTCAGAGTTGCTTTACAATTTTGTATACTTTCATTCACTTCATTCTGACCACTATTGTGGTCATTGGTGCTCTGGGGCAGACTGATAAAAGTGAATCTTTGTGCAATTGGCAATAAGGCTAATGATATGACAACATCTGGAGTTAGTTCAGGCGCATAGCAGACAGATTTCACACATGCGTTTTATATTTTAGAAAAACATCCAGTGCCATGTCTTAACTGAAGATCTACTTAACCTGTGCCTGTGCTGACTGCACCTAAAGACTCCACAGGAGATCATTTCATTAAATCAGGCTCTGTCCCCTTTAAACAGCAGAAAAGAAGTTTCAGACCAAATGCCATCCATCCCTCTTCTCCCGCTTAATCCAGCTGGGTTGCAGGGGCAGTTTGCTGCCCAATCCTCATAGCACCTGACCCCCCCCCCATTCATAGGGGTGCAGGCATGTTTTAAGTTGATGGAAACCGGAGCACACCCATCCAGACACCCATCCAGACACAGGGAGAATATGCAAACTCCACACAGAAAGGCCCGGGCGACCCAGGGATTGAACCTGCAACCTTCTTGCTGTGAGGCCTGAGGGTTGCCACTCAGCCACTGTGCTGCTCAGACCAAATGAATGAGTTTAATTTCCATACAAGGCAAACTGATTAACACAACAAAGTCAAAAGAAATAAGTAAAATGTTTGCTACTATTACCATTTCAAAGTAAATGTAACATGCTGTATTTATCAACATTCTCTCCACCCCTGGTGCTCACTGGTATGCCTCACCTGGTACTGTCTTTTCCTTACCTGGTACTGTCTTTTCCTCACCTGGTACTGTTTTTTCCTCACCTGGTACTGTCTTTTCCTCACCTGGTACTGTTTTTTCCTCACCTGGTACTGTCTTTTCCTCACCTGGTACTGTCTTTTCCTCACCTGGTACTGTCTTTTCCTTACCTGGTACTGTCTTTTCCTCACCTGGTACTGTCTTTTCCTCACCTGGTACTGTTTTTTCCTCACCTGGTACTGTTTTTTCCTCACCTGGTACTGTCTTTTCCTCACCTGGTACTGTCTTTTCCTCACCTGGTACTGTCTTTTCCTTACCTGGTACTGTCTTTTCCTTACCTGGTACTGTTTTTTCCTCACCTGGTACTGTCTTTTCCTTACCTGGTACTGTCTTTTCCTCACCTGGTACTGTCTTTTCCTTACCTGGTACTGTCTTTTCCTTACCTGGTACTGTTTTTTCCTCACCTGGTAGACATGTGTGAGACACATGTTGGGACAGTCTTGTGATGATGAGGAGCTTCTCTGGGCCTTCAGTCTCATTTTGAATTCTCTCAATTAAAATGTGGACAGCACTACTGCTTTTTGATTTTCTTATACACCCAGCCATTCAAAATGATCTACAAAATAAAAAAAAAAGATATTAAAGATTTTACTGATCTAGGGTTCAGTACCTCATAGTCTCGATGGAGATGTTCTTGCTTTACTGTAATGCTCCACTGTGTAGCTTTAATAAAATCTATCATGCATATATTCAACAGATCATTTATTGCTGGTGTTGTCATCTGCTTGTCTCCATGGAGATAACACAAAGGTAATGTCAAACTGTGGAACATTCCAGACAAAAAAATATGATTTCCATGGAGACAAGCAAGTGGCAGAATCTCCATCCGACACGATACATTGAACCTGTAAAGTCGCCACTGTTTGAGTCCTTAATATTTACCAGGATACAATACAGTACAATAGGCAGTGTGTGCAGCTTCCTGCCTCCTCCTCCCTGAGCTGTAGGTGGGTGGCTCTGCGGAGTGGCGCCACCTGTCCACGCGTACAGGAATCCCCATTAGCCCCCCGCTGGGCCCCTCCCTTCCCTGCCGCTCTAATTGTCATGGAAATGCATGTTTATGTCAGGCACATCCCAGCACCTGTCTGTCTGGCTCTGGCAGGAGAATAACATGTGCATTTTGTGATAATGAAGTGTTGACAGTGTGTTACTGTGCTGCAGGTGTGTGGCTGGTTTAAAGGACTTATTAACAGTATACAGACCAGTCCAATGGCTGCAGCAAATATGCGAACACAGGACAGAAGGAAGAGCTGTGCTTAAAAGAATGATTAAAAGAACACTGCTGTCCTTTTGCCTGCTATATACATATAATCTATGACTCCTCTGGATCGTTACACATTTTAAATCACCATATTCACATAAAATGACTTACTAAAAGACGTAACTCAGCTGGTTTCAATGTTAGAAATCTGATGTTGCCTTTACAGTATTGTGTAGCTGTCAGCCTCTCCGATGGATAACTGCACATCACGCCATCGATTCTTTTTTTTTTTTTTCACAAATGTTATCAAAATGTTTATGCAGCGCTGGCAAATCTATCATGGTGGTTAAATGGCGTCTTGAAAATATTCAATTAAAGATTTCTCAAACATGCCAAAAACACTCCAAACACAACAATGGCTGAGTAAATGGTGAGAGGAAACAACTCTACCATGGTTAAAAGCTCAGATAATTCAATTTTGCGGAATAATCTGTCTTTGAAGACTCATCAGGACTCATTCTCTTCACTTTAGTCATTATCGTTACAAGTCCACCGGGAAAACCAGATAACTGGCCTAGTCCTATTAAAATCAACTTTCAAAAATGCAAAAAATATAATCTCAAGTAGACATAGCAAATATAATAATAGCGAGCGTGGGTGT
This sequence comes from Odontamblyopus lacepedii, assembly GCA_034769755.1. Classification (NCBI taxonomy): domain Eukaryota; kingdom Metazoa; phylum Chordata; class Actinopteri; order Gobiiformes; family Gobiidae; genus Odontamblyopus; species Odontamblyopus lacepedii. The sequence goes on along the minus strand of CM068361.1, from coordinate 5,375,719 downwards.
GTTTCTGGCACCGTCCACTTGTATAGACACTTGTATAGACGTTTTACATTAAGAGACAAACAGAGGCAAGCAATAGGAATAAGACAGTTAATGAAAGGTGGTTTTAAAGAGATGTTTTTTTTGGGGGGTGGGGAGCTCCAGAGGATGGGGGCAGCGGTAGAGAGGTCTTGCATTCAGTCCTGATGGACAAAGACAGGAGGTTGGTGTCAGCTGATCGGAGGGCACGAGTGGGGGTGTGGTGGTGGAGGAGCTCAGAGAGGTGTGGGTCAGGTTATGGAGGAACTTGGAGTCAGTGGAGATCTCTGAGGACAGGGGTGAGGGGTTTACTGGAGGAGGTGCAGGTGAGGAAATCTGGATGTACTGGAGTCTGTTGAGGAGTTTGGAGGGTGACCCATAGAGCAGGCTATTACATTAGTAGGCGGGTGGTGACAAAGGCGTGGATGAGGGTTTCAGCAGACTGGGCGGAGACGAGCGATGTTACGGAGGTGATAGAAGGCAGTTTTGGTGATGTGTTTGATGTGGTGTTCAAATGAGAGGGTCTGGTCAAAGAAGATGCCAAGGTTACAGAGGCGGGAGGAGGAGGGGACTGAGGAGCCGGCACTGGAGAGGGTGAGGTTATTGTGGGTTTTGGTGAGTGTTTTGGGGCCATTCACTTTGTAGTGAGAACCTGTCGCCACTCTCTCAGCTGTCAGGCTGCTCATTATTGTCTTAAAATGATCATATCAACCCGCTCTACAGTACATGACCCTGGGTTTTTTTAAATTTTATTTTACTTTTTTCTATTTGGTCTGTAAATAAATTCCTATCCCTAATAAGGAACTCAACTCATTATTAGATCCTATAACTGCTAGCCTCAGTGAGCATCAGTTGACTGGAGCCCATTGCGCTGGGTGACGGCACACTCACTTTATAAAACTGTTCAGATTTTCACGTTTTAAAAACAATAATAATGAGGTACCGCTGTGTAACTGAATTCACTCAAATAACTATGCACGCTGAGATGGAATTGGCAGTCCAACTTTAGGTGACAGTTTTGTGTAACCTGATTTGTTTTTCTCCAACTTTAACTTTATCCACGGTTGTGCACAAATGCCTGTGTTTGTTCAGAGTAAGTGGTTGTAGTGCCCAGACAAATGCTAACAGACACTTACCTGATCGGCTGTAACAAGTGGCTAAAACACACACAGGCGCACACACGCACACACCCACGCACACATACCCACATACACAGACAAACACACACAGACACACACTCTCACACACACACAGCCTAATGATCAGTGGGCTGCAGCAGAGGACCACCAGCGGGGCTCGTTAGCTGCTCCTCTCTGACAAACATGCAAAGCGTTCCCAGGAGACAGCCCATCATCAAACATGCACTGTGCTCCTCCGCTGTCCACTGCTGATCCTCAAGACAGCAGACACCCCAGCCCCCAGCACCCGCAGGGAGAGCTCTGACGCAGGGAGAGCTCTGTTGTAGATCCAGACAGATACCTGCACATGAGAGGACACGTCTGCTCATGAGGACAAGTTCACTCTGACCTCAAACCCAGGGTTTAGGTTTCAAAAGAATTAAAGAGGGGGTATTTTACTTCTATGAGGTATTAACTGCTAAAACATAACATATTTAGATCTTCACGTTACCTTGTATGGTTTTGAAAAAGCTATATTTGTCAGCAGCAGCATTTTAACATATTAACATATTTAAACACACACTCTCTCCATTAAGTCACCCCCCCTACGCAAACATGCATGGATGACATCTAAAACCTCTTCAGGGATGTTTTTGATGATGGGACAGTAACAGAACATAGTAGAAAGCCCCAAAGAGTTTATTTGGTGCAATACCCCCTTTAAGATTCAGTGTGGAGGATGTAGGGGGTAAGAGGCAGATGCTTAAATCCAGCCAAAATTGGGGCTAACCTTTAAAAATCATTGTGCATCTCTTAAGTCTTTTGCGGGGATAGAGAAAATTGAATAGTTCATGATGAAACGGAGATCTAAACATGGAGTGTATGTTACCAGCTACATCGATATGTTGAAGCATTACGTCTATAAATGTGATCCGTTAATTTATGAGTGCACTTTGTTGCTTTCTTCAGTGCTATGGCCCTGACCTACTGTGGATGACTCAAATGCTTTTTTGTAGGACATAAGACAAATCACCTGTAATGGAGCTGAAATGTACCTGTGCTCTGACCCTCACCAGCCCCGACATGAGCAAAGAATTGTGATAGTGTAGTATTCTGGTTAAGGCTGGGGCCTCTCTGATGGTGGGATTATAGGTTTACTTAAAAAAAAAAAGTAAATTTAACCAACTAAGATGTGCAGCATGTGCAGTTCAAAGGACACAACTAAGGACTGTTGGATTTTGTTAAATGAATTGTTTGATTTTCTTCATCCATGGAGTCTGTGCAAGAGGCTAGCTAGCTCTAGCTAGATCTAGCTCTGAGCATTTGAGATGCTACAGGCTTTTGACACCATATGTGGAAGAAAATGTGGCAGAAGACCTTCAGAGGAAATACGCTGAGGGAATTGACCATTTCGTCACCTACTGAAACACTAGAGCCGAGTAAGAACGAGGCCTTTCCTGTTCACCGGGTTCCCCTGGACTCTGCTGTGATGCTGCAGGACACAGAGGAGGAAGGGACAATTCTGGCTCTTCCACAGGATCTGCTGACCCTCCCTGACCAGTCCTCCTGTTAGACTGCACTGTGACCTTGAATTAGACACAAAAGCCACTGAGAAACACAGTGGAAAACAGCAAAACTTTAATTTCCCTTGAGATCAATAAAGTATCACTCTCTTTCTCTCTCTTTATATGTGAGAAAACATGGCTATGAAAACTTGGGCCCTTTTCAAAACTTTCTAAAAGATGTGAAATCATAAGAGCTATGGGAACATAGGTAAGCATATGTGCACAAGCGTGTATATGCTTATACATACACTCAGTACAATGCTGTGTACTTATACTCTTCTTATACACTGATACTACACTCATAACACTTTCTCCTCTACAGTATTTTATACTTTTACATACAGTATGCGTTCAAGTACAAAAGTATAAATAATGTATCCTCCTTTTTCCTATATACTTATACCTTATCATAAAGTAGTATATACACATGTAGACACTTTCTCGCAGAGTAGTGTATACTTGTACCTACTGTGTGGTACAGTATGTACTTGGATATACTGCAGTACAATGTGGAGTTAGCTCTGGATGAGTGCTGTGTATATATCTACATACAGTGGTATATATACTTGTACATACTTTCCTGTACTGTAGTGTGTACTTGTACATACTTTCCTGTACTGTAGTGTGTACTTGTACATACTTTCCTGTACTGTAGTGTGTACTTGTACATACTCTTGCGTACTATAGTGTATACTTGTACATACTTTTGCGTACTGTAGTGTATACAAGTATACACTTTCCTGTACTGTAGTGTATACTTGTACACACTTTTTGGTACTGCAGTGTATACTTGTACATACTTTCCTGTACTGTCGTGTATACTTGAACACACTTTCTCATACAGTAGTGTATATTGTGCATACTTTGTAGTACAGTAGTACATATACTTGTGGACACTGATACAGTGAGGAGGAGTCGTAGTGGCGGTTAGCCGTGCCCTTTGTGGGTGTGACATTCACAGTTGGACTTAATTAGCAGTGTGAGCCTGTCACTGACCTTTGTCACGGAGCTGTCAGGGACAACCTTTGTGCTGTCCTCACTGCACAGGCTGTTTGTCCCTGTTATCACAGCGTCTTAGAGGAGCTGCAGTCACGGCTCACTGCTCACATCACACACTGGTACATCACACACTGGTACATCACACACTGTGGTACATCACACCCTGTGGTACATCACACAGTGGTACATCACACACTGGTACATCACACACTGTGGTACATCACACCCTGTGGTACATCACACAGTGGTACATCACACACTGGTACATCACACACTGGTACATCACACACTGGTACATCACACACTGTGGTACATCACACACTGTGGTACATCACACACTGGTACATCACACACAGATACATCACACACTGGTACATCACACACAGGTACATCACACACAGGTACATCACACACTGGTGGATCACACACTGGTACATCACACACTGTGGTACATCACACACTGTGGTACATCACACACTGGTACATCACACACTGGTACATCACACACTGGTACATCACACACTGTGGTGCATCACACACACTGGTACATCACACACTGGTGCATCACACACACTGGTACATCACACACACTGGTACATCACACATTGGTGGATCACACACTGGTACATCACACACTGTGGTACATCACACACTGTGGTACATCACACACTGGTACATCACACACTGGTACATCAAACACTGTGGTACATCACACACTGGTACATCACACAGTGGTACAGCACACACTGGTGCATCACACACACTGGTACATCACACACTGTGGTACATCACACACACTGGTACATCACACACTGGTACATCACACATACTGGTAAATCACACACTCTGGTACATCACACACTTGTACATCACACACTGGTACATCACACACTGGTACATCACAGACTGGTGCATCACACACTGGTGGATCACACACACTGGTACATCACACACTTGTACATCACACACTGGTCCATCACACACTGGTACATCACACACTGGTACATCACACACTAGTACATCACACACTGGTACATCACACACTGGTGCATCACACACTGGTGCATCAGACACACTGGTACATCACACACTGGTACATCACACACTAGTACATCACACACTGGTACATCACACACTGGTACATCACACACTAGTACATCACACACTGGTACATCACACACTGGTATATAACATACTGGTACATCACACACTGGTGCATCACACACTGGTGCATCAGACACTCTGGTACATCACACACTGGTACATCACACACTGGTACATCACACACTGGTACATCACACACTGTACATCACACACTGGTACATCACACATACTGGTAAATCACACACTCTGGTACATCACACACTGGTACATCACACACACACTGGTACATCACACACTGTGGTACATCAGACACTGGTATATCACACGATGGTGCATCACACAGCGGTACATCACACACTGGTACATCACACAGTGGTGCATCACACACTGTGGTACATCACACACTGGTACATCACACAATGGTGCATCACACAGTGGTAGATCACACACTGTGGTACATCACACACTGGTGCATCAGACACTCTGGTACATCACACACTGGTACATCACACACTGGTACATCACACACTGGTAAATTACACACTGGTGCATCACACACTGGTGCATCACACACACTGGTACATCACACACTGGTACATCACACACTTGTACATCACACACTGGTACATCACACACTGGTACATCACACACTGGTGCATCACACACTGGTGGATCACACACACTGGTACATCACACACTTGTACATCACACACTGGTCCATCACACACTGGTACATCACACACTGGTACATCACACACACTGGAACATCACACACTGGTACATCACACACACTGGTACATCACACACTGTGGTACATCAAACACTGGTATATCACACAATGGTGCATCACACAGCGGTACATCACACACTGGTACATCACACACTGGTACATCACACAGTGGTGCATCACACACTGTGGTACATCACACATTGGTACATCACACAATGGTGCATCACACAGTGGTGCGTCACACACTGTGGTACATATCACACTGGTACATCACACAATGTGGTACTTCACACAATGTGGTACATCACAAACTGGTACATAACACACTGGTGCATCACACACTGTGGTACATCACACACTGGTGCATCACACACTGTGGTACATCACACACTGGTACATCACACACTGTGGTACATCACACACTGGTACATCACACTGTGGTACGTCACACACTGGTATATCACACACTGGTACATCACACACTGGTACATCACACACTGGTACATCACACAGTGGTGCATCACACACTGTGGTACATCACACACTGGCACATCACACAATGTGGTACATCACACACTGGAACATCACACAGCGGTACATCACAAAGCGGTACATCACACACTGGTACATCACACACTGTGGAACATCAGACACTGGTATATCACACACTGGTACATCACACAGCGGTACATCACACACTGGTACATCACACACTGGTACATCACACAGTGGTGCATCACACACTGTGGTACATCACACACTGGTACATCACACAATGGTGCATCACACACTGTGGTACATCACACACTGGTACATCACACACACTGGTACATCATACACTGGTACATCACACACTGGGGCATCACACAATGTGGTACATCACACACTGGCACATCACACAATGTGGTACATCACACACTGGTACATCACACAGCGGTACATCACAAAGAGGAACATCACACACTGGTACATCACACAGCGGTACATCACACACTGGTACATCACACACACTGGTAAATCACACACTGGTACATCACACACTGGTACATCACGCACTGGTACATCACACAGTGGTGCATCACACACTGTGGTACATCACACACTGGTACATCACACAATGGTGCATCACACAGTGGTGCATCACACACTGTGGTACATCACACACTGGTACATCACACACACACTGGTACATCACACACACTGGTACATCATACACTGGTACATCACACACTGGGGCATCACACACTGTGGTACGTCACACACTGGCACATCACACAATGTGGTACATCACACACTGGTACATCACACAGCGGTACATCACACACTGGTACATCACACACACTGGTACATCACACACTGGTACATCACACATACTGGCAAATCACACACTCTGGTACATCACACACTGGTACATCACACACACACTGGTACATCACACACACTGGTACATCATACACTGGTACATCACACACTGGTGCATCACACACTGTGGTACATCACACACTGGCACATCACACAATGTGGTACATCACACACTGGTACATCACACAGCGGTACATCAGACAGCGGTACATCACAAAGAGGAACATCACACACTGGTACATCACACAGCGGTACATCAAACACTGGTACATCACACACACTGGAACATCACACACTGGTACATCACACACACTGGTACATCACACACTGGTACATCACACACTGTGGTATATCAAACACTGGTATATCACACAATGGTGCATCACACAGCGGTACATCACACACTGGTACATCACACACTGGTACATCACACAGTGGTGCATCACACACTGTAGTACATATCACACTGGTACATCACACAATGTGGTACTTCACACAATGTGGTACATCACAAACTGGTACATCACACACTGGTGCATCACTCACTGGTACATCACACACTGGTGCATCACACACTGTGGTACATCACACACTGGTACATCACACACACTGGTACATCACACACTGGTACATCACACTGTGGTACGTCACACACTGGTATATCACACACTGGTACATCACACACTGGTACATCACACACTGGTACATCACACAGTGGTGCATCACACACTGTGGTACATCACAGACTGGTACATCACACACTGGTGCATCACACACTGTGGTACATCACACACTGGCACATCACACAATGTGGTACATCACACACTGGAACATCACACAGCGGTACATCACAAAGCGGTACATCACACACTGATACATCACACACTGGTACATCACACACTGTGGAACATCAGACACTGGTATATCACACACTGGTACATCACACAGCGGTACATCACACACTGGTACATCACACACTGGTACATCACACAGTGATGCATCACACACTGTGGTACATCACACACTGGTACATCACACAATGGTGCATCACACAGTGGTGCATCACACACTGTGGTACATCACACACTGGTACATCACACACACACTGATACATCACACACTGGGGCATCACACACTGTGGTACATCACACACTGGCACATCACACAATGTGGTACATCACACACTGGTACATCAAACAGCGGTACATCACAAAGAGGAACATCACACACTGGTACATCACACAGCGGTACATCACACACTGGTACATCACACACACTGGTAAATCACACACTGGTACATCACACACTGTGGTACATCAGACACTGGTATATCACACGATGGTGCATCACACAGCGGTACATCACACACTGGTACATCACACACTGGTACATCACACAGTGGTGCATCACACACTGTGGTACATCACACACTGGTACATCACACAATGGTGCATCACACAGTGGTAGATCACACACTGTGGTACATCACACACTGGTGCATCAGACACTCTGGTACATCACACACTGGTACATCACACACTGGTACATCACACACTGTACATCACACACTGGTAAATCACACACTGGTGCATCACACACTGGTGCATCACACACTTGTACATCACACACTGGTACATCACACACTGGTGCATCACACACTGTGGTACATCACACACTGATACATCACACACACTGGTACATCACACACACTGGTACATCACACACACTGGTACATCACACTGTGGTACGTCACACACTGGTATATCACACACTGGTACATCACACACTGGTACATCACACACTGGTACATCACACAGTGGTGCATCACACAGTGTGGTACATCACACACTGGCACATCACACAATGTGGTACATCACACACTGGAACATCACAAAGAGGTATATCACAAAGCGGGACATCACACACTGGTACATCACACACTGGTACATCACACACTGTGGTACATCAGACACTGGTATATCACACACTGGTACATCACACACTGGTACATCACACACACTGGTACATCACACACTGGTACATCACACACTGGTGCATCACACACTGTGGTACATCACACACTGGTACATCACACACACTGGTACATCACACACTGGTACATCACACTGTGGTACGTCACACACTGGTATATCACACACTGGTACATCACACACTGGTACATCACACACTGGTACATCACACAGTGGTGCATCACACAGTGTGGTACATCACACACTGGCACATCACACAATGTGGTACATCACACACTGGAACATCACAAAGAGGTATATCACAAAGCGGGACATCACACACTGGTACATCACACACTGGTACATCACACACTGTGGTACATCAGACACTGGTATATCACACACTGGTACATCACACACTGGTACATCACACACACTGGTACATCACACACTGGTACATCACACACTGGTGCATCACACACTGTGGTACATCACACACTGGTACATCACACACACTGGTACATCACACACTGGTACATCACACACTGGTACATCACACACTGGTGCATCACACACTGGTACATCACACACACTGGTACATCACACACTGGTGCATCACACAGTGGTACATCACACACTGTGGTACATCACACACTGTGGTACATTACACACTGGTACATCACACAGTGGTACATCACACAGTGGTACATCACACTGGTACATCACACACTGGTACATCACACACTGTGGTACATCACACACTGTGGTACATTACACAGTGGTACATCACACAGTCGTACATCACACACTGCGGTACATCACACACTGGTACATCACACAGTGGTACATCACACACTGTTGTATCACACACTGGTGCATCACACACACTGGTACATCACACACACTGGTACATCACACACTTGTACATCACACACTGGTACATCACACACTGGTACATCACACAGTGGTACATCACACACTGGTACATCACACACTTGTACATCACATAGTGGTACATCACACACACTGGTACATCACACACTGGTACATCACACAGTGGTACATCACACACACTGGTACATCACACAGTGGTACATCACACTGTGGTACATCACACTGTGGTACATCACACAGTGGTACATCACACACACTGGTACATTCCACAGGGTTACATCACACAGTGGTACATCACACTGTGGTACATCACACACTGGTACATCACACAGTGGTTTATCACACACTGGTACATCACACACTGGTACATCACACAGTGGTACTTCACACACTGGTACATCACACACTGGTACATCACACAGTGGTACATCACACACTGTGGTACATCACACACTGGTGCATCACACACTGTGGTACATCACACACACACTGGTACATCACACACTGGTACATCACACACTGTGGTACATTCCACACTGGTACATCACACACTGGTACATCACACACTGGTGCATCACACACTGTGGTACATCACACACTGGTACATCACACACACTAATACATCACACACTGGTACATCACACACACACTGGTACATCACTCACTGGTACATCACACACTGTGGTACATTCCACACTGGTACATCACACACTGGTACATCACACACTGGTGCATCACACACTGGTGCATAACACACTGGTACATCACACACACTGGTACATCACACACTGGTGCATCACACACTGGTACATCACACACACTGGTACATCACACACTGGTACATCACACACTGGTACATCACACACTGGTGCATCACACACTGGTGCATCACACACTGGTACATCACACACACTGGTACATCACACACTGGTGCATCACACACTGGAACATCACACACACTGGTACATCACACACTGGTACATCACACTGTGGTACGTCACACACTGGTACATCACACACTGGTACATCACAGACTGGTACATCACACGCTGGTACATCACACACTGGTGCATCACACACTGGTACATCACACACACTGGGACATCACACACTGGTACATCACACTGTGGTACATCACACACTGGTACATCACTCTGTGGTACATCACACACTGGTACATCACACTGGTACATCACACACTGGTACATCACACACTCGTACATCACACACTGTTACATCACACACTGGTACATCACACACTGTGGTACATCACACACTGTGGTACATTACACACTGGTACATCACACAGTGGTACATCACACACTGTGGTACATCACACACTGGTACATCACACAGTGGTACATCACACACTGTTGCATCACAAACTGGTGCATCACACACACTGGTACATCACACACACTGGTACATCACGCACTTGTACATCACACACTGGTACATCACACACTGGTACATCACACAGTGGTTCTTCACACACTGGTACATCACACACTGGTACATCACACAGTGGTACTTCACACACTGGTACATCACACACTGGTACATCACAGAGTGGTACATCACACACACTGGTACATCACACACTGGTGCATCACACACTGTCGTACATCACACACTGGTACATCACACACACTGGTACATCACACACTGGTGCATCACACACTGGTGCATCACACACTGGTGCATCACACACTGGTACATAACACACACTGGTACATCACACACTGGTGCATCACACACTTGTACATCACACACACTGGTACATCACACTGTGGTACGTCACACACTGGTACATCACACGCTGGTATATCACACACTGGTGCATCACACGCTGGTACATCACACACACTGATACATCACACACTGGAACATCACACACTGGTACATCACACTGGTACATCACACACTGGTACATCACACACTGTTACATCACACACTGGTACATCACACAATGTGGTACATCACACACTGTGGTACATTACACACTGGTACATCACACACTGGTACATCACACACTGTGGTACATCACACACTGGTACATCACACAGTGGTACATCACACACTGTTGCATCACAAACTGGTGCATCACACACACTGGTACATCACACACACTGGTACATGACACACTTGTACATCACACACTGGTACATCACACACTGGTACATCACACAGTGGTACATCACACACTGGTACATCACACACTGGTACATCACACACTGGTACATCACACACTGTGGTACATTACACACTGGTACATCACACACTGGTACTTCACACACTGGTACATCACACACTGGTACATCACACAGTGGTACATCACACACACTGGTACATCACACACTGGTGCATCACACACTGTGGTACATCACACACTGGTACATCACACACACTGGTACATCACACACTTGTACATCACACACTGGTACATCACACACTGGTACATCACACACTGGTACATCACACGCTGGTACATCACACACTGGTGCATCACACACTGTGCTACATCACACACTGGTACATCACACACTGGTACATCACACTGTGGTACGTCACACACTGGTACATCACACACTGTGGTACATTCCACACTGGTACATCACACACTGGTACATCACACACTGGTGCATCACACAGTGGTACATCACACACACTGGTACATCACACACTGGTGCATCACACACTGGTACATCACACACACTGGTACATCACACACTGGTACATCACACTGTGGTACGTCACACACTGGTACATCACACACTGGTACATCACACACTGGTACATCAAACACTGTGGTACATCACACACTGGTACATCACACAGTGGTACAGCACACACTGGTGCCTCACACACACTGGTACATCACACACTGTGGTACATCACACACACTGGTACATCACACACTGGTACATCACACATACTGGTAAATCACACACTCTGGTACATCACACACTTGTACATCACACACTGGTACATCACACACTGGTACATCACAGACTGGTGCATCACACACTGGTGGATCACACACACTGGTACATCACACACTTGTACATCACACACTGGTCCATCACACACTGGTACATCACACACTGGTACATCACACACTAGTACATCACACACTGGTACATCACACACTGGTACATCACACACTGGTCCATCACACACTGGTACATCACACACTGTTTTATATCACACACTGTTACATCACACAGTGGTACATCACACACTGGTACATCACACACACTGGTACATCACACACTGTGGTACATCAAACACTGGTATATCACACAATGGTGCATCACACAGCGGTACATCACACACTGGTACATCACACACTGGTACATCACACAGTGGTGCATCACACACTGTGGTACATCACACACTGGTACATCACACACTGTGGTACATCACACAGTGGTACATCACACACTGTGGTTCATCACTCACTGGTACATCACACACTGTGGTACATCACACACTGTGGTACATTACACAGTGGTACATCACACAGTCGTACATCACACACTGGTACATCACACAGTGGTACATCACACACTGTTGTATCACACACTGGTGCATCACACACACTGGTACATCACACACACTGGTACATCACACAGTGGTACATCACACACTGGTACATCACACACTGGTACATCACACACTGGTACATTACACACTGGTACATCACACACTTGTACATCACATAGTGGTACATCACACACACTGGTACATCACACACTGGTACATCACACAGTGGTACATCACACACACTGGTACATCACACAGTGGTACATCACACTGTGGTACATCACACTGTGGTACATCACACAGTGGTACATCACACACTGGTACATCACACAGTGGTTTATCACACACTGGTACATCACACACTGGTACATCACACAGTGGTACTTCACACACTGGTACATCACACACTGGTACATCACACACTGGTACATCACACAGTGGTGCATCACACACTGTGGTACATCACACACTGGCACATCACACAATGTGGTACATCACACACTGGAACATCACACAGCGGTACATCACAAAGCGGTACATCACACACTGGTACATCACACACTGTGGAACATCAGACACTGGTATATCACACACTGGTACATCACACAGCGGTACATCACACACTGGTACATCACACACTGGTACATCACACAGTGGTGCATCACACACTGTGGTACATCACACACTGGTACATCACACAATGGTGCATCACACACTGTGGTACATCACACACTGGTACATCACACACACTGGTACATCATACACTGGTACATCACACACTGGGGCATCACACAATGTGGTACATCACACACTGGCACATCACACAATGTGGTACATCACACACTGGTACATCACACAGCGGTACATCACAAAGAGGAACATCACACACTGGTACATCACACAGCGGTACATCACACACTGGTACATCACACACACTGGTAAATCACACACTGGTACATCACACACTGGTACATCACGCACTGGTACATCACACAGTGGTGCATCACACACTGTGGTACATCACACACTGGTACATCACACAATGGTGCATCACACAGTGGTGCATCACACACTGTGGTACATCACACACTGGTACATCACACACACACTGGTACATCACACACACTGGTACATCATACACTGGTACATCACACACTGGGGCATCACACACTGTGGTACGTCACACACTGGCACATCACACAATGTGGTACATCACACACTGGTACATCACACAGCGGTACATCACACACTGGTACATCACACACACTGGTACATCACACACTGGTACATCACACATACTGGCAAATCACACACTCTGGTACATCACACACTGGTACATCACACACACACTGGTACATCACACACACTGGTACATCATACACTGGTACATCACACACTGGTGCATCACACACTGTGGTACATCACACACTGGCACATCACACAATGTGGTACATCACACACTGGTACATCACACAGCGGTACATCAGACAGCGGTACATCACAAAGAGGAACATCACACACTGGTACATCACACAGCGGTACATCACACACTGGTACATCACACACACTGGAACATCACACACTGGTACATCACACACACTGGTACATCACACACTGGTACATCACACACTGTGGTATATCAAACACTGGTATATCACACAATGGTGCATCACACAGCGGTACATCACACACTGGTACATCACACACTGGTACATCACACAGTGGTGCATCACACACTGTAGTACATATCACACTGGTACATCACACAATGTGGTACTTCACACAATGTGGTACATCACAAACTGGTACATCACACACTGGTGCATCACTCACTGGTACATCACACACTGGTGCATCACACACTGTGGTACATCACACACTGGTACATCACACACACTGGTACATCACACACTGGTACATCACACTGTGGTACGTCACACACTGGTATATCACACACTGGTACATCACACACTGGTACATCACACACTGGTACATCACACAGTGGTGCATCACACACTGTGGTACATCACAGACTGGTACATCACACACTGGTGCATCACACACTGTGGTACATCACACACTGGCACATCACACAATGTGGTACATCACACACTGGAACATCACACAGCGGTACATCACAAAGCGGTACATCACACACTGATACATCACACACTGGTACATCACACACTGTGGAACATCAGACACTGGTATATCACACACTGGTACATCACACAGCGGTACATAACACACTGGTACATCACACACTGGTACATCACACAGTGGTGCATCACACACTGTGGTACATCACACACTGGTACATCACACAATGGTGCATCACACAGTGGTGCATCACACACTGTGGTACATCACACACTGGTACATCACACACACACTGATACATCACACACTGGGGCATCACACACTGTGGTACATCACACACTGGCACATCACACAATGTGGTACATCACACACTGGTACATCAAACAGCGGTACATCACAAAGAGGAACATCACACACTGGTACATCACACAGCGGTACATCACACACTGGTACATCACACACACTGGTAAATCACACACTGGTACATCACACACTGTGGTACATCAGACACTGGTATATCACACGATGGTGCATCACACAGCGGTACATCACACACTGGTACATCACACACTGGTACATCACACAGTGGTGCATCACACACTGTGGTACATCACACACTGGTACATCACACAATGGTGCATCACACAGTGGTAGATCACACACTGTGGTACATCACACACTGGTGCATCAGACACTCTGGTACATCACACACTGGTACATCACACACTGGTACATCACACACTGTACATCACACACTGGTAAATCACACACTGGTGCATCACACACTGGTGCATCACACACTTGTACATCACACACTGGTACATCACACACTGGTGCATCACACACTGTGGTACATCACACACTGATACATCACACACACTGGTACATCACACACACTGGTACATCACACACACTGGTACATCACACTGTGGTACGTCACACACTGGTATATCACACACTGGTACATCACACACTGGTACATCACACACTGGTACATCACACAGTGGTGCATCACACAGTGTGGTACATCACACACTGGCACATCACACAATGTGGTACATCACACACTGGAACATCACAAAGAGGTATATCACAAAGCGGGACATCACACACTGGTACATCACACACTGGTACATCACACACTGTGGTACATCAGACACTGGTATATCACACACTGGTACATCACACACTGGTACATCACACACACTGGTACATCACACACTGGTACATCACACACTGGTGCATCACACACTGTGGTACATCACACACTGGTACATCACACACACTGGTACATCACACACTGGTACATCACACACTGGTACATCACACACATCACACACTGGTGCATCACACACTGGTACATCACACACTGGTACATCACACAGTGGTGCATCACACAGTGTGGTACATCACACACTGGCACATCACACAATGTGGTACATCACACACTGGAACATCACAAAGAGGTATATCACAAAGCGGGACATCACACACTGGTACATCACACACTGGTACATCACACACTGTGGTACATCAGACACTGGTATATCACACACTGGTACATCACACACTGGTACATCACACACACTGGTACATCACACACTGGTACATCACACACTGGTGCATCACACACTGTGGTACATCACACACTGGTACATCACACACACTGGTACATCACACACTGGTACATCACACACTGGTACATCACACACTGGTGCATCACACACTGGTACATCACACACACTGGTACATCACACACTGGTGCATCACACAGTGGTACATCACACACTGTGGTACATCACACACTGTGGTACATTACACACTGGTACATCACACAGTGGTACATCACACAGTGGTACATCACACTGGTACATCACACACTGGTACATCACACACTGTGGTACATCACACACTGTGGTACATTACACAGTGGTACATCACACAGTCGTACATCACACACTGGTACATCACACAGTGGTACATCACACACTGTTGTATCACACACTGGTGCATCACACACACTGGTACATCACACACACTGGTACATCACACAGTGGTACATCACACACTGGTACATCACACACTGGTACATCACACACTGGTACATTACACACTGGTACATCACACACTTGTACATCACATAGTGGTACATCACACACACTGGTACATCACACACTGGTACATCACACAGTGGTACATCACACACACTGGTACATCACACAGTGGTACATCACACTGTGGTACATCACACTGTGGTACATCACACAGTGGTACATCACACACACTGGTACATTCCACAGGGTTACATCACACAGTGGTACATCACACTGTGGTACATCACACACTGGTACATCACACAGTGGTTTATCACACACTGGTACATCACACACTGGTACATCACACAGTGGTACTTCACACACTGGTACATCACACACTGGTACATCACACAGTGGTACATCACACACTGTGGTACATCACACACTGGTGCATCACACACTGTGGTACATCACACACACACTGGTACATCACACACTGGTACATCACACACTGTGGTACATTCCACACTGGTACATCACACACTGGTACATCACACACTGGTGCATCACACACTGTGGTACATCACACACTGGTACATCACACACACTAATACATCACACACTGGTACATCACACACACACTGGTACATCACTCACTGGTACATCACACACTGTGGTACATTCCACACTGGTACATCACACACTGGTACATCACACACTGGTGCATCACACACTGGTGCATAACACACTGGTACATCACACACACTGGTACATCACACACTGGTGCATCACACACTGGTACATCACACACACTGGTACATCACACACACTGGTACATCACACACTGGTGCATCACACACTGGTGCATCACACACTGGTACATCACACACACTGGTACATCACACACTGGTGCATCACACACTGGTACATCACACACACTGGTACATCACACACTGGTACATCACACTGTGGTACGTCACACACTGGTACATCACACACTGGTACATCACAGACTGGTACATCACACGCTGGTACATCACACACTGGTGCATCACACACTGGTACATCACACACACTGGGACATCACACACTGGTACATCACACTGTGGTACATCACACACTGGTACATCACTCTGTGGTACATCACACACTGGTACATCACACTGGTACATCACACACTGGTACATCACACACTCGTACATCACACACTGTTACATCACACACTGGTACATCACACACTGTGGTACATCACACACTGTGGTACATTACACACTGGTACATCACACAGTGGTACATCACACACTGTGGTACATCACACACTGGTACATCACACAGTGGTACATCACACACTGTTGCATCACAAACTGGTGCATCACACACACTGGTACATCACACACACTGGTACATCACGCACTTGTACATCACACACTGGTACATCACACACTGGTACATCACACAGTGGTTCTTCACACACTGGTACATCACACACTGGTACATCACACAGTGGTACTTCACACACTGGTACATCACACACTGGTACATCACAGAGTGGTACATCACACACACTGGTACATCACACACTGGTGCATCACACACTGTCGTACATCACACACTGGTACATCACACACACTGGTACATCACACACTGGTGCATCACACACTGGTGCATCACACACTGGTGCATCACACACTGGTACATAACACACACTGGTACATCACACACTGGTGCATCACACACTTGTACATCACACACACTGGTACATCACACTGTGGTACGTCACACACTGGTACATCACACGCTGGTATATCACACACTGGTGCATCACACGCTGGTACATCACACACACTGATACATCACACACTGGAACATCACACACTGGTACATCACACTGGTACATCACACACTGGTACATCACACACTGTTACATCACACACTGGTACATCACACAATGTGGTACATCACACACTGTGGTACATTACACACTGGTACATCACACACTGGTACATCACACACTGTGGTACATCACACACTGGTACATCACACAGTGGTACATCACACACTGTTGCATCACAAACTGGTGCATCACACACACTGGTACATCACACACACTGGTACATGACACACTTGTACATCACACACTGGTACATCACACACTGGTACATCACACAGTGGTACATCACACACTGGTACATCACACACTGGTACATCACACACTGGTACATCACACACTGTGGTACATTACACACTGGTACATCACACACTGGTACTTCACACACTGGTACATCACACACTGGTACATCACACAGTGGTACATCACACACACTGGTACATCACACACTGGTGCATCACACACTGTGGTACATCACACACTGGTACATCACACACACTGGTACATCACACACTTGTACATCACACACTGGTACATCACACAGTGGTACATCACACACTGGTACATCACACGCTGGTACATCACACACTGGTGCATCACACACTGTGCTACATCACACACTGGTACATCACACACTGGTACATCACACTGTGGTACGTCACACACTGGTACATCACACACTGTGGTACATTCCACACTGGTACATCACACACTGGTACATCACACACTGGTGCATCACACAGTGGTACATCACACACACTGGTACATCACACACTGGTGCATCACACACTGGTACATCACACACACTGGTACATCACACACTGGTACATCACACTGTGGTACGTCACACACTGGTACATCACACACTGGTACATCACACACTGGTACATCAAACACTGTGGTACATCACACACTGGTACATCACACAGTGGTACAGCACACACTGGTGCATCACACACACTGGTACATCACAGCATCACACACACTGGTACATCACACACTGGTACATCACACATACTGGTAAATCACACACTCTGGTACATCACACACTTATGTACATCACACACTGGTACATCACACACTGGTACATCACAGACTGGTGCATCATCACACATACTGGTAAATTACATCACACACTGGTACATCACACACTAGTACATCACACACTGGTACATCACACACTGCACGTACATCACACACTGGTGCATCACACACTGGTGCATCAGACACAGTTTGGTGCATCCACACTGGTACATGCTGTAGGTACATCACACACTGGTAAATAACATACTGGTACATCACACACTGATTGCATCACACACTGGTGCATCACACACTCTGGTACATCACACACTGGTACATCACACACTGGTACATCACACACTGGTACATCACACACTGTACATCACACATATGTACATCACACATACTGGCACATCACACACTCTGGTACATCACACACTGGTACATCACACAATAATGGTACATCACACACTGTCTCTGTACATCAGACACTGGTATATCTCACACACTGGTGCATCACACAGCGGTACATCACACACTGGTACATCACACTGTGGTGCATCACACACTGTGGTAAATCACACGTACTGGTACATCACACAATGGTGCATCACACAGCTGGTGCATCACACACTGTGGTACATCACACACTGGTACATCACACACTGAGTACATCACACACTGGTCCATCACACACTGGTACATCACACACTGGTAAATTACACACTGGTATCAATATACTGGTGCATCACACACACTGGTACATCACACACTGGTACATCACAATGCACACACTGGTACATCACACACTGTGGTACATCACACACTGGTACATCACACACTGGTGCATCACACACTGGTGGATCACACACACACTGGTACATCACACACTGGTACATCACACACTGTGGTACATCACACACTGGAACATCACACAATGGTACATCACACAGTGGTAGATCACACACTGTGGTACATCACACACTGGTATATCAGACACTCTGGTACATCACACACTGGTACATCACACACTGGTACATCACACACTGGTAAATCACACACTGGTGCATCACACACTGGTGCATCCACACATTGGTACATCACACAATAGGTGCATCACACAGTGCACACTGTGGTACATCACACACTGGTACATCACACAAGTGGTACATCACACACTGGTACATCACACACTGGTACATCACACACTGGTACATCACACACTGTAGTACATCACACACTGGTGTATCACACACACTGGAACATCACACACTGGTACATCACACACACGTGGTGCATCACACACTGGCATCACACTGTGATATCACACAATGGTATATCACACACTGGTACATCACACAGCGGTACATCACACACTGGTACATCACACAGTGGTGCATCACACACTAGTGGTGCATCACACACTGGGTACATCACACAATTGGTACATCACACACTGGAACATCACACAATGGTACATCACAAGCCGATACATCACACACTGGTACATCACACACTGTGGAACATCAGACACTGGTATATCACACACTGGTACATCACACAGCTGGTACATAACACACTGGTGCATCACACACTGTGGTACATCACACACTGGTGCATCACACACTGTGGTACATCACACACTGGTACATCACACAATGGTGCATCACACACTGGTAGTACATCACACTGGTACATCACACACACTGGTACATCATACACTGGTACATCACACACTGGTGCATCACACAATGTAACACGTACATCACACACTGGCAACATCACACAATGTGGTACATCACACACTGGTACATCACACAGCGGTACATCACAAAGAGGATACATCAACACTGCTGGGTACATCACACACTGTGGAACATCAGACACTGGTATATCACACACTGCATCACACACTGGTACATCACACACTGGTACATCACGCACTGGTACATCCACACAGTGGTGCATCACACACTGTGGTACATCACACACTGGTACATCACACAATGGTGATATCACACAGTGGTGCATCACACACTGGTACATCACACACTGGTACATCACACACACACTGGTACATCACACACACTGGTACATCGCGGCATACACTGGTACATCACACACTGCATCACACAATGTGGTACATCACACACTGGCACATCACACAATGTGGTACATCACACACTGGTACATCACACAGCGGTACATCACACACTGGTACATCACAAAGAGGAACATCAGACACTGGTACATCACACAGCGGTACATCACACACTCTGGTACATCACACACACTGGTACATCACACACACACTGGTACATCACACACTGGTACATCACGCACTGGTACATCACACAGGTGGTGCATCACACACCAGGTACATCACACACTGGTACATCACACAATGGTGCATCACACAGTGGTGCATCACACACTGGTACATCACACAATGGTGCATCGCACACACTGGTACATCACACACTGGTACATCACACACACTGGTACATCATACACTGGTACATCACACACTGGGGTATCACACACTGTGGTACATCACACACTGGCACATCACACAATGTGGTACATCACACACTGGTACATCACACAGCGGTACATCACAAAGAGGAACATCACACACTGGGACATCACACAGCCGGTACATCACAATACTGGTACATCACACACACACTGGTAAATCACACACTGGTACATCACACACTGGTACATCACACACACACTGGTACATCACACACAGAGGTACATCACACAGTGGTGCATCACACACTGGTACATCACACACCGGTACATCACACAATGGTGCATCACACAGTGGTGCATCACACTGTGGTACATCACACACTGGTACATCACACACACACTGGTACATCACACACACTGGTACATCATACACTGGTACATCACACACTGGTGCATCACACACTGTGGTACATCACACACAGGAACATCACACAAAGTGAAACATCACACACTGGTACATCACACAGCTTACATCACACATGGTACATCACACACACTGGTACATCACACACTGGTCCATCACACATACTGGCAACATCACACACTCTGGTACATCACACACTGGTACATCACACACACTGGTACATCACACACACTGGTACATCACACACTGGTACATCACACACTGGTTCATCACACACTGTTTACATCACACACTAATTTACATCACACAATGTGGTACATCACACACTGGTACATCACACTGCGGTACATCACACTGGTGTACATCACACACTGGTACATCACACACTGGTACATCACACAGACGGGTAAATCAAACACTCTGGTAAATCACACATGTGGTACATCACACAGCTATCACACACACTGTGGTACATCACACACTACTGGTACATCACACAGTGGTACAGCACACACTGGTGCCTCACACACACTGGTACATCACACACTGTGGTACATCACACACACTGGTACATCACACACTGGTACATCACACATACTGGTAAATCACACACTCTGGTACATCACACACTTGTACATCACACACTGGTACATCACACACTGGTACATCACAGACTGGTGCATCACACACTGGTGGATCACACACACTGGTACATCACACACTTGTACATCACACACTGGTCCATCACACACTGGTACATCACACACTGGTACATCACACACTAGTACATCACACACTGGTACATCACACACTGGTACATCACACACTGGTCCATCACACACTGGTACATCACACACTGGTACATCACACACACTGGAACATCACACACTGGTACATCACACACACTGGTACATCACACACTGTGGTACATCAAACACTGGTATATCACACAATGGTGCATCACACAGCGGTACATCACACACTGGTACATCACACACTGGTACATCACACAGTGGTGCATCACACACTGTGGTACATTACACACTGGTACATCACACAGTGGTACATCACACAGTGGTACATCACACTGGTACATCACACACTGGTACATCACACACTGTGGTACATCACACACTGTGGTACATTACACAGTGGTACATCACACAGTCGTACATCACACACTGGTACATCACACAGTGGTACATCACACACTGTTGTATCACACACTGGTGCATCACACACACTGGTACATCACACACACTGGTACATCACACAGTGGTACATCACACACTGGTACATCACACACTGGTACATCACACACTGGTACATTACACACTGGTACATCACACACTTGTACATCACATAGTGGTACATCACACACACTGGTACATCACACACTGGTACATCACACAGTGGTACATCACACACACTGGTACATCACACAGTGGTACATCACACTGTGGTACATCACACTGTGGTACATCACACAGTGGTACATCACACACTGGTACATCACACAGTGGTTTATCACACACTGGTACATCACACACTGGTACATCACACAGTGGTACTTCACACACTGGTACATCACACACTGGTACATCACACAGTGGTACATCACACACTGTGGTACATCACACACTGGTGCATCACACACTGTGGTACATCACACACACACTGGTACATCACACACTGGTACATCACACACTGGTGCATCACACACTGGTGCATAACACACTGGTACATCACACACACTGGTACATCACACACTGGTGCATCACACACTGGTACATCACACACACTGGTACATCACACACACTGGTACATCACACACTGGTGCATCACACACTGGTGCATCACACACTGGTACATCACACACACTGGTACATCACACACTGGTGCATCACACACTGGAACATCACACACACTGGTACATCACACACTGGTACATCACACTGTGGTACGTCACACACTGGTACATCACACACTGGTACATCACAGACTGGTACATCACACGCTGGTACATCACACACTGGTGCATCACACACTGGTACATCACACACACTGGGACATCACACACTGGTACATCACACTGTGGTACATCACACACTGGTACATCACTCTGTGGTACATCACACACTGGTACGTCACACTGGTACATCACACACTGGTACATCACACTGTGGTACATCACACACTGTGGTACATCACACACTGGTACATCACACACTGTGGTACATCACACACTGTGGTACATTACACACTGGTACATCACACAGTGGTACATCACACACTGTGGTACATCACACACTGGTACATCACACAGTGGTACATCACACACTGTTGCATCACAAACTGGTGCATCACACACACTGGTACATCACACACACTGGTACATCACGCACTTGTACATCACACACTGGTACATCAGACACTGGTACATCACACAGTGGTTCTTCACACACTGGTACATCACACACTGGTACATCACACAGTGGTACATCACACACACTGGTACATCACACACTGGTGCATCACAGAGTGGTTGATATCACACACTGGTACATCACACACTGGTGCATCACACACTGTCGTACATCACACACTGGTACATCACACACACTGGTACATCACACACTGGTGCATCACACACTGGTGCATCACACACTGGTGCATCACACACTGGTACATAACACACACTGGTACATCACACACTGGTGCATCACACACTGGTACATCACACACACTGGTACATCACACACTGGTGCATCACACACTGGTACATCACACACTGGTATATCACACACTGGTGCATCACACGCTGGTACATCACACACACTGATACATCACACACTGGAACATCACACACTGGTACATCACACTGGTACATCACACACTGGTACATCACACACTGTTACATCACACACTGGTACATCACACAATGTGGTACATCACACACTGTGGTACATTACACACTGGTACATCACACACTGGTACATCACACACTGTGGTACATCACACACTGGTACATCACACAGTGGTACATCACACACTGTTGCATCACAAACTGGTGCATCACACACACTGGTACATCACACACACTGGTACATGACACACTTGTACATCACACACTGGTACATCACACACTGGTACATCACACAGTGGTACATCACACACTGGTACATCACACACTGGTACATCACACACTGGTACATCACACACTGTGGTACATTACACACTGGTACATCACACACTGGTACATCACACACTGGTACATCACACACTGGTACATCACACAGTGGTACATCACACACACTGGTACATCACACACTGGTGCATCACACACTGTGGTACATCACACACTGGTACATCACACACACTGGTACATCACACACTTGTACATCACACACTGGTACATCACACACTGGTACATCACACACTGGTACATCACACGCTGGTACATCACACACTGGTGCATCACACACTGTGCTACATCACACACTGGTACATCACACACTGGTACATCACACTGTGGTACGTCACACACTGGTACATCACACACTGTGGTACATTCCACACTGGTACATCACACACTGGTACATCACACACTGGTGCATCACACAGTGGTACATCACACACACTGGTACATCACACACTGGTGCATCACACACTGGTACATCACACACACTGGTACATCACACACTGGTACATCACACTGTGGTACGTCACACACTGGTACATCACACACTGGTACATCACACACTGGTACATCAACCACTGTGGTACATCACACACTGGTACATCACACAGTGGTACAGCACACACTGGTGCCTCACACACACTGGTACATCACACACTGTGGTACATCACACACACTGGTACATCACACACTGGTACATCACACATACTGGTAAATCACACACTCTGGTACATCACACACTTGTACATCACACACTGGTACATCACACACTGGTACATCACAGACTGGTGCATCACACACTGGTGGATCACACACACTGGTACATCACACACTTGTACATCACACACTGGTCCATCACACACTGGTACATCACACACTGGTACATCACACACTAGTACATCACACACTGGTACATCACACACTGGTACATCACACACTGGTCCATCACACACTGGTACATCACACACTGGTACATCACACACACTGGAACATCACACACTGGTACATCACACACACTGGTACATCACACACTGTGGTACATCAAACACTGGTATATCACACAATGGTGCATCACACAGCGGTACATCACACACTGGTACATCACACACTGGTACATCACACAGTGGTGCATCACACACTGTGGTACATTACACACTGGTACATCACACAGTGGTACATCACACAGTGGTACATCACACTGGTACATCACACACTGGTACATCACACACTGTGGTACATCACACACTGTGGTACATTACACAGTGGTACATCACACAGTCGTACATCACACACTGGTACATCACACAGTGGTACATCACACACTGTTGTATCACACACTGGTGCATCACACACACTGGTACATCACACACACACTGGTACATCACACAGTGGTACATCACACACTGGTACATCACACACTGGTACATCACACACTGGTACATTACACACTGGTACATCACACACTTGTACATCACATAGTGGTACATCACACACACTGGTACATCACACACTGGTACATCACACAGTGGTACATCACACACACTGGTACATCACACAGTGGTACATCACACTGTGGTACATCACACTGTGGTACATCACACAGTGGTACATCACACACACTGGTACATTCCACAGGGTTACATCACACAGTGGTACATCACACTGTGGTACATCACACACTGGTACATCACACAGTGGTTTATCACACACTGGTACATCACACACTGGTACATCACACAGTGGTACTTCACACACTGGTACATCACACACTGGTACATCACACAGTGGTACATTCCACACTGGTACATCACACACTGGTACATCACACAGTGGTACTTCACACACTGGTACATCACACACTGGTACATCACACACTGTGGTACATTCCACACTGGTACATCACACACTGGTACATCACACACTGGTGCATCACACACTGTGGTACATCACACACTGGTACATCACACACACTGATACATCACACACTGGTACATCACACACACACTGGTACATCACACACTGTGGTACATTCCACACTGGTACATCACACACTGGTACATCACACACTGGTGCATCACACACTGGTGCATAACACACTGGTACATCACACACACTGGTACATCACACACTGGTGCATCACACACTGGTACATCACACACACTGGTACATCACACACACTGGTACATCACACACTGGTGCATCACACACTGGTGCATCACACACTGGTACATCACACACACTGGTACATCACACACTGGTGCATCACACACTGGTACATCACACACACTGGTACATCACACACACTGGTACATCACACACTGGTGCATCACACACTGGTGCATCACACACTGGTACATCACAGACTGGTACATCACACGCTGGTACATCACACACTGGTGCATCACACACTGGTACATCACACACACTGGGACATCACACACTGGTACATCACACTGTGGTACATCACACACTGGTACATCACTCTGTGGTACATCACACACTGGTACATCACACTGGTACATCACACACTGGTACATCACACACTCGTACATCACACACTGTTACATCACACACTGGTACATCACACACTGTGGTACATCACACACTGTGGTACATTACACACTGGTACATCACACAGTGGTACATCACACACTGTGGTACATCACACACTGGTACATCACACAGTGGTACATCACACACTGTTGCATCACAAACTGGTGCATCACACACACTGGTACATCACACACACTGGTACATCACGCACTTGTACATCACACACTGGTACATCAGACACTGGTACATCACACAGTGGTTCTTCACACACTGGTACATCACACACTGGTACATCACACAGTGGTTCTTCACACACTGGTACATCACACACTGGTACATCACACAGTGGTACATCACACACACTGGTACATCACACACTGGTGCATCACACACTGTCGTACATCACACACTGGTACATCACACACACTGGTACATCACACACTGGTGCATCACACACTGGTGCATCACACACTGGTGCATCACACACTGGTACATAACACACACTGGTACATCACACACTGGTGCATCACACACTGGTACATCACACACACTGGTACATCACACTGTGGTACGTCACACACTGGTACATCACACGCTGGTATATCACACACTGGTGCATCACACGCTGGTACATCACACACACTGATACATCACACACTGGAACATCACACACTGGTACATCACACTGGTACATCACACACTGGTACATCACACACTGTTACATCACACACTGGTACATCACACAATGTGGTACATCACACACTGTGGTACATTACACACTGGTACATCACACACTGGTACATCACACACTGTGGTACATCACACACTGGTACATCACACAGTGGTACATCACACACTGTTGCATCACAAACTGGTGCATCACACACACTGGTACATCACACACACTGGTACATGACACACTTGTACATCACACACTGGTACATCACACACTGGTACATCACACAGTGGTACATCACACACTGGTACATCACACACTGGTACATCACACACTGGTACATCACACACTGTGGTACATTACACACTGGTACATCACACACTGGTACTTCACACACTGGTACATCACACACTGGTACATCACACAGTGGTACATCACACACACTGGTACATCACACACTGGTGCATCACACACTGTGGTACATCACACACTGGTACATCACACACACTGGTACATCACACACTTGTACATCACACACTGGTACATCACACACTGGTACATCACACACTGGTACATCACACGCTGGTACATCACACACTGGTGCATCACACACTGTGCTACATCACACACTGGTACATCACACACTGGTACATCACACTGTGGTACGTCACACACTGGTACATCACACACTGTGGTACATTCCACACTGGTACATCACACACTGGTACATCACACACTGGTGCATCACACAGTGGTACATCACACACACTGGTACATCACACACTGGTGCATCACACACTGGTACATCACACACACTGGTACATCACACACTGGTACATCACACTGTGGTACGTCACACACTGGTACAACACACACTAGTACATCACACACTGGTACATCAAACACTGTGGTACATCACACACTGGTACATCACACAGTGGTACAGCACACACTGGTGCCTCACACACACTGGTACATCACACACTGTGGTACATCACACACACTGGTACATCACACACTGGTACATCACACATACTGGTAAATCACACACTCTGGTACATCACACACTTGTACATCACACACTGGTACATCACACACTGGTACATCACAGACTGGTGCATCACACACTGGTGGATCACACACACTGGTACATCACACACTTGTACATCACACACTGGTCCATCACACACTGGTACATCACACACTGGTACATCACACACTAGTACATCACACACTGGTACATCACACACTGGTACATCACACACTGGTGCATCACACACTGGTGCATCAGACACACTGGTACATCACACACTGGTACATCACACACTAGTACATCACACACTGGTACATCACACACTGGTACATCACACACTAGTACATCACACACTGGTACATCACACACTGGTAAATAACATACTGGTACATCACACACTGGTGCATCACACACTGGTGCATCAGACACTCTGGTACATCACACACTGGTACATCACACACTGGTACATCACACACTGTACATCACACACTGGTACATCACACATACTGGTAAATCACACACTCTGGTACATCACACACTGGTACATCACTCACACACTGGTACATCACACACTGTGGTACATCAGACACTGGTATATCACACGATGGTGCATCACACAGCGGTACATCACACACTGGTACATCACACAGTGGTGCATCACACACTGTGGTACATCACACACTGGTACATCACACAATGGTGCATCACACAGTGGTAGATCACACACTGTGGTACATCACACACTGGTGCATCAGACACTCTGGTACATCACACACTGGTACATCACACACTGGTACATCACACACTGGTAAATTACACACTGGTGCATCACACACTGGTGCATCACACACACTGGTACATCACACACTGGTACATCACACACTTGTACATCACACACTGGTACATCACACACTGGTACATCACACACTGGTGCATCACACACTGGTGGATCACACACTGGTACATCACACACTGTGGTACATCACACACTGTGGTACATCACACACTGGTACATCACACACTGGTACATCACACACTGGTAAATCACACACTGGTACATCACACACACTGGTACATCACACACTGTGGTACATCAAACACTGGTATATCACACAATGGTGCATCACACAGCGGTACATCACACACTGGTACATCACACACTGGTACATCACACAGTGGTGCATCACACACTGTGGTACATCACACATTGGTACATCACACAATGGTGCATCACACAGTGGTGCGTCACACACTGTGGTACATATCACACTGGTACATCACACAATGTGGTACTTCACACAATGTGGTACATCACAAACTGGTACATCACACACTGGTGCATCACACACTGTGGTACATCACACACTGTGGTGCATCACACACTGGTACATCACACTGTGGTACGTCACACACTGGTATATCACACACTGGTACATCACACACTGGTACATCACACACTGGTACATCACACAGTGGTGCATCACACACTGTGGTACATCACACACTGGCACATCACACAATGTGGTACATCACACACTGGAACATCACACAGCGGTACATCACAAAGCGATACATCACACACTGGTACATCACACACTGTGGAACATCAGACACTGGTATATCACACACTGGTACATCACACAGCGGTACATCACACACTGGTACATCACACACTGGTACATCACACAGTGGTGCATCACACACTGGTACATCACACAGTGGTGCATCACACACTGTGGTACATCACACACTGGTACATCACACACTGGTACATCACACTGGTACATCACACATCACACACTGTGGTACATCACACACTGGTACATCACATGGTACATCACACACTGGTACATCACACACTGGTACATCACACACTGGGTACATCACATCACTGTGGTACATCACACACTGGTACATCACACACTGGTACATCACACGCTGGTACATCACACACTGGTGCATCACACACTGGTACATCACACACTGTGGTTCATCACACACTGTGGTACATCACACACTGGTACATCACACAATGTGGTACTTCACGGTACATCACACACTGGGTACATCACACACTGGTACATCACACACTGTGGTACATCACACACTGTGGTGCATCACACACTGTGGTACATCACACACTGGTACATCACACACTGTGATACATCACACACTGGTACATCACACACTGGTACATCACACACTGGTACATCACACACTGGTACATCACACACTGGTACATCACACACTGTGGTACATCACACACTGGTACATCACACACACTGGTACATCACACACTGGTACATCACACAGTGGTGCATCACACAGTGGTACATCACACACTGTGGTACATCACACACTGTTACATCACACACTGGTACATCACACACTGGGTACATCACACACTGGTACATCACACGCTGGTACATCACACACTGGTACATCACACTGTGGTACGTCACACACTGGTACATCACACACTGGTACATCACACACTGGTACATCACACACTGGTACATCACACACTTGTACATCACACACTGGTACATCACACACTGGTACATCACACAGTGGTACATCACACACTGGTACATCACACACTGTGGTACATCACACACTGGTACATCACACACTGGTACAACACACAGTTGTACATCACACACTGGTACATCACACACTGGTACATCACACACTGGTACATCACACAGTGGTACATCACACACTGGTACATCACACACTGGTACATATCACACTCTTGTACATCACACAGGTTTACCTCACACACTGTTACATCAGACACTGGTAAATCACACACTGGTACATCACACACTTGTACATCACACAGTGGTACATCACACACACTTTTACATCACACACTGGTACATCACACACTGGTACATCACACTCTGGTACTTCACACTCTTGTACATCACACACTGGTACATCACACACTGGTACATCACACACTGGTACATCACACACTGGTACATCACACACTGGTACATCACACACACTGGTACATCACACACTGTGGAAGATCACACACTGGTACATCACACACTGGTACATCACACAGTGGTACATTTCACACTGGTACATCACACACAGTTGACACTGGTACATCACACACTGGTACATCACACTGGTACATCACACACTGGTACATCACACACTGCTAAATCACACACTGGTACATCAAACACTCTTACATCACACACTGTTACATCACACAGTGGTACATCACACACTGGTACATCACACACACTGGTACATCACACACTGGTTGTACATCACACACTGGTGCATCACACACTGGTACATCACACACTGGTACATCACACACACTGGTACATCACACACTGTTACATCACACAGTGTTACACCACACACTGGTGCATCACACACACTGGTACATCACACACACTGGTACATCACACACACTGGTACATCACACACTGTGGTACATCACACACTGGTACATCACACACTGGTACATCACACACTGTGGTAAAAAACACACTGGTCCATAACACACTGGTACATCACACACTGGTACATCACAGCGGTGCATCACCACTGGTACATCACACACTGGTGCATCACACACTGTGGTACATCACACTGGTACATCACACACTGGTACATCACACTGGTACATCACACTGGGTACATCACACATCACTGGTACATCACACACTGGTACATCACACACTGGCAAATCACACAGTGGTCATCACACTGGTACATCACACACACACTGGTACATCACACACACTGGTACATCATACACTGGAACATCACACACTGGTGCATCACACACTCTGGTACAACACACACTGGCACATCACACAATGTGGTACATCACACACTGGGTACATCACACAGCGTACATCAGACACTGTACATCACAAAGAGGAACATCACACACTGTGGTACATCACACAGCTGGTACATCACACACTGGTACATCACACAGCTGGAACATCACACACTGGTACATCACACACACTGGTACATCACACACTGGTACATCACACACTGTGGTATATCACACACTTTTATCTCACACAGTGGTACATCACACACTGGTACATCACACACTGGTACATCACGCACTGGTACATCACACAGTGGTGCATCACACACTGTGGTACATCACACACTGGTACATCACACAATGTGGTACTTCACACAATGTGGTACATCACAAACTGGTACATCACACACTGGTGCATCACACACTGTGGTACATCACACACTGTGGTGCATCACACACTGGTACATCACACTGTGGTACATCACACACACTGGTACATCACACACTGGTACATCACACTGTGGCATGTCACACACTGGTACATCACACACTGGGTACATCACACACTGGTACATCACACACTGGTATCATCACACAGTGGTGCATCACACACTGGTACATCATACACTGGTACATCACACACTGGGGCATCACACAATGTGGTACATCACACACTGGCACATCACACAATGTGGTACATCACACACTGGTACATCACACACACTGGTAAATCACACACTGGTACATCACACACTGGTACATCACGCACTGGTACATCACACAGTGGTGCATCACACACTGTGGTACATCACACACTGGTACATCACACACTGGTATATCACACATGGGTACATCACACACACTGGTACATCACACAGTGGTGCACACACTGTGGAACATCACACACTCTTACAACACACAATGAGACATCACACACACTGGTACATCACACACTGGGCATCACACACTGTGGTACATCACACACTGGCACATCACACAATGTGGTACATCACACACTGGCAACATCACACAGTGGTACATCACAAAGAGGAACATCACACACTGGGTACATCACACACTGGTACATCACACACTGGTACATCACACACACTGGTACATCACACACTGGTACATCACACACTGTGGTACATATCACACACTGGTACATCACACGATGGTACATCACACACTGGTACATCACACACTGGTACATCACACACTGGTACATCACACAGTGGTGCATCACACACTGGTACATCACACACTGGTACATCACACATGGTGCATCACACAGTGGTACATCACACACTGTGGTACATCACACACTGGTGCATCACACTCTGTGGTACATCACACACTGGTACATCACATACTGGTACATCACACACTGGTACATCACACACTGGTACATCACACACTGTGGTACACACTGTGGTACATCACACTGGTATACATCACACACTGGGTACATCACACACACTGGTACATCACACACTGGTACATCACACACTGTGGTACATCGCCACACACTGGTATATCACACACTGGTACATCACACACTGGTACATCACACACTGTACATCACACAGTGGTGCATCACACACTGTGGTACATCACACACTGGTACATCACACACAATGTGGTACATCACACACTGGTAACATCACAAAGACTGGTACATCACAAATGGGTACATCACACACTGGTACATCAAGCACACTGGTACATCACACACACTGGTACATCACAGACTGGTACATCACACACTGGTGCATCACACACTGTGGTACATCACACACTGGTACATCACACACTGGTACATCACACACTGGTACATCACACACTGGTACATCACACACTGCGTACATCACACACATGGTACATCACACACTGGTACATCACACACTGGTCATCACACAGTGGTACATCACACACTGTGGTACATCACACACGTGGTACATCACACACTGGTACATCACACAGTGGTACATCACACAGTGGTACATCACACACACTGGTACATTCACACAGGGTACATCACACTGTGGTACATCACACACTGTGGTACATCACACACTGGTACATCACACAGCTGGTACATCACACACTGGTACATCACACACTGGTACATCACACAGTGGTACACACACTGGTACATCACACACTGGTACATCACACACTGGTACATCACACACTGGTACATCACACACTGGTACATCACACACAGTGGTACATTACACACTGGTACATCACACACTGGTACATCACACACTGGTACATCACACACTGGTCCAGCAAACACACTGGTACATAACACACTGGTACATCACACAGTGGTACATCACACACTGGTACATCACACACTGGTACATCACACACTGGTACATCACACAGTGGTACATCACACACTGGTACATCACACACACTGGTACATCACACAGTGGTACATCACACACTGGTACATCACACACTGGTACATCACACAGTGGTACATCACCCACTGGTACATCTGCCCCTGTGTGTTCTCACCCTGGTTCATCTCACTCTGTGGTACATCACACACTGGTACATCACACACTGGTACATCACACACTGGTACATCACACAGTGGTACATCACACTGGTACATCACACACTGGTACATCACACACTGGTCATCACACACTGGTACATCACACACTGGTACATCACACAGTGGTACATCACACACTGGTACATCACACACTGGTACATCACACTGTGGTACGTCACACACTGGTACATCACACACTGGTACATCACACACTGGTACATCACACTGTGGTACATCACACACTGGTACATCACACACTGGTACATCACACTGGTACATCACACACACTGGTACATCACACACTGGTGCATCACACACTGGTACATCACACACTGGTACATCACACTGATACATCACACACTGGAACATCACACACTGGTACATCACACAGTGGGACATCACACACACTGCATCACACTGGTACATCACACACTGGGTGCATCACACTGGTACATCACAGTGGTACATCACACACACTGGTACATCACACACTTGTACATCACACACTGGTACATCACACACACTGGTACATCACACACTTGAACATCACACACTGGTACATCACACACTGGTACATCACACACAGTTACATCACACCCACTGCAACATCAAACACTGCTACATCACACTCTGGATCTTCACACACTGGGACATCACACACTGGTACATCACACACTGGTACATCAAACACTGTGGTACATCACACAATGGTGCATCACACACTGTGGTACATCACACACTGGTACATCACACACACTGGTACATCATACACTGGTACATCACACACTGGTGCATCACACACACTGGTACATCACACACTGGTACATCACACACTTGTACATCACACACTGGTACATCACACACTGGTACATCACACACTGGTGCATCACACACTGGTGGATCACACACTGGTACATTGGTACATCACACACTGGTACATCACACTGGTACGTACATCACACACTGGTACATCACACTGGTACTTCACACACTGGTTCTTCACACACTGGTGCATCACACACTGGTACATAACACACACTGGTACATCACACACTGGTGCATCACACACTGGTACATCACACACTGTGGTACATTACACACTGGTACATCACACACTGGTACATCACACACACTGGTACATCACACACTGGTACATCACACACTGTGGTATATCAAACACTGGTATATCACACAGTGGTACATCACACACTGGTACATCACACACTGGTACATCACACACTGGTACATCACACACTGGTGCATCACACAGTGTACATCACACACACTGGAACATCACACACTGGTACATCACACTGGTACATCACACACTGGTACATCACACACTGTTACATCACACACTGGTACATCACACAATGTGGTACATCACACACTGTGGTACATTACACACTGGTACATCACACACTGGTACATCACACACTGTGGTACATCACACACTGGTACATCACACAGTGGTACATCACACACTGTTGCATCACAAACTGGTGCATCACACACACTGGTACATCACACACACTGGTACATGACACACTTGTACATCACACACTGGTACATCACACACTGGTACATCACACAGTGGTACATCACACACTGGTACATCACACACTGGTACATCACACACTGGTACATCACACACTGTGGTACATTACACACTGGTACATCACACAGTGGTACTTCACACACTGGTACATCACACACTGGTACATCACACAGTGGTACATCACACACTGGTACATCACACACTGTGGTACATTACACACTGGTACATCACACAGTGGTACTTCACACACTGGTACATCACACACTGGTGCATCACACACTGTGGTACATCACACACTGGTACATCACACACACTGGTACATCACACACTTGTACATCACACACTGGTACATCACACAGTGGTACATCACACACTGGTACATCACACGCTGGTACATCACACACTGGTGCATCACACACTGTGCTACATCACACACTGGTACATCACACACTGGTACATCACACTGTGGTACGTCACACACTGGTACATCACACACTGTGGTACATTCCACACTGGTACATCACACACTGGTGCATCACACAGTGGTACATCACACACACTGGTACATCACACACTGGTGCATCACACACTGGTACATCACACACACTGGTACATCACACACTGGTACATCACACTGTGGTACGTCACACACTGGTACATCACACACTGGTACATCACAGACTGGTACATCACACTGTGGTACATCACACACTGTTACATCACACGCTGGTACATCACACACTGGTGCATCACACACTGTGCTACATCACACACTGGTACATCACACACTGTGGTACATTCCACACTGGTACATCACACACTGGTACATCACACACTGGTGCATCACACAGTGGTACATCACACACACTGGTACATCACACACTGGTGCATCACACACTGGTACATCACACACACTGGTACATCACACACTGGTACATCACACTGTGGTACGTCACACACTGGTACATCACACACTGGTACATCACAGACTGGTACATCACACTGTGGTACATCACACACTGGTACATCACACGCTGGTACATCACACACTGGTGCATCACACACTGTGCTACATCACACACTGGTACATCACACACTGGTACATCACACTGTGGTACGTCACACACTGGTACATCACACACTGTGGTACATCACACACTGGTACATCACACACTGGTACATCACACACTGGTACATCACACACTGGTGCATCACACAGTGGTACATCACACACACTGGTACATCACACACTGGTGCATCACACACTGGTACATCACACACACTGGTACATCACACACTGGTACATCACACTGTGGTACGTCACACACTGGTACATCACACACTGGTACATCACACACTGGTACATCACACTGTGGTACATCACACACTGGTACATCACACACTGGTACATCACACACTGTGGTACATCACACACTGTGGTACATTACACACTGGTACATCACACAGTGGTACATCACACACTGTGGTACATCACACACTGGTACATCACACACTGGTACATCACACACTAGTACATCACACAGTGGTACATCACACACTGTGGTACATCACACACTGGTACATCACACACTGGTACATCACACTGTGGTACATCACACACTGGTACATCACACACTGGTACATCACACACTGGTACATCACACACTGTGGTACATCACACACTGGTACATCACACACTGGTACATCACACAGTTGTACATCACACACTGTGGTACATCACACACTGGTGCATCACACACTGGTACATCACACACTGGTACATCACACACTGGTACATCACACAGTTGTTCATCACACACTGTGGTACATCACACACTGGTACATCACACAGTTGTACATCACACATTGGTACATCACACACTGGTACATCACACACTGGTACATCACACACTGGTGCATCACACACTGTGGTACATCACACACTGGTACATCACACACACTGGTACATCACACACTGGTACATCACACTGTGGTACGTCACACACTGGTACATCACACACTGGTACATCACACACTGGTACATCACACACTGGTACATCACACTGTGGTACATCACACACTGGTACATCACACACTGGTACATCACACTGGTACATCACACACTGGTACATCACACTGGTACATCACACACTCGTACATCACACACTGTTACATCACACACTGGTACATCACACACTGTGGTACATCACACACTGTGGTTCATTACACACTGGTACATCACACACTGGTACATCACACACTGGTACATCACACACAGTGGTACATCACACACTGGTACATCACACACACTGGTACATCACACTGTGTTACATCACACACTGGTACATCACACACTGTGGTACATCACACACTGGAACATCACACACTGGTACATCACACACTGTGGTACATCACACACACTGGTACATCACACACTGGTACATCACACACTGTGGTACATCACACACACTGGTACATCACACACACTGGTACATCACACACTGTGATACATCACACACTGGTACATCACACACTGGTACATCACACAGTGGTACATCACACATTGGTACATCACACACTGGTACATCACATACTGTTACATCACACAATGGCACATCACACACTGATACATCACACACTGGATCATCACACACTGGTACATCACACTGTGGTACATCACACAGTGGTACATCACACTGTGGTACATCACACTGTGGTACATCACACTGTGGTATATCACACACACTGGTACATCACACACTGGTACATCACACACACTGGTACATCACACACTGGTACATCACACAGTGGTACATCACACAGTGGTACATCACACTGTGGTACATCACACACTGGTACATCACACAGTGGTACTTCACACACTGGTACATCACACACTGGTACATCACACAGTGGTACTTCACACACTGGTACATCACACACTGGTACATCACACAGTGGTACATCACACACACTGGTACATCACACAGTGGTACATCACACAGTGGTACATCACACTGTGGCACATCACACACTGGTACATCACACTGTGGTACATCACACAGTGGTACATCACACTGTGGTACATCACACACTGGTACATCACACTGTGGTATAGTAGTATGTATAAGACACTGTCTCACTACAGCCACAGTCTGTGCCTCTCCAACAGTCTTACAGGAGAGTCCTTCACCCAGGGGACGGCTGGAATCCAGAACTCTTCATGAAGAAGTGAGGCCGGTCACCAGTGAATGTCTCAGGTTTCAAATGGGTGTATAAATAAATATAAATGTATATAAATAAAGTGTAAAGTGTAATGTATAAATAAAGATGAAAAATATAACATGGCAGATTTCTGCATAATTGATTAGCAAAGCACGAAAACTCTGTTAATGTGAAGGGAGAGAAATCTGATTTATTTGTAAATGATGGAGACCAGTGAGCTCCTTCATGTCACATTTTTCAGTGACAAAAACAAATCTGCTTGGATGATCACATTTGATCTTGTTCAAGAATACACCTTCTTTAATAATTATAATGCCACTTTTAAAGCACTTCACCCTCCTGCCAAAGAGGGAATCAAATGCTTGTCACCATGAAGGAACATAAGTTTACTGCATCACTGTGGAACATTCCAGACAAAACCATATATCATATCCAAGAAGAGAAGCCACTAGAGAAGTTACACAATGCAGCTTTAAAATAAAACAGTCGTACATGTAGGGGTGCTTGTTTTTCAGCTCCAAGACTCTATCTGACATTATGAGAATCAGAATCAACTTGAGTGTGCCTCTGGAGCAGATATTGGGCTGTACACAATGGAAATGCCAGAGCATCTGACTGAGTGGATTTGTGGTGATTTTCCAAAAGGCCGCTGTGGTGTAACGGATGGCCCTGTCTCTGTCCCTCTGCTCTAACTGTGTTAGGAGCCAGGTTAACCACACACATTTACATTCACGACAATCCCCCTCTGTCCCAGGATATGTCTGGACCACTTCACTCAGAGAAATCCTCCAGACCATCAGGCCTGGCATAGACTGATGTAAGGTCCTCCTCGAGCTCCCTCTACTGCAGCTCAGTGTGGGGCTTTGGTCTGTGTGTGAGGCCTGCATTTTGTTATAGTGTAACAGTCTCAGCTGCTATTCGTGTCCAAATGAATACTTCTCTTTTCATTCGGAAACAACTATATGTTTATACATTGTACATTGAATAAGAATAATAATGCATCCGTTTTATAGAGCACTTTTCTGGACACTCAAAGACACTTCACAGTGACCAGGAGAACTTACAGAGGTATTAAAAACCTTTCTGACTCATCAAAAACAAAATCAAAACTTATATAACATGTTAATACATAGAATTATAGCCTTTTCAAAACAATTAAAGGTAACATGGTGATCTAAATTCCATGGTACAGGGCAGTAGGCCCTAAAAATTTAAATGAGCTTCAATTTTGTTCACTAGCCCCACCTACAGACCATAAATGTTTATCCAGCAGTGCCACCCTGAAGGAAACAAGTAAATTACTGTATAATATAAAGGCAGCACAGATAAATATGAAGTGACAGAGATATGAACTAGGGAAATATACAATACAATATACAATATATAAATATACAATATAAATATACAATGCAGGGGCCTCGGCGACCAGATCTCCGGACATGGAGACTAGCTCTGGGGACATGGAATGTCACCTCACTGGGGGGGAAGGAGCCTGAGCTTGTGCGGGAGGTCGAGCGTTACCGGCTAGATATAGTCGGCCTCACCTCCACGCACAGTTTGGGTTCCGGAACCCAACTCCTTGAGAGGGGTTGGACTCTCCATTTCTCTGGCGTTGGCCGCGGGGAGCGGCGGCGAGCTGGTGTGGGCCTGCTCATTGCCCCACAGCTCAGCCGCTGCGTGTTGGAGTTCACCCCGGTGAACGAGAGGGTCAGCGTCCCTGCGCCTTCGGGTCGGGGACAGGTCTCTCACTGTGGTGTCGGCCTACGGGCCGAACAGCAGTGCAGAGTACCCGGCCTTCTTGGAGTCCCTGGGAGGGGTACTGGACAGTGCACCGACCGGGGACTCCATTGTTCTACTGGGGGACTTCAACGCCCACGTGGGCAATGACAGTGACACTTGGAGGGGTGATTGGGAGGAACGGCCTCCCGATCTGAACCCGAGTGGTGTTCTGTTATTGGACTTCTGTGCTAGTCACAGTTTGTCCATAACGAACACCATGTTCGAGCACAAGGGGGTCCATCGGTGCACGTGGCACCAGGACTCCCTAGGCCGGAGGTCGATGATCGACTTTGTTGTCGTGTCATCTGACCTCCGGCCGTGTGTCTTGGACACTCGGGTGAAGAGAGGGGCAGAGCTGTCAACTGATCACCACCTGGTGGTGAGTTGGGTCCGCTGGCGGAGGAGGAAGCCGGAAAGACCTGGCAGGCCCAAGCGTATCGTGAGGGTCTGCTGGGGCTCTGGCGGAACCTTCTGTCAGTGTGGCCTTCAACTCACACCTCCGGGAAACTTCTCCCAGATCCCGAGGGAGGCTGGGGACATGGAGCCGAGTGGGCTTCGTTCTCGGCCTCCATTGTCGATCGCGGCCGTTCGTAGCTGTGGCCGCCAAGGTCTGTGGTGCCTGTCGCGGCGGCAATCCCGAACCCGGTGGTGGACACCGGAAGTAAGGGATGCCGTCAAGCTGAAGAAGGAGTTCTACCGGGCCTTACTGGCCCGGTGGACTCCTGAGGCAGCTGACGGGTACCGGGCGGGCCAGCGTGCTGCAGCCTGGGTGGTTGCAGAGGCAAAAGCTCCGGGTCTGGGAGGAGTTCGGGAGGCCATGGAGGAGGACTATCGGACGGCCCCAAGGAAATTCTGGCAAACCGTCCGGCGCCTCAGGAGGGGGAAGCGGCCCCTTCACCAATACTGTTTACAGTGCGGGGAGAGCTGCTGACCTCGACTGGGGATGTTGTCGAGGCGGTGGAAGGAATACTTTGGGGATCTCCTCAATCCACCGTCCGTCCTCCGAAGAGGAGGCCGAGGCTGGGGACAGAGGCGGGACTCATCCATCACCCTGGCCGAGAAGTCACTGAGGTGGTCAGAAAGCTCCTCGGTGGCAAGGCTCCGGGGGTGGATGAGATCCGTCCTGAGTACCTTAAGTCTCTGGGTGTTGTGGGGCTGTCTTGGCTGACACGTCTCTACAGCATTGCGTGGCGGTCGGGAACAGTACCTCTGGACTGGCAGACCGGGGTGGTGGTCCCTCTGTATAAAAAGGGGGACCGGAGGGTGTGTTCCAACTACAGGGGAATCACACTC
Organism: Odontamblyopus lacepedii; assembly: GCA_034769755.1. NCBI lineage: Eukaryota > Metazoa > Chordata > Actinopteri > Gobiiformes > Gobiidae > Odontamblyopus > Odontamblyopus lacepedii. The sequence goes on along the minus strand of CM068361.1, from coordinate 5,330,762 downwards.
CTCAGCCTCCCCGGTAAAGTCTATGCCAGGGTACTGGAGAGGAGAGTTCGGCCGATAGTCGAACCTCGGATTCAAGAGGAGCAGTGTGGTTTTCGGCCTGGTCGTGGAACACTGGACCAGCTCTACACCCTCCATCGGGTGCTCGAGGGTTCATGGGAGTTTGCCCAACCAGTCCACATGTGTTTTGTGGACTTGGAGAAGGCTGACCGACCGTGTCCCTCGTGGTGCCCTGTGGGGGTGCTCCGGGAGTATGGGGTCCGGGGCCCTTTGCTAGGGGCTGTCCGGTCACTGTATGACCGAGCAGGAGCTGTGTTCGCATTGCCGGCAGTAAGTCAGACCTGTTCCGGTGCATGTTGGACTCCGCCAGGGCTGCCCTTTGTCACCGGTTCTGTTCATTGTATTTATGGACAGAATTTCTAGGCGCAGCCAGGGCGGAGGGTCCAGTTCGGGGACCACAGGATTTCATCGCTGCTTTTTGCGGATGATGTTGTCCTGTTGGCTCCATCGAACCAGGACCTGCAGCGTGCACTGGGGCGGTTTGCAGCCCGAGTGTGAAGCGGCTGGGATGAGAATCAGCTGTTCCAAATCCGAGGCCATGGTTCGACCGGAAAAAGGTGGATTGCCCTCTCCGGGTGGGTGGGGAGTCTCTGCCTCAAGTGGAGGGAGTTCAAGTATCTCGGGGTCTTGTTCACGAGTGAGGGGAGGATGGAGCGTGAGATTGACAGGCGGATCGGTGCAGGCGTCGGCAGTGATGCAGTCGCTGCATCGGACCGTTGTGGTGAAAGAGGAGCTGAGCCGAAGGCGAAGCTCTCGATTTACCGGTCAATCTGCGTTCCTACCCTCACCTATGGTCATGAGCTTTGGGTAATGACCGAAAGAACGAGATCGCGGATAGCGGCCGAAATGAGTTTCCTTAGCAGAGTGGCCGGGCGCCCCTTAGAGATAGGGTGAGGAGCTCGGTCACACGGGAGGAGCTCGGAGTAGAGTCGCTGCTCCTCCACGTCGAGAGGAGCCAGTTGAGGTGGCTCGGGCATCTGGTTCGGATGCCTCCTGGACGCCTCCCTCGGGAGGTGTTCCAGGCATGTCCCACCGGTAGGAGGCCCCGGGGAAGACCCAGGACACGCTGGAGGGACTATGTCTCTCGGCTGGCCTGGGAACGCCTCGGGGTCCGTCCGGAGGAGCTGGTGGAAGTGGCTGGGGAGAAGGAAGCTTGGGAGCCCCTGCTTAGACTGCTGCCCCCGCGACCCGGCCCCGGATAAGCGGAAGAAGATGGATGGATGGATGGGCTTCAATTTTGTTCACTAGCCCCACCTACAGACCATAAATGTTTATCCAGCAGTGCCACCCTGAAGTGCCACCCTGAAGGAAACAAGTAAATTACTGTATAATATAAAGGCAGCACAGGTAAATATGAAGTGACAAAGATATGAACTAGGGAAATATACAATTTTATTATATACTTAGTATAAGTATACACAAATTATTTTTAAAATGATTCATAAAAGGTCTCCATTCACTCTCACACACATACAATAAAATTCCATGATGACGTTAGATCTGTTACACCAGCAGCTCCAATACCCACAGCAGCTGGAGTCCCATTTGAGAGGAGGAAGGCTAAAAGAAAGGTAGAAGAAGAGGAAGCTCGTGGAGTCCATCCATCCATCTTCTTCCGCTTATCCGGGGCCGGGTCGCGGGGACAGCAGTCTAAGCAGGGGCTCCCAAGCTTCCCTCTCCCCAGCCACTTCCACCAGCGTTCCCAGGCCGAGAGACATAGTCCCTCCAGCGTGTCCTGGGTCTTCCCCGGGGCCTCCTACCGGTGGGACATGCCTGGAACACCTCCCGAGGGAGGCGTCCAGGAGGCATCCGGACCAGATGCCCGAGCCACCTCAGCTGGCTCCTCTCGACGTGGAGGAGCAGCGACTCTACTCCGAGCTCCTCCCGTGTGACCGAGCTCCTCACCCTATCTCTAAGGGAGCGCCCGGCCACTCTACAAAGGAAACTCATTTCGGTCGCTTGTATCCGCAATCTCATTCTTTCGGTCATTACCCAGAGCTCATGACCATAGGTGAGGGTAGGAACGTAGATTGACCGATATCAAGCGCTTCGCCTTTCGGCTCAGCTCCCGGACCACAATGGTCCGATGCAGCGGCGGCATCACTGCCGACGCTGCACCGATCCGCCTGTCAATCTCACGCTCCATTTTCCCCTCACTGTGAACAAGACCCCGAGATAATTGAACTCCTCCACTTGAGGCAGAGACTCCCCACCCACCCGGAGAGGGCAATCCACCTTTTTCCGGTCGAAAACCATGGCCTCGGATTTGGATCAGCTGATTCTCATCCCAGCCGCTTCACACTCAGCTGCAAACCGCCCCAATGCTGCAGGTCCTGGTTCGATGAAGCCAACAGGACAGCATCGTCCGCAAAAAGCAGCGATGAGATCCTGTGGTTCCTGAACTGGACCCCCTCCGGCCCCTGACTGCGCCTAGAAATTCTGTCCATAAATACAATGAACAGAACCTGTGACAAAGGGCAGCCCTGGCGGAGTCCAACATGCACCGGGAACAGGTCTGACTTACTGCCGGCAATGGGAACACAGCTCCTGCTCTGGTCATACAGGGACCGGACAGCCCTTAGCAAAGGGCCCCAGACCCCATACTCCCGAAGCACTCCCCACAGGGCACCACGAGGGACACGGTCGAATGCCTTCTCCAGGTCCACAAAGCACATGTGGACTGGTTGGGCAAACTCTCATGAACCCTCGAGCACCCGATGGAGGGTGTAGAGCTGGTCCAGTGTTCCACGACCAGGCTGAAAACCACACTGCTCCTCTTGGATCCGAGGTTCGACTATCGGCCGGACTCTCCTCTCCAGTACCCTGGCATAGACTTTACCGGGGAGGCTGAGGAGTGTGATTCCTCTGTAGGTGGAACACACCCTCCGGTCCCCCTTCTTATACAGAGGGACCACCACCCCGGTCTGCCAGTCCAGAGGTACTGTTCCCGACCGCCACGCGATGTTGCAGAGGCGTGTCAGCCAAGAAAGCCCCACAACATCCAGAGACTTAAGGTACTCAGGACGGATCTCATCCACCCCTGGAGCCTTGCCACCAAGGAGCTTTCTAACCACCTCAGTGACTTCAGCCAGGGTGATGGATGAGTCGACCTCTGGGTCCCCAGCCTCGGCCTCCTCTTCGGAGGACGTGACGGTGGGATTGAGGAGATCCCCAAAGTATTCCTTCCACCGCCCGACAACATCCCCAGTCGAGGTCAGCAGCTCTCCCCCCGCACTGTAAACAGTGTTGGTGAAGGACCGCTTCCCCCTCCTGAGGCGCCGGACGGTTTGCCAGAATTTCCTTGGGGCCATCCGATAGTCCTCCTCCATGGCCTCCCCAAACTCCTCCCAAACCCGAGTTTTTGCCTCTGCAACCACCCGGGCTGCAGCACGCTTGGCCCGCTGGTACCTGTCAGCTGCCTCAGGAGTCCACCGGGCCAGTAAGGCCCGGTAGGACTCCTTCTACAGCTTTACGGCATCCCTTACTTCCGGTGTCCACCACTGGGTTTGGGGATTGCCGCCGCGACAGGCACCACAGACCTTGCGGCCACAGCTACAAGCGACCGCGTCGACAATGGAGGCCGAGAACGAAGCCCACTCGGGCTCCATGTCCCCATCCTCCCCCGGGATCCGGGAGAAGCTCTCCCAGAGGTGTGAGTTGAAGGCCGCACTAACAGAAGGTTCCGCCAGACGTTCCCAACAGACCCTCACGATACGCTTGGGCCTGCCTGGTCTTTCCGGCTTCCTCCTCTGCCAGCGGACCCAACTCACCACCAGGTGGTGATCAGTTGACAGCTCTGCCCCTCTCTTCACCCGAGTGTCCAAGACACACGGTCGGAGGTCAGATGACACGACAACAAAGTCGATCATCGACCTCCGGCCTAGGGAGTCCTGGTGCCACTTGCACCGATGGACCCCCTTGTGCTCAAACATGGTGTTCGTTATGGACAAACCGTGACTAGCACAGAAGTCCAATAACAGAACACCGCTCGGGTTCAGATCGGGGAGGCCGTTCCTCCCAATCACCCCTCTCCAAGTGTCACTGTCATTGCCCACGTGGGCGTTGAAGTCCCCCAGTAGAACAACGGAGTCCCCGGTCGGTGCACTGTCCAGTACCCCTCCCAGAGACTCCAAGAAGGCCGGGTACTCTGCACTGCTGTTCGGCCCGTAGGCTGACACCACAGTGAGAGACCTGTCCCCGACCCTCTCGTTCACCGGGGTGAACTCCAACACGCAGCGGCTGAGCTGTGGGGCAATAAGCCCACACCAGCTCGCCTCCGCTCCCCGCGGCCAACGCCAGAGAAATGGAGAGTCCAACCCCTCTCAAGGAGTTGGGTTCCGGAACCCAAGCTGTGCGTGGAGGTGAGGCCGACTATATCTAGCCGGTAACGCTCGACCTCCCGCACAAGCTCAGGCTCCTTCCCCCCCAGTGAGGTGACATTCCATGTCCCCAGAGCTAGTCTCCATGTCCGGAGATCTGGTCGCCGAGGCCCCTGCCTTCGACTGCCACCCAGATCTCTCTGCACCCGGCTCCTATGGCTCCTCCCGCGGATGGTGGGTCCAGGGGAGGGCGGCCCCACGTCGTCCCTTCGGGCTGTGCCCGACCGGGCCCTGTGGGAAAAGGCCTGGCCACCAGGCGCTCGCCATCGACCGCCCACCCCAGGCCTGGCTCCAGGGTGGGGCCCCAGTGACGCCGATCCGGGCAACGTATCTTCCATCCATCCATCCATCTTCTCCCGCTTAATCCGGCTGGGTCGCGGGGGCAGCGTGCTGCCCAATACTCATAGCACCTGACCCCCCCTATGAACCCCTCTGCAGGTGGTGAGCCCACAGGAGGGCGCAACGTATCTTGCCTCTGAATAATACTCATCATATGGGGCTTCTGAACTGCTCTTCGTCTGACCCGTCCCCCCGGACCTGTTTGCCTTGGATGACCCTACCAGGGGCATAAAGCCCCCGACAACATAGCTCCTGGGATCATTCAGGTACTCAAACCCCTCCACCACGTTAAGGTGGCGGTTCGAGAAGGGGGCTCGTGGAGTCTACAAACCTAAAAAAAATTATCATTTGGAATTTAGAATGTGAACTATCCAATGAGCCAGGAGAAGTCCTGAGCTGACCCTGGTGCATAAGCCGTAGGTCAGAGAAAGGAGGATTTTTTGTTTGGATAAATTTGTGAACAAAGGGATAAATGAGGATCGCATAATAGTCATGGATGGAATGTGCAACACAGGGAACAATCACCAGGCTTTAGGCTTGAGAAAGGTGATTTTTTTTAAGTGATATTAAAGCTTAATCCACAGCTCATGCTGCTGCCCTTTTTATAGGTTCGGGCAGGCTACCTGCAGGCTCAGTCCTACTGCCACATAACTATGTTATGTGTTAGTAGTTAATACCCCATAGAAATAAACTATCCCCTTTTTAATGTTGCCTCTAACAGCTTTTTGCTGCTGCACATGCTTCACAAATGTGAAAACCTACCCAGTACCCACCTGTAGCACTGTATCACCTGTGTGACTGTCCTGACTGTGTGCCACTGTGCAAAACTAAGCTTATTCCAGCCTGTGAAGGTTTGTCTGTGGGATGTCACCGGGACCCCTTCTTCCACTGTGCCTTCTACAGAGGGAAACTAGCCTCCAGGTGAATCATTAGACTATATGATGCATATGTAATGTTGGTCAATATGCACTGCCCCTGCAAATAAATACACACATGAACCCTGGAACAACACACAGTGTACTTGTGTTTGTTATTTGTTACAATCTATAGTTATCTGTGGTTATAATATATGATGCCTGGCTCATTATGTTATCATTTGAACATTTTAAGTTGTAATATGCATCTAAAAAACTTTGGTGCCCACTTGGTGTTAATGTCACCACAGCATGTAGTCCTCACCTCCGACAGATAGCCGCACATCACACTAGAGAGCTGCGTTTTTTTTGTTTTTCATTTGTACCAAAACTACATAGCACTGTTGAATTCTACACACATCACTGATTAATAAAAATAAAATAAAACTGGAGAACAAAGTAAGTACAGTGCAGCTGGCGTCTGCTGGTGGTGGTGGTGAAAATGGGGGTTGAGTGGCAAAATGGCGTTTTCTATATGAAATGAATGGTGAGGGGAAACAACTATAACATGGTTTCAAAATCTGAAAAGTCTACTTTGCAAAATGTGTCTGTTTTAAAGGTCTACATGTTTCCTCTTCTGCTCCTGTGTCCACTGAGGGTAAAAATCTGTTTCCTCCTCACAGCGACTGATTAGAGTTCAGTCTATTAGTTTCCTGATTAAAAGTCAAACTAAAAGTGTCTTTCAGTCTTCATGTTCATGAACATAATCAGTGCCATTTAACTAAAAAAATAGTGAAATCTTTTCCCCCAAATGTGAGCTCTGCTTGAAGCACACACTCGTATTGGCACAAACTGTAGACCTCTTGATTAAAAAGAGCCAAGCTTATTATTGACCATTTGAAATTATTGTTTCTCAAATTGATTAAACTCCCCTGAAGACCAGAGTACTGGCCGATCCCCTTCTGGACAAAGCAGTGCATCCCTGTTTCTCCAGCCGCTGCTTGTTAGCCTGTGTTTGCCGAGCCAATAATAAAGATTTCTTTGGATCAAAGCAGTTTTAGATTTGGTGAAAATTGCATTGAGCCTGAGCAGCCTGTGGGTTTAAACGTTTAATGAGGAGGTCTGTGAGGAGCAGATCAATGTGAGCGTGTGCAGAGAGGGGCTAACAGAGCGGTGCATGTGCACCACTGCTCCTCTGCCCTTTATATTAGCATGTGACATTAGCATATGGCATTAGCATGTGGCATTTGTGTAGCGCTGTGATCCCATCTCATCAGCAGCTCTATGCAGAGCAGCTGATATCAAGTGTGCAGTTATTGCATAAACATGAGAAGAGCTGGTCTGCACTATATGTACTAGTATATGGCCTACAGCACAGTCCTCTTTAACACCTCCTGTATATACTGTCAGTGATGTGTCAGGGTGGACTTTCACCCTCCTGTAAGATGATTTCTGGTGGATTCCATCGGAATGGAGTCCTAGATTGCATGAAATTGACACTTGAAGCCAGGGAAGCCCGCACTTTTTCAGCATGCAAGCTACTTATAAAATGATCTGCTTACTACAAAAATGCAACTCATTAATTTTTTTATAAATATATTAAGAATCAGTCATGGAACAGTACTTTGACTTAATGACTGGGAAAAGGCCGACTCACATAAATAAGCATTTATAGATCTATCTACATTTTATCTTATAAATGTTAATTTAAGCTTAAAATAGGACAAACAAACTGTTCTGCACTGAAACACCTTTTTGGGCCTTCACCCACAGTTTGAGAACCTCTTCTTTAAGAGAACTTCCACTGACACTTTACACAAAACTGTGAATACAATGAAGAAAGTGGGTAGAATTTTTAAACCTTTTTTTTTCTGATTCCACTGTAGTTAGATCATATTAATAGTTTTGCAGTGGTATTTACCTCTGCACATTTACCAAATGCACATGGTGACAAATACAGATGCATTTGTGACATTTAGTCAAACTTCAACCACGTGGCATTGTAGACCTGCTCTGTGCTGTACACCTGCTCTGTGCTGTACACCTGCTCTGTGCTGTACACCTGCTCTGTGCTGTACACCTGCTCTGTGCTGTACACCTGCTCTCTGCTGTACACCTGCTCTGTGCTGTAGTTCTGCTTTGTGCCAACAGTGTAACATAAATTCAGATTAGTTCGCCTAAGCTTTGCCTTTCATCTTGCTCTTCTAATCAGCACAGTGAGGAGAGAGCCTGTGTGTGCTTTATGTGGGGAAGAACGAGAGCGTGAAAAGGCGAGGAGCGGCTGCTGACATGAGGCAGATGGACAGGTAGGAAGTTTAACCTGCCCTGTGATACACGCTGTTACGTGAGGGTACACACATGTTATGGAGAAGCTGCACATGCTGGGGATGCATGTGGTGAGAGTGTCCACGGGCTCCAGACGAGTGCACAGACTGCAGAGAGACTCCCCGCATGCTCCCGTGTACTCCTGCAAGCTCCAGCATGCCGGTACAAGTTTATTGCCAACACCAGTGGCCGTAATGAAATATGATCACACTCGACGAGTGTCAAACATCGAGTCAGAGACAAGACCAACCGTGGTCCAAGACCGTAAAGAAACGGTCTCGAGGGGATGACACCATCTCTACTGCCTCTGATTCCCGGGCATCTCGCCCAGAACCTGCTAGTTGTTTACTGCTGGACGTGCTAGTTGTTTACTACCGCTGTAGACTCTGCATGCTCCCATCTTCTACGCCCTGGGCTGCAAGAAACCCACCCTCCCTTTCTCTGGTTCTCAGGTGTCAAGCCTGCTGTACACCTTTCCACCCCTCATCCACAGAGTGAGGTCACTTGACCTGTGCATCCTGCTTGTGACCCTGGACACAGTGCCGTGTGGTAGCCGGACCTGGTACGGATAGCAGTGATGGCCCCGCGGCACATCATTTGGTCATTTGGTCAAAGGACCTGTGTGTGCTCTCAGTTCACTCCTGAGCGTGTTCATTCAGTGAAGATGAATGTTTGTTTTACCTCTGGCCTGACCCATCCTTCCAGCCTAAGGTTATCACCTCTGCTTTTCAGACTTCAGCACATTCCCCTCACCAGTGCATCTGAGAAGGGATTCAAGGCTCGCACACACTACAGAACTATAGTTACCTCAATTAACTGTCATTTTAAAACTTATCAGCTTCCTTTTACCTTTTGTTCAGCAGAAAAGGCAATTCCAGGGCTGACTTCATTCAAATGACTCTAGTGATGGTGTATGGAGCACTTCCTGTATCCCTTTAATGTGTTATCTGTGTAATGTGAAATCTGCACACAGTGTTAGCAGGTCAAATTTGACCCATGATTTATCTCAGCCTGAAAATACTTTAGAACACTAGCTATCATCCAATATTGTTTTTCACCTCATTCCTAACTTAGTATGCATTCATATTCATGGAAACACTGTTTTATTTATTCATTTTTTGGCTCCACAGGCCTTTTATCTTACAATATACTACTCGTTTTCAATTGCAAAAACTCTAATTCACTAATATTTCCTATAGAGATAAAATGAGTAATTATATTATCCATGTCTTATAAATATAATAATATATAATTAATAATATATATAATTATAATATAATTAATAATATATTAATATTTATATATATATATCTATATATATATATATATATATATACCCCTCCTCGAACCGCCACCTTAACGTGGTGGAGGGGTTTGAGTACCCGAATGATCCCAGGAGCTATGTTGTCGGGGGCTTTATGCCCCTGGTAGGGTCACCCAAGGCAAACAGGTCCGGGGGGACGGGTCAGACGAAGAGCGGTTCAGAAGCCCCCAATGATGATGAACATACAGAGGCCAGTTACGTCGCCCGGAATGGCGACACCGGGGCCCCACCCTGGAGCCAGGCCTGGGGTGGGTGCACGCCGGCGAGCGCCTGGTGGCTGGGCCTTTCCCCACGGGGCCCGGCCGGGCCCAGCCCGAAGGAGCGACGTGGGGCCGCCCTCTGGTGGGCCCACCACCCGCGAGAGGAGCCATAGGGGTTGGGTGCGGAGAGATCTGGGTGGCGGTCGAAGGCAGGGGCCTCGGCGACCAGATCTCCGGACATGGAGACTAGCTCTGGGGACATGGAATGTCACCTCGCTGGGGGGGAAGGAGCCTGAGCTTGTGCGGGAGGTCGGCGTTACCCGGCTAGATATAGTCGGCCTCACCTCCACGCACAGCTTGGGCTCTGGAACCCAACTCCTTGAGAGGGGTTGGACTCTCCATTTCTCTGGCGTTGGCCGCGGGGAGCGGCGGCGAGCTGGCGTGGGCTTGCTTATAGCCCCTCAGCTTAGCCGCTGCGTGTTGGAGTTTACCCCGGTGAACGAGAGGGTCGCGTCCCTGCGCCTTCGGGTCGGGGACAGGTCTCTCACTGTGGTGTCGGCCTATGGGCCGAACAGCAGTGCAGAGTACCCGGCCTTCTTGGAGTCTCTGGGAGGTGTACTGGACAGTGCACCGACCGGGGACTCCGTTGTTCTACTGGGGGACTTCAACGCCCATGTGGGCAACGACAGTGACACTTGGAGAGGGGTGATTGGGAGGAACGGCCTCCCTGATCTGAACCCGAGCGGTGTTCTGTTATTGGACTTCTGTGCTAGTCACAGTTTGTCCATAACGAACACCATGTTCGAGCACAAGGGGGTCCATTGGTGCACGTGGCACCAGGACTCCCTAGGCCGGAGGTCGATGATCGACTTTGTTGTCATGTCATCTGACCTCCGGCCGTGTGTCTTGGACACTCGGGTGAAGAGAGGGGCAGAGCTGTCAACTGATCACCACCTGGTGGTGAGTTGGGTCCGCTGGCGGAGGAGGAAGCCGGAAAGACCTGGCAGGCCCAAGCGTATCGTGAGGGTCTGCTGGGAACGTCTGGCGGAACCTTCTGTCAGTGTGGCCTTCAACTCACACCTCCGGGAGAGCTTCTCCCAGATCCCGGGGGAGGCTGGGGACATGGAGCCCGAGTGGGCTTCGTTCTCGGCCTCCATTGTCGATGCGGCCGTTCGTAGCTGTGGCCGTAAGGTCTGCGGTGCCTGTCGCGGCGGCAATCCCCGAACCCGGTGTAAGTAAGGGATGCCGTCAAGCTGAAGAAGGAGTCCTACCGGGCCTTACTGGCCCGGTGGACTCCTGAGGCAGCTGACGGGTACCGTCGGGCCAAGCGTGCTGCAGCCCGGGCGGTTGCAGAGGCAAAAACTCGGGTCTGGGAGGAGTTCGGGGAGGCCATGGAGGAGGACTATCGGACGGCCCCAAGGAAATTCTGGCAAACCGTCCGGCGCCTCAGGAGGGGGAAGCGGCCCTTCACCAATACTGTTTACAGTGCGGGGGGAGAGCTGCTGACCTCGACTGGGGATGTTGTCGGGCGGTGGAAGGAATACTTTGGGGATCTCCTCAATCCCACCGTCACGTCCTCCGAAGAGGAGGCCGAGGCTGGGGACCCAGAGGCGGACTCATCCATCACCCTGGCCGAAGTCACTGAGGTGGTCGGAAAGCTCCTCGGTGGCAAGGCTCTGGGGGTGGATGAGATCCGTCCTGAGTACCTTAAGTCTCTGGGTGTTGTGGGGCTGTCTTGGCTGACACGTCTCTACAACATCGCGTGGCGGTCGGGAACAGTACCTCTGGACTGGCAGACCGGGGTGGTGGTCCCTCTGTATAAAAAGGGGGACCGGAGGGTGTGTTCCAACTACAGGGGAATCACACTCCTCAGCCTCCCCGGTAAAGTCTATGCCAGGGTGCTGGAGAGGAGAGTTCGGCCGATAGTCGAACCTCGGATTCAAGAGGAGCAGTGTGGTTTTCGGCCTGGTCGTGGAACACTGGACCAGCTCTACACCCTCCATCGGGTGCTCGAGGGTTCATGGGAGTTTGCCCAACCAGTCCACATGTGTTTTGTGGACTTGGAGAAGGCATTCGACCGTGTCCCTCGTGGTGCCCTGTGGGGGGTGCTCCGGGAGTATGGGGTCCGGGGCCCTTTGCTAAGGGCTGTCCGGTCCCTGTATGACCAGAGCAGGAGCTGTGTTCGCATTGCCGGCATTAAGTCAGACCTGTTCCCGGTGCATGTTGGACTCCGCCAGGGCTGCCCTTTGTCACCGGTTCTGTTCATTGTATTTATGGACAGAATTTCTAGGCGCAGCCAGGGGCCGGAGGGGGTCCAGTTTGGGGACCACAGGATTTCATCGCTGCTTTTTGCGAATGATGTTGTCCTGTTGGCTCCATCGAACCAGGACCTGCAGCGTGCACTGGGGCGGTTTGCAGCCGAGTGTGAAGCGGCTGGGATGAGAATCAGCTGTTCCAAATCCGAGGCCATGGTTCTCGACCGGAAAAAGGTGGATTGCCCTCTCCGGGTGGGTGGGGAGTCTCTGCCTCAAGTGGAGGAGTTCAAGTATCTCGGGGTCTTGTTCACGAGTGAGGGGAGGATGGAGCGCGAGATTGACAGGCGGATCGGTGCAGCGTCGGCAGTGATGCAGTCGCTGTATCGGACCGTTGTGGTGAAGAGGGAGCTGAGCCGAAAGGCGAAGCTCTCGATTTACCGGTCAATCTACGTTCCTACCCTCACCTATGGTCATGAGCTCTGGGTAATGACCGAAAGAACGAGATCGCGGATACAAGCGGCCGAAATGAGTTTCCTCCGCAGAGTGGCCGGGCGCTCCCTTAGAGATAGGGTGAGGAGCTCGGTCACACGGGAGGAGCTCGGAGTAGAGTCGCTGCTCCTCCACGTCGAGAGGAGCCAGCTGAGGTGGTTCGGGCATCTGGTCCGGATGCCTCCTGGACGCCTCCCTCGGGAGGTGTTCCTGGCATGTCCCACCGGTAGGAGGCCCCGGGGAAGACCCAGGACACGCTGGAGGGACTATGTCTCTCGGCTGGCCTGGGAACGCCTTGGGGTCCATCCGGAGGAGCTGGAGGAAGTGGCTGGGGAGAAGGAAGCTTGGGAGCCCCTGCTTAGACTGCTGCCCCCGCGACCCGGCCCCGGATAAGCGGAAGAAGATGGATGGATGGATGGATATATATATATATATAAAACGCATTTCTCACCTTCCACGGTGGTTGGTCTCTCACTCTCATCAGCTCGGGTCCCCTACCAGAGGCCTGGGAGCTTGAGAGTTCTGCGCAGTATCTTTGCTGTTCCCAGTACTGCACTTTTCTGGACTGAGATGTCTGTTGTCCTTTCTGGGATCTGCTGCAACCACTCATCCAGTTTGGGGGTCAAGGCCCCGAGTGCTCCGATCACCACAGGCACCACCGATGCTTTCACCTTCCAGGCTCTCTCCAGCTCTTCCTTGAGCCCCTGGCATTTCTCTAGTTTCTCGTGTTCCTTTTTCCTGACATTGCCATCGCTCGGTATTACAATGTCCACCACCACGGCTTTGTTCTCTCGCTTATCCAGAACCACGATGTCTGGTTGGTTCGCCATCACCATTCTGTCAGTCTGTATTGAGAAACAACCTGTGTGTGCAGGTCTATGTGAACCATAAACTGAACATTGAAAAACAATGTCTTGTGTGTGAATCATAATTTACGAGCCTTATCCCGGTTACGAGTCTTATCCTAGTTATGAGCCATATCCTGGTTGTGAGTCTTATCCCGGTTATGAGTCTCATTCCGCTTATGATTTTCATCCTGGTTATGAGTGCGTGTTCTTCAGGGTCATACTGAACCTCATCCTCATCCTCAGACACATCCTCCTCTCGACTTTTCTCTCTGTCTTCAAGATCACTGTCATGACTGTCATGAATGATATGATCCAGCAACTCATAAACAGTAAACCTCCTGCTCATGTTGACTAATGCTCCAACAGAATATAACTGATAATATAATATCACTCAAACAATGTGTATCCTATTTTCTGGACTATAAGCCGCTACTTTTTTCCCAGGCTTTGAACCAGTGCGGAGCGGCTAAATTTGGATTTTTTCTTCCATGGCTAGGGGCGCTCTAACCGGAATTTCAAAAACAAGATAGACGGAGAAGAATGTGCTACTTTTTATTTAGCAGATATAACACGCACGACAAATTACTAACTGGTAATTATTTTCAGTTCCTCGCCCCGTCATCATGAAAAGTACACGAAGGAGTTTGTATGATGCAAGTTTTAAGTTGAAGGCATCGATCTTGCTCCAGGAAGGAAACCGCTGTAGAGCCCTGCACCCGCGGGACCCAACACAAAACAGCGCGGTGCAGGACCATGGATGTAATAACAGCATTCTGAAAGAACATTCTGAAAGCTTATTGCGGGTGCGGTACTGAAGACTGCAGGAGCGGGGGGGAGCGGGACTGAAAATTGTGTCCCGCAGACCTCTGCCGTGCTGCTGCACATAAGCTCGGCGTCAGCGGAGATGATTAAAGTGACTTGTGGTTTCACTGCACAGGAGAAATGAAGGTCAATTACCGGTTCTTTTCTGTTTTTGACCTCGTTTTAATCAGCACAGTTGCTGCCATGTTAAAAGGCACTGTTCGGAAAGAATCTGTTCAGGTACATAAATGTACATTTACAGCACAAAATCGTTCTGTATATGCAGTAAATATCTCATTTTTCAACATAGATATCAGCGGCTTATAGCCCGGTTGCAGCTTGTACAACTTTTTTCTTAATTTTTTTTTAAATAGCGTGGGTGCGGCTTATATACCGGTGCCTCTATAGTCCAGAAAATACTGTATATGTGCCAATGTTTATTTTTTATTCAGAATGTAACAATGCAGCGAGAAAGTTTGAGTTCATGTTGGGTGAAGGGGGCCTGTGTGTGCGTCTGCATGTGTATGTGTGTGGGCAGGTGTGTATATAGATTCTGTGAGAAAGTTTGAGTTCACATGGGGGATGGGTGGTGAAGGGGGCCTGTGTGTGTCTTTGTGTGTGGTGCGTGTCTGTTTGTGTGTGTGTGTGTGTTTGTGTGTGGTGCGTGTCTGTTTGTGTGTGTGTGTGTGTTTGTGTGTGGTGTGTGTGTGTTTGTGTTTGTGTGTTTGTGGTGTATGTGTGTGTTTGTGTGTTTGTGTGTTTGTGTGTTGTGGGGCACATTGAGCCATATTTGATACACAGAGCAACCCCCAGCTTTTAAGTGCTGCATACAACAGCCAGTATTTTCTGCCGGGTCATATTTGACCAATGTCACTTTTTTTTTTTTTTTTGAGACCTTTAAATTTTACTAAAATGGTGAAAATTAATTTTGTTGCATTAAAATAGTTGTGCCTGAGGATTAGACAAAGTTTCGTTGCAGTAGAAAAAAGCAAATGCTACTTTTTACAGACCTAAACTTGAAAACGGGTCAATTTTGACCTGAACACAATATAAGGGTTATTACCACATGGTGTCACAAGGTGGAACACAATGCTTTTTCAAGTCTATCATTTCCCACGGAGGTATTAACTGTTAATATACAGTATAATATAATTTATACGCATATCACCATGTTACATTTTATTGTTCTGAAAATGCTATAATTACCAAAAAACAACATATTAACATGTTTTCTAAGTTTTAGTTTAGTGTTTGAGGCCCCCTTCCTTTGCTTGCCCTGTTCCCCCTTCAGAGCACCATCACAACACATTTTTTGATGAGGTAACAATGTTACATCATGGTAGAAAACTAAAAAACTAAACAAAAATATCTATTTATCATAATACTACTTCTTTAAGTCCATCCATCCATTTTCTCCCGCTTTTATCCGGCTGGGTCGCGGGGGCAGCATGCCAATCCTCATTGGACCTGACCCCCTATGAACCCCTCTGTGAGTGGAGCCCACAGGAGGGTGGACGTCATGGTCCTTGATGTTAGTTCAGGTGCTGCATGTTTTGGGTTGATGGGGGAAACCGGAGCCCAGAGGAAACCCATCCAGACACGGGGAGAACATGCAAACTCCACACAGAAAGGCCCGGGCGACCCGGGGATCGAACCCACAACCTTTTTGCTGTAAAGGAGAGATAAGAAATGATGACATGAACACAAACTAATTAACGAGGCCAGGGCACTCCTGAAAAGTGGTACATTATATTCTATTTTTCCATTCCAGAGAGTGAAATGACTTTACTCATAATACTGTCTACATGTCATCTGCACTGACACCAGTGTTTAGTTCTGCTGATCAGAGCATATCAGACCTTTACAGGAAGCAGAGAAAGTGCTTTTGTCTCTGCTGACTGCTGTTGGGAGCCTGGGGACATGCTCGGGTTTGTGTGGTTGACTGCGGCCCCTGGGAGCCGTGTGGCTAAATGGATGAAAATGGAGGTAGCACAGAGCTGAGTGCAGAGCGCCTGTCATTAAAAACAGGAAGACACATTTGGTCAAGAAGCAACTACGGCAGCTGGCGGGGGTCAATCTTCTCTGTCAATATGTGGTCAGTTAAGACACAAATAAGCAGCACAGTCCCCTGTGGCTGCTCCCTCTCAAAGCACATCTCCTCACACTGGAAACACTGATGTAAGCAGCAGCACTGTGAGCCTGTGTTTGTGCTTCAGTCATCCACTGTCATGTGCTTTCATTCATTCAGACACATGATGTTACTATCTCATTGAGCTTATTCCATAGAGAGATGAAGAGTGGCATAGACAGACTGGTTTGTGGCATAGTAATAATAATAAAGTAATCATGTAATAATAAAGAATAATGCATTAGTCACATCAGATGCATTATTCATTCACTCCACACTGGTGTGGAAAGATACAATTGCAGCCACCGCTGCCCTGGGGCAGACTGACAGAAGCAAGGCTAATTCTGCACTTCTGAGAGTGGAACAGACTTCAATTCAATTAAATTTTATTTCTATAGCCCAGAATCACAAGAGTTTCCCCAATGGGCTTCACAGTGAAAAACATGAAAACATAATCTGACATAGACATCAGCAAACACATTCTCCCATCCTCAGTCTCTCAATGAACACACGATCCTTGGTGCCAGAGAGCAAAAAACCCACCGGGAGGTGCAGTATGGGAAAATTCTCTCCAGACACTGTTGCCAACCAGCTGTCGCCATGCGGCACCTTCAGACCTGACTTTGACAAGAAGGTTTGGCCACTATACATCCCCAGGACTGACCTAGACATTTACACACAGACTAATGCTGAGTGATGATGGCACCAACTCAAAGCCTCTCAATCAGAGCTCAGTCAGAAATACCATGCCTCTATGTCTCACAGATCTTAAAATATATGTTTTTAAAATAAATTCACAAGCCACATCCTGACCCCGGCCCCACCCTTAAAGAAGACATATTGTGCTTGTGTCTGTTATATAATTATACTGGGGTGCCCAACAGGAGCTGACGCCTCCATCATCACAACAAAGTGGCGTTGGCTCCTCCTATGGATCCCTGTACAGGAGAATACAGGAGAATAAAGACGAGTCAAACATGCACAAATTGCTCTAAAGACAACTTCAGAGGGTCAATGAAAAGGAAACAACTATAACATAAGCTATAAGCTTTAAAAGTGAATTTTGCAGAATAGGTCTGTTTTATTTATAACCCTACAACCCAACAAACGTGGGAAAAAGCCTCACAGCAGCAAATGTACTGAGAGCTGAAATCAACAGGGTTTGTATACTTTATGTGGAAAATTTGCCTCTGCATTTCACCCATCCTTCAATGTCTTTTGGATCTGTTCATGTCAAACAGAAGAGAAAAGACTGGCTCTTTTTACATGTATGACAGAAGCCAATGTGAGAACTCTCATTATCTACACACTAATCACAGAGAAATGACTGAGGTTCAAAATGAGAGGGAGTTGTGTTTACCCATTGGAATAGTGCAGAATCTAAATAAATCATTGCACTACAATAATAATATTTAAACACTAAGTGTTATTATGATGTCACATGCTTTTTGTGCACAAGCCTTTCACTCATGTCACCTGCTGTGCTCATGTGTTGACTCTGGTGTTGGTTCAGCATTGTTCCGTTTAGAAATGCATAGAAATTAGAATGACAAATATTTGGTTCTTTTGAAAAAAAAAAAAAAAAAAAAAAAAAAAACACAACACAAAAACAAGAAAAAGTAATTCCAACAGATCACATTAAAGAACCAATCAAAAGAGCCGCTTCCTTCACAAACATCACAATGAACACGTAAGGGGCGGGGCAGGTGTGGTTCTGAACGACATATTCCCAAGTATCAGATTTGAAGTGCATTCGTTTACCTGACCCTCCCCCTCATGACCTCTGACCTTTGTTAGCAAAGCAGTGTGCACAGGTCAGAGGTCAAGGATCCACATGCTCCGTGCTGATTGGCTTTTGAGTCTGAAGGGTGCAGGCCTCCAGGTTTGATGAAGATGCAGAAGAGATCATTTTAATGTCTGTATTTATGAAGTGCTTCTCTGAGTTGTTGAAAATACTCACTAAGAATAATGTTACTTAGGGGAATACAACTCAAGTAGATGTACAAAGTTACTTTCGTAAGAGTAAAAGGAATTTGCAGGAACTAAACTGAGAAAAGCTGGACATAACATCAGCACTGTAATTATTTGTTAATGTATTTGGACGGATAAAACTTTTGCTGTAATGTAGGTAACTCCATGCTTTTATAATGGTACATGCTACAGTACATGGTGACACTTCAGTCTGCCTCAGTCCAGTGTGCCGCATTAAGCACAACAATGTCTAACCCTAACCTTACCCTATATCACTTTACAATAATGGGACTGCACATGCACACTACCATAGAATTACCATGGTAACAAGGGCCAAAACTTGAACGTTAGTTTGTTAAAGCAGACCTACTGTTCTTGTGTCTGTTATAGTCACAATCTATGACACCCCTGGATCAATATGTTGTATTTTTTTACATTTTAAATCACAACATTCAACTGAAATGACTTAATAAAAGAAGTAATTTCGCTGATTTCCACGTTAGAAAACTGAGGCGCCCAAAGGAAGCTGACGTTGTCATAAATGTCATCAGAAAAAAGAGTCTGCACCTCCGGAGGACAGACAATAGTGGATCTTTCTTCATTTGTACCTAAATGACTTTAAGATACTGCAGAATCCTATGTACATCACAAATTAAGAAAATAAAATTGGAGATCAAAGTAAGTGCAGTTGAAAGTCTGTCATATGCACTTTCACTTATTGTTTATAAGGCCCATTGGAAGCTCTTTCTTTGTTAGAATCTAGTTCCGTCATTACAAACAGACTTGGAGTTGTGTTGTGCTTCATTTACAAATCCTGCATATTTAGGCTGAGTTCACAAACAAAAAACAGAGATGTAGACAGACGAATAATAAAGGGTTACTCAAACGTGTGAATGAAATAAAGTGCATCTCCAGGTCTGATTTTGATGAGGAAACATTAGAACATGGCTTAAAGCTCAAGCTTTCCTAAAGAAAAAGTAGTCCCTGTGCTGTGGTGTGTGCTCCGCCCTCTACCTGTGCTCTGCTGACAGGACTCATTGACTGCTAATGGCTTATGGATTTTCCCTTTTCCTCTAACTCTGTCTCTCTCTTTCTCTCTCTCCTCTTTCTCTCTGTGGAACATACAGCTGGTGCGTTTGGCCTTGGAACGCAGGCTTTATGAGAGACAACTGCTTTCAGAGCAGCAGACCTTGTTCCACAGAAAGGTTTCTCTCCCTCCTCCTTTTCTCCCCTCTTGTCCCTCCTCCTCCTTGACTAAAGGCTCTGGCTTGCTGCTACTCAGGCACAGTCACTCACAGACAGACTCCCATGCACAGATAAATCCAAGTGCACTAAAGAGCCAAATTTAAAACGTTTTTGCTCCAAACCCTGTCAGACCTGTCATTCCACAGCAGGCAAAAATAAACCCATGGGTGCAAATGGGGCTATGAGGCGTTCAGGTGCATCTATTCATTTAGCATTAGAACTGAAACTTAGTAATAACTAAAAGTGCAGATAAACAGCTCAGATCAGTGTGTTACACAGTTCTACACCTCGACACTGCAGAACACTGGAGTTCAAACTGTTACAATTGCCACATTTACATGAGAGCTTTAATCCGAAAAAAATAAAATAAAATCTGAATAAAAAATAATTCCGCTTTAAAAAGACCATGTAAACACTTAATTCCTAATGAAAATTATTATTCGGAATTAAATTAAATTCTGAGGTAAGTGTGGGTTTATTTTGATTTTAAAACCGAATGAATTTCTTCCTGGATCATGTAAACGTTTCTTCTTCTTCAAAATAATCCCGGTGGTTGGTGCTCGTTGGCTCGTCCTTCGATCCAGCTCCTCCAGTCGTCTCTTGGGACTTTCCTCCTCGTCTCTTTGGATTTGTGAGCGGGATGTGGGAGTGGGCTGAGGTGTGGCAGCCTCAGACTCAGCTTGTCTTCTTCCTCCTTCTCCCACACTCTTCCCTTCTCCTCCTCCGCTCACAGACGGAAAGCGTGAGGAGAGAATTCTCCAGCTGCTGCTTCATTATCATCAGAACCACTGCGGAAAAAGTTTGGATCGTGTTTGTGTCGGCGGCGAAACGACAAACGGAGATGACAGAAAAGCCGGGAGCAGCTGAAGTGTGGGTTTTCCTCCAAAGACGGAAATACGTTTGTGTCGCTGTCCAATCAGAACCTTCCCCACCCCCAGACACTGAGCCCCATTAAATAAAGACCATTTAACCTGTTTCCATGGAAACCTCAGTCCGGAATTATTATTTCCATGTAAACTCAAGGGGAATATTTGAATTCCAAACTATTTAATTTAGAACAGTTAATATGGAATTAAAAAACAAAAAAGATGGCCTTTTAATCATGGTCCCACAAACTGAGAAGAGTTCACTTTGAAACCTTTTGGCTGTCTGTGGATGTTCAAAGCCTGAGTTATTTCTGTTTCAGTTTGAAGCTAGTCCCTGCTAACTGTAGTTCATTACTTTTCCCGTTGCTATGGTGATGCTTTGAGCGCAGTGATATAGACCTGTTGCTGGACTACCTGTGCGGATAGACAAAATAATTCTCACTGCTCATGGTGTAAGTGAATGTGGAGTTCCTCTGTGAAGTGCATTAAGTGATCTGCTCTCCTCTGCATAGAAACACACTGAAGCTTTGGTCCTTTTGACCTCACTTTAGTGTAATGGACCAAAGCAGTGAAGCAGCAGCTGCTTCAGGCCACAGTCCAGGGACTGCACTTTGTTTTGCTGCTGATCTAAAACCAGTGAGCACATGTACAAATACAAACTGTATAAACAAGTGGACAGTGTGACAACGTTCAACTCCAGTCAAATGTAGCTCACAGGGGCGAGCAGTTACAGCAGTTGTAAATTTGGAGCCAAGAATAGGATTATATTAATAGAGCATCCTTCTGCTTTATCCGGCTGGGTCGCAGGGGCAGCTGTGCACTGTCCAGTCCTCTGTGCACCTGAACCCCCCCATGAACCCCTCTGTGGGTGGTGAGCCCACAGGAGGAAAAAAAAAATCATGTTATTATTTTATGTTGATTCAGATAATTAGGTTTTAAGATAATCTATTTGGTATTTATATTCGTTTAACATACTAGATTAACAGAAGGGATATTATACAAAATTGATGCTCGATTTTTGAGCATTTTATCTTGATTGTTCCCTCCTCAAAAACATGTCTGAAGAGGTTTTACATGTCATCCATGCATGTTTGAGGAATCTAGTGATCTCTCCTGGGCCCTATTCAAACTCTCCTCACAGTTAGTTGTAAGATTCTGTCCAATGCTCTGCCCACAAGTCTATGTCACCCATGCTCCCACAGGACAATTCTCCATAAATATACAAAAACATGATACAAAACTGTACACAACAACTTCACAAACTGATATGATGCAGTAGTTTCATTTGTTGGGTGCACGCTGATTGTGATAGTGCTCTGAAGGGGGAGTGACTTAATGAGGACAATAAAGAGGGGAGACTCAGAGTGTGGCTGAGTGGCAACACTCAGGCCTCACAGCACTACTCCGGTACTCCGGTTTCCCCCATCAACCCAAAACATGCCTGCACCCCTATGAACTAACATCAAGGACCATGTTGTCCACCCTCCTGTGGGCTCACCACCTGCAGAGGGGTTCATAGGGGGGGTCAGGTGCTATGAGGATTGGGCAGCAAACTGCCCCCGCGACCCAGCCGGATTAAGCGGGAGAAGATGGATGGATGGATGGACTCAGAGTGTCAAAAATGAAAATGAAACTTATAAACATGTTAATATGTTTAGGTGAATATAACATTTTCAAAACAATAAAAGATAACATTTATTAGTTATAATCTTCCAAAGTTACATACTGTACCTTTAAATACCTTATCTTGAAATAGTTGTGATCTTATAGACAATGGAATAAATTTTAAGTGTTATTTTTTTTTTCTATTGTTAATTCCAGTCAGTGTTAACCATGAGCCTGATCATTTGCACCTCCCCCCGTGTGCACCACTAGGGGGCATTGCAGCGCTGTGCTTCCTGCTCTGTGGTGTGGTTCTTTGTCTGAGTGCAGCAGAAACAGCAGCAGCAACGAAGCAGCAGCAGCAGCTTGTGTGATGTGATATTAAAAGTGTGATTTTAGCCACAACGCCCTGGGAAAACCACACAGTCCCACACTCCACTTCTGCACTACACAACACCAAATCAGGAGCACGAGGCACATTCCCCTGCAAAACCATTTATTATTATTATTATTATTATTATTATTATTATTATTATTATTATTATTATTATTATTATTATTATTATTATTATTATTATTATTATTTATCTTGTTGTTCAAAAACAGCATATATCGGAGCATAAGGTAGTTCCAGATAAGATCATTATAATTCTGTCAATAGAAGAGCATCTTTATACTGACAGCTTTGAAAAACAGGACATGTGTAAGAGCGCTGCAGTATTTCTGTGGGGTTAACTCAGGTCTTGAGGGAGACTGAACCTTGGGCAGGCCTGGGTCAGATTTAATCTAAAGGATCTAATTAAACCTGATGCCCAAACTGTGGGGGCAGTACTGTCAGTAGTACATGCACCACAAATTGAGTGAGAGTGGGAATAGGCCGTATATCAGTTGGAGCAGTAGTTTATTTGGTCATTTTGCAGCACTGCAAAACAAAACAAAACAATACAGGCTTTCATGACCGAAAGGGTTTAGGCTGAAGTAAAAGTACTTCTTATCCCTAACCCTGTTAAACAATAACAGCATTCCAAGACAGATGAGCAGTGTATGAACAGCAAATCTGCATTTACAATTTCACTTGTGGTTTACTGTACATATAAGAGACAATATATAAAGGAAAACAAAATTGAAGAGCTCTATATGATGCTTTATTCCCTTTTCTCAAAGCTTCTACAGTGTTAGACTTTTTAAAAACAGAAATACAATCGCTTTTTTCTTATCATCATATTGCAATAAACATATCAATTCCAGTGTCACTGTCGCTATCATTATATTGACAGGATTAAAGTGTATTTGCCACTATCAGTATTCAATAATCAATATTTGGTGCTGCCCCATTCTCTGTGAGCCCTTTCTGAGCAGACAAATGAGTCCAAATGGAAATACAAGAGCTTTGGCTGTATGTGGATTTTAAAATGCTAAATATCGGTATTGCCAAATATTGGCCAGACACACAAGACATTTATCACATATTGACCCATTCCTACTGATCATTTCAACATGAGGCTAAAAGTGAAATAGAAAAATAAGGGCTTTTATTTAATAATTTTTTTTTTTCTTTAAACTTTCATGATTATATTTAATTTTATATTATTTGTTATGGGAGAAAATGCATTACTAGTACCTAGTATTTGGTGTGATGATAAATGTGATAATTTTGCATAATAAAAACAAAATAATAATAATAATAATAATAATAATAATAATAATAATAATAATAATAATAATAATAATAATAATAATAATAATAATAATAATAATAGCATATAAAATATAGCAATTTCTTAATCTCGCTTTAATCAAATTATGTTTATAATTTATTATAAAATATAATTTAATGATAGGCCTTTTATTTAATGTAGTAATAGAATTCATTTTGCTTTATGGTTGTAGATAATCAGTGAATGCTACATAGGTTTCAATTAATTGTTCTGTTATTATTATTATTATTATTATTATTATTATTATTATTATTATTATTATTATTATTATTATTATTATTATTTATATGGACCCATGAATTGTTAAAACACAGATTAAAAATGAATGTCTTATTGTGATTTTTCTGACAAGCATTACAATTGTGATTAGATTTGCTATTCATGTTTTAACAATACAATTCTGTTCAACGTTCACATTTTAAACGCGTTCAGAAGAACTGACAAAAAGCCTGAAATCTGAACTGACAAAATAATACAAGAATCACATTTCAGAACATGTCGGATCTAAACCGCACATTATAATTTCAAATCTACTGCGATTCATCTTGCAGCACTAACATGGATATCAAAGAGTAGGAGAGTTAGCCCAATATTATACAGAGGCCTAAAAATATGTATACATGTATCTATGCATTTCCATTTGTATGTTTTATTTTTATTTCCAAGCTTTTGACTAGTTGTTGATATTGATGAAGAAGCATGCCATAAGCAGGTCATAATGTATTTATTTAAATTTTGTGGCTATAAAAAACTATAAGAGTGGGAAATAAGGTACCTCACATTCTCAGTGTAAAGGCCTCTGGTCTTTTCACATATTTGTTGTGTATTTCGTTTTTGTGCCTGAATGAGCAGCCTCCACATTAACAGTTAATTTTATGTGGTGGGTAACATGAAGTCCATGATTTCTATTATTACTATTATTATTATTATCACTATTATGATTATGATGATGATGATGATATTATTTAATATATTATTTAATGATATTATTATTATTATTATTATTATTATTATTATTATTATTATTATTATTATTATTATTATTATTATTATTATTATTATTATTATTATTATTGGTGGTGGTGGTGGTGGTGGTGTTGTTTTAAATGAAATGACAGAAAAACAAAAATAATTACAGGGATTAGAATTAACTTCTGTAAAGTACATGAATATCTCATTCAAACTAAACTAAATTACATTTCTTCTGTTGCTACTAAAAACTGTATTTTTCTCACACAAATGTTATTATTGTGCTAAGGTTTATGGATTTTTATGGATCTCCAAATCCAAATCTCAGAATATATCGTCCTATTACAATTATAAAGCTCTATGGCTACGTTCAGACTGCAGCCCATAGACTGTATAAAAGAAGTGGACTAAGTGAGCGTGACGTCACCCATAGCGGTTAGCGTCGCTCAAATGAGGCTCGCGATGCTAACGGCTACAGGGGCAAATCTGGAGCCAGGCTCTATGTTATGAATAGGGCTTTTTTTGACGGGCAAAATAGCGAGAAAAAAATTCAGGATCGTGTAGAGTGGGTTCATATGAACATTTTAAGACTAAAACGACGAGGCTCACAGCTACAGGTACAGAGAGAGGAGCTATCAGATCCCAATGTAAGTCAATGGGAAAAAGGGAGAGAAGGAGCTGGAAGAGCCTCGTGGGGCACTTCCTATTTGACATGCAGCGGCTAACGGGATAGCTATGTCCACTCATATATACGGTCTATGCTGCAGCCTGAAGTGACCCAAATCCCATTTTTTCACCCCTATATGAACTGTGTCTGAATGACACAGATCCGATCCAACACAGGCCTCTTGGATCTGTGCTCCTAAAACCGATACATATCTGATTTTTTTCAATGCGTCTTCAATCTGAACTGTCAGGTCACATTCATCCGACCTTCATCCGACCTACATCCGACCTACACATCATCAACAAGTGAGAGTTTGGCTGTTGTGCTGGAACAAGCTCCTGCTGTGAGCCAATACAGCCCAATGGCGACACGTTTGCTACTGAAATAGGCTGAAAACGTGTTTCCTCCTGTGAGAGTGATACGACAGCAACTTTAAAATCTCCAGGAGCTCAATGCAGCGTCCATGTTTAGGCGACTTCCGTAAACACTGAGCTGCTGCTGTGATGACGTCGTGTCCTCCAGTGCTCATGCAGGACACTTTTGGGGCGTTTAAAGTTCACACTGCAGATCACAGACAAGTCACATTTAACTGGAAATGTGAACGACCTTGCAAAAATTCTGATTTCTCAAAAAAATCAGAACTGAGTATTAAGCCCTGCAGCCTGAACGCAGCCTATGTGACCTTCTTATGAAAATGTAGTTCTTCATATTCTTGTTTCTTATTTCATTTTATGCACTTAAATAAACATAAAATAATCTCCTGTGGGCTCAGCACTCACAGTGGGGTTCATGGGGGGGAACTGCTGCCCTCGTGACCCAGCGGGAGAAGATGGATGGATAAAATAATCATCTCTTACCAAATGCTGACTTGATCTTGCCATATTTCCATCATGTGACTGATTTGATGAGCCAATATGCTTTGTAAAGTAGTAGTCGTACAGTTTACTTTAGCTTTATCTTTAGCCTCGTCTCACATTGTCACAAAGTGTGAATTATTAAACTTATTTTTGTGAATCCATGAACATGATCACCGTATGATTAAAAGTATCATTCAGATATGATTTACATTTGATCTAAAGAAAACAAACGTGCCCTGTCCCTGAATCAGACCTGGATCAGACCTGGATCAGACCTGGAATCTGTCAGTCACCATCATGGCCACAGAGAGTTCACAAAATTCTAGAAGTACAATAGTCTGTAACTGAGTCGGCGGACAGGTCCAAATTCTCAAATTATTATTATTTTTATTCCACATTAGCCTCAGAAAGAGGTGCCATCCTCCCCACAGGCATGCTTGTTATCAGCTGAAGGACTTTAAACCATAATATAGAAGAATATTGGAGGCTTTTGTACCCAATCCCATAGAAATATTATAGTTTAATGTTCATTTCAAAAACCCTCAAACTCCCACAGAGTTCTGCAGGCCCCTGCCCTCTATCTGAAATTAGGGCATCATCACATTCTGGCTCATGAAGACAACGTAGAATCTGCTGGAACCCTGACCTCCATATTCTGTTCACATTAGGAGTTTGCCCGTGTGCCCCACACTGCACAGGGCAGGACTGATTAAAGGGCATGTTATGAACTGTAACATTTTAAAACTCATTTTCAATTCCTAGACCAGCCTTTGTGTCATTATGTGGGCACAAAAACAGTTGAATTTGACCTGCCATAAAGTGATTTGGTTCTATCTGATTTCAGCACAGTGAGGTAGTAATAAGAGCATGTTCACTGTGCACATGCATATTTTACAGCAAGGTTCTACCAAGAATATATTCAGTGTGTTCTATGCACATGTCTAGTGCTGATCCTGGATTAGGATCAGAATTAGGAAGAACGGCACAACAGCAGAAGACTAGAAGGTCAGATGTCACATGAGTAATGACTGTGATGAATGTAACATCATGATTATATTTAAAGGGACCTGTTCTTACTTTAACACATACTTGACTGACATATTTGTTGATGATGTATTAATATTATTATTAGTTGTAGAATTCTTAGCATTACTATATTTTGATTATTTATAATAATAAATACACTTTATTTTAGGAAGACCTATTGTGCTTTAGCCTATTATACAGCTCTAATGTCTAATCTGGAGTTGATATCGTCAAAATGAGATCTGGAAAATAAATATTAAAGATGACTCAAACATGCACAGATCACTGCAAGTGAACAGTGAGGAGAAAAAAACTATATATATATATATATATAATTACCAAATTTATATTTATAGATCTAGCATTATTGAGATTAAAAAAAGAGAGAAATAAATGCATATACATACGCTGAAAATAAATACCAGAAATCATATATTTGGTTCCTTTTTCCACAGACACTAAAGGCATTTTTTTCCCATTAAATTCAATTAAATCTCTCTCCCTCTGACCCCTCCCCTTGGACTCCACTGACCCCGCCCACTGTCCAGCCCTCTCCTGTGACTGGTCCAGCTGCAGGAAGTGCTGTGTCACGATGACCAGGCCTGTTCAGTGCACCATTTTTATGACCTCATCAGTAATCACAGTTCACCCTCCGTCTCCACTGCCCCCGCCTCTGCCCCTGCCCCCGTCCCCGCCTCTGCCTCTGCCCCCGTCCCTGCCTCTGCCCCTGCCCCCGTCCCTGCCCCCGTCCCTGCCTCTGCCCCTGCCCCCGTCCCTGCCCCCGTCCCTGCCTCTGCCCCTGCCCCCGTCCCTGCCTCTGCCCCTGCCCCCGTCCCTGCCTCTGCCCCTGTCTGTGTCCAGTTCCACATCTGCACATCACAGCACATCATATCACAGCACTGGAAATAAAATCACACCAAACATTGTGTGGTGTGGACCCTGAAGTAACAGTGACATCATATTCATGTGCTTGTATAAAGTGGTCCTCCTGTGGCCCTGTGAGGCATGAGGCCCGTCCCTCTCTTTCTTTCTCTCTTTTACTGGAGACTGTAAAGCAGCTGCACCAGTGAGAAAGAAATTGCTTATCCAGGTTTAAATGTATTTTGTTGGACAAAACCCTACAGAACAAACACATTTAGAACACATTTTATTTAAGCACAGATGCTGTTGTCTGAGACATGACATGAATTAACATAAAAAATAAATAAAAAATAAATAAAATAAAAATAAAAATAAAAATAAAAATAAAAATAAAAATAAAAATAAAAATAAAAATAAAAATAAAAATAAAAATAAATAAATAAATAAATAAATAAATAAATAAATAAATAATCTGAAATCTGAATAAATAAAGTGAAAAAAAAACTTTTGAAATGGTGTATTGCAGCAAAAATAATACCAATAAATAATCAAAATCAAAATCTAAAATCAAAATAACGTCATCCGGGGGCTCTCAGTAGAAAGCCTCATGTTAAGTGAACTGACATTTGAGTTTCACTTTTACTTTCAGCTCATTTTCAAATGTCTGTATTGTATTCACATTTCATAAACCATGTTGTTTAATCTGAGTGTTTGGATGGTTATTCATCATTCTAGGAAAATGAAGCCAAAATACCAGCATTTCTTCACTGTTCCTCTTTTTTGGTTGTGTGGTGATAGTGTGTGTGGACTGTGTGTGTGGTGATAGTGTGTGTGGACTGTGTGTGTGGTGATAGTGTGTGTGGACTGTGTGTGTGTGGACTGTGTGTGTGTGGTGATAGTGTGTGTGTGGTGATAGTGTGTGTGGACTGTGTGTGTGTGGACTGTGTGTGTGTGGTGATAGTGTGTGTGGACTGTGTGTGTGGTGATAGTGTGTGTGGACTGTGTGTGTGGTGATAGTGTGTGTGGACTGTGTGTGTGTGGTGATAGTGTGTGTGGACTGTGTGTGTGTGGTGATAGTGTGTGTGGACTGTGTGTGTAGCATAGACTGTAAATATAAATAAACATAATTAACCCACATGTTCCAAATAGGAAGTTCACATGTAGCTCTTCCGGCTCCTTCTGATTCTGACTTACATTAGAATATTGTGGCTCCTCTCTCTGGACCTGCTGCTGTGGCCTCGTCATTTTGGTCTTAAAATGTTCATATTAACCCGCTCTACATGATCCTGGGTTTAATTGTTTTTTTTCTCTATTTTGTCTGTTAAAAAAAATCCCATTCATGATATGGTCTGGCTCCAAATCTGTCTGGAACCTTGAGCATCGCAAGCTTCATCTGAGTGGAGCGAACGCTGTGGGTGACACACCACACACACATCACACTCGCTTAGTCCACTTCTCTGTACAGTGTATGGTGTGTGGACGGTGTGTGTGTGTGTGTGTGTGTGTGGCTGTCTGTAACGTGCAGCATGTATCTCACACACAGAGCATGCCTCCTCTCACACTCGGCTGTGTGGAGTTTCTGTTTTTTCGTAAGCCGCCATGTTTGTTTGGACACGGGTGGAGCATTTGTTCCTCTGATTGGTTAAGAGGAGTTTTCATTATTGTTATTTCATTGTATATTTAGGCCATTTGATTTAGTATGGGCAGCAATTTATTTTAAAACAACAAAATCCTAATGACCGAAAACAGCAGCGATGACTCTAAAATGTTTACATTCATATACATGCACATTTGATATGCCGTATTTTCTGGACTATAAGCCGCTACTTTTGTCCCAGGCTTTGAACCATGCGGCTTTTACAAAGGTGCGGCTATTCTGTGGATGTTTCTTCCACCGCTAGTGGCGCTCTAACTGGAATTTCAAAAACAAGATAAAACAGAAAATGAATGCAAAGAAGAATACGCTACTTTATATTTAGCAGATATAACACGCACGACAAATTACTAACTGGTAATTATTTTCAAATCCTCACTCCTTCATCATGATGAGTTTGTATGATGCAAGTTTTAAGTTGAAGGCATCGATCTTGCTCCAGGAAGGAAACCGCTGTAGAGCCCTGCACCCGCGGGACCAACACAAAACAGCGCGGCGCGGGACATATTCCGAAAGCGGGAGCGTGACCGCACGACGCGGGAGCGGGCGGGAGCGATACTGAAGAATGCGGGAGCGGGCGGGACTGAAAATTCTGTCCCGCGCAGACCTCTACCTGCTGCTGTGACTTGTGGTTTCACCGCACAGGAGAAATGAAGGTAATGAAGGTCAATTACCGGTTCTTTTCTGTTTTTGACCTCGTTTTAATCAGCACAGTTGCTGCCGTGTTCGGAAAGAATCTGTTCAGGTACATAAATGTACATTTACAGTACAAAATCGTTCTGTATTTGCAGTAAATATCTCATTTTTCAACATGGATATCAGCGGCTTATAGCCCGGTTGCGGTTTGTATATACTTAAAAAAAAAGAAAAAAAAGAAAATAGAGTGGATTATATGCAGGTGCGCTCTATAGTCCGGAAAATCCGGTATAAAGTTATTCTCATTTTGTGTCTTTTTAACCAAAATATAAACTAGACAAATACAAAGAAAGCTTTTAATTATGCATTTATTTATTTTATTTCATTTTGAATGTTTTTATTGGTATGGCCCCCTCCTGCTTGTTTCCATGGAAATGTGGTTCTTTTGGCTATAATATTGCACAGTATGGCATAAATCCTATCTGTCTTCATGGACGATGTTCCGTATGTTCCATTTTAGCTTTCTACTTCCATGAATAATAATAATAATAATAATAATAATAATAATAATAATAATAATAATAATAATAATAATCATAATCATAATCATAATCATAATCATAATCATAATGCAGTTTTATATGGCACATTTTTGGACACTCAAACACTTTGCAGTTCATTCGTCATTGACTCCACACTCGGTGGTGGTAAACTACTACTGTAGCCACAGCTGCCCTGGGACAGACTGACAGAAGTGAGGCTCCAATCTGCACCATCGGTTCCTCCAACCACCACCATCACTCACGCACACACCACTTTCATACACATTAATATCTCTGTCATTATCGGCCGATTATTCTATTCTCAAAAACTGCATACAAAAAAATGCACATAAACACACACACACACACATATATATATATATATATATGTATATATATATATATATATATATATATATATATATATATATATATATATATATATATATATATATATATATTTGTTCATCTCTAAATACATGAGGTATTAATCAAAGTGCAGAAAATGAACCCATTGTGTGGATAAAACAGCAGTGAAGGAGTGAAGGATGCTGGAGTCGTGTGATTGGCTGTGGGCGTCTCTCGCTCTCCTCTGCTCTGCATCCTGCTCCTCCCCCCATCTTTCTCTCCTCTCCCACCTTTTTACATGATTTTAGTAAATCCAATATAACCAATCCACACAAAAAAATATGACTGAAATCATGCAAAAATGGAATGACAGACTTTACTGGCTGTTCAATCTGGTACGTGCCTTTTCATTCGTTTATTTTAGTCAAAACAGCCCAAATAAAATTCAATCATCTGAACCAGAAAAATATAGTATTTATTCTTAGTTTTTATGTATATTTATGTTTTTTTTTTTTGTTTTTTTTACCAGATCGTTCGCTCTGACAATGCTACGAAATCCTTTGACTCCCGACCTAAAATTGAAATTTCCTGAAACCCATCCCATTATGGTGTCAGTGAATGACTCTGGAGCAACAAATAGTGGTGATGAGGCGGCGGAGTGAGAGCCACTGCATCCTGTCGTCCCATTGGCCCCCCTCTCTCTCTCTCCTCTCCTCCGCTCTGCATCCCTGCTCCTCCCTCCATCCCTCTCCTCCCCTCCGCCCCCCATCGCCTCTACCTCCGAAGGCTCTCTGCTCGCTCCATCACTCCCAGGCTGGTGCCACGACGCGCCGCTAGCCTCTTCCTCCTCCTCCTCCTCTTCCTCCATTAACTTGCCCGTCATCGGCGTGGTGGCATTGGCTTTTGCGTGTTCCGTGTGGCACTGGGACGGCCATGCACTGAGGAGGGGGCTGGCGCTCGCTGTGTTGTCTCCCTGCTCGATGAGGACCCACCCAGCCGGGGTTAGCCAGCGCAGAGGGTAAGAGGCCAAGGCACTGGAGCTGTTGTCTGTTGTCTGAGCGTGCGTCGTCTCTCCTGGAGCCCGGATGGGTGCTGTGTTTTTTGGGGGGGACATGTCCTGGTGCGTCCCCCTCCCTCTTGTGTCTTCTGTCCGTGTTTTGTGTGGGACTATAGACCATGGGCGTTTGGAGCAGTGTGCTGGAGTAAAAAGGCGGAAGTCCACAATCTGAGGAGAAGGCTGCTACATGTAAGAGACTATAGAGTCATTCTAGAAAACTCAACCATGGGGACTGCAACTGGCAAAGCATAGCACATGTCTAGAAACTTTAGTTGAAACAAATTAGAATTTGAAATGTTTATTTTCAGTTCAAACGGTCATATGAAGTTTTATTCTTCTTATTCTAATTTGCTTCATCAGGTCTAATGCTGCATATCTGTTGGAGTAATTCATTTGAACAGAAACTTGCTTTTTGAGGTTGTTGTCAGAACCACATTTTTAATTCTTCGATTTTTCAGATGATGATTTGGACTAAAAAATATAATCATGGTTCAATTACCTTTTTAAAACATATTTTCAACAAGCAAATTTTCACTTATTTTAAACATTGGAATTTAAGGTGGAGCACTTGCGCAAAAAAAAAGAAAAAAAAAAAAGCATTATAGACAGTCTGATTATTAGTGTTTTGCTTATGCCCTTAACCCTCAGAAGAGCAGGTCTGTCAGTGTTTGAAAGCGTCAGAATGCTGGCTGCTGTTGCCCTGTGCTTGGGAGTTTCTCTGCTTCGTCGCATCGCTGCAACAACCTGTGGTGCTGAGCCTGTTGCATGTGGAAGTTTAGTGAGCGTTTCCATGGCGATGAGGCGGGGAGGCGCAGGGTGGGGTGGGCCGGGTGGGGGTGTAACAGTGTATGGGTGGGGGTCCTCTGGCTCATCTGCCCTACCCCCCCCATCCTTCCCCACCCCGTCCACCCCATGTCGTACCCTGTCCTCGTCCCTTATAGAGACGTCCACAGGCATTACAGCAGTATGTAGTGACAACAAAAGGAGGGAGCACAATGCATGTGGACAAAGGAAAAGGCGGGGGACATAAGTGCAGTTATTGATATTACAACTGTGACTAATGCCTTTTATTATATTATTATAAGGAGATAGTTTGCAC
>CM068361.1:5040145-5292645 GCA_034769755.1 Odontamblyopus lacepedii | reverse complement strand
CATACAGTCCTGTTATAGAGCCACATGCACACTCATACACTCATGTTATAGAGCCAAGTGCACACCATACACTCCTGTTATAGAACCACGTGCACACTCATACCCTCCTGTTATAGAACCACGTGCACACTCATACAGTCCTGTTATAGAACCACGTGCACACTCATACAGTCCTGTTATAGAACCACGTGCACACTCATGTACACTCCTGTTATAGAGCCACGTGCGCACTCATGTTATAGAGCCACATGCACACTCATGTTATAGAGCCACATGCACACTCATACAGTCCTGTTATAGAGCCACATGCACACTCATACAGTCCTGTTATAGAGCCACGTGCACACTCATACAGTCCTGTTATAGAACCACGTGCACACTCATACACTCCTGTTATAGAACCACGTGCACACTCATACACTCCTGTTATAGAACCACGTGCACACTCATACACTCCTGTTATAGAACCACGTGCACACTCATACACTCCTGTTATAGAACCACGTGCACACTCATACACTCCTGTTATAGAACCACGTGCACACTCATACACTCCTGTTATAGAGCCACGTGCACACTCATACAGTCCTGTTATAGAGCCACGTGCACACTCATACAGTCCTGTTATAGAGCCACATGCACACTCATACACTCCTGTTATAGAACCACGTGCACACTCATACAGTCCTGTTATAGAACCACGTGCACACTCATACACTCCTGTTATAGAGCCACGTGCACACTCATACCCTCCTGTTATAGAACCACGTGCACACTCATACAGTCCTGTTATAGAACCATGTGCACACTCATACAGTCCTGTTATAGAACCACGTGTACACTCATGTACACTCCTGTTATAGAGTCACGTGCACACACATCTATAGAGCCCTGTACACAGTGAGTCCATGGCGCCACAGGAGATGTGAGGTGACACAGGTGGGCCAGGCGGGGTGTGAGGGCGCTGCTGTAGTGGCATGTATACAGTATATACAGTATGTACAGTACAGTATATACAATATGTGCAGTACAGTGTACACAGTAGGTTTAGTACAGTGTACACAGTATGTACAGTACAGTGTACACAGTATGTACAGTACAGTGTACACAGTAGGTTTAGTACAGTGTACACAGTATGTACAGTACAGTGTACACAGTATGTACAGTACAGTGTACACAGTAGGTTTAGTACAGTGTACACAGTATGTACAGTGCAGTGTACACAGTATGTACAGTACAGTGTACACAGTAGGTTTAGTACAGTGTACACAGTATGTGTGTCCTACAGGGTCTGCTCCACTACAGTGGAGTAAGCCCTGATCTGTGGAGCTCTGACACCAGGAGGAAGATTTATGTCTAAATCACCCATGTGTAGAACAATGACAGAGACATGTGTAGAACAATGACAGAGACATGTGTAGAACAATGACAGAGACATGTGTAGAACAATGACAGAGACATGTGTAGAACAATGACAGAGACATGTGTAAAACAATGACAGAGATGTGTAGAACAATGACAGAGAGTGAGACAGTCAGGTCCCTGTTGTGAGGTGAGCACAGAACAGTTCTGAGCTGTGTGCTTGGCTGCTCACAGCTAAATACTTGTACTTTGTGAGAGATTTTGCCATTCAGCTGTATTCACACAAAAGATTGCTGCAAATGACATATTTCAATTATATAATGCCATTTTCCAACTTCAAAAGTGAGCTATAAACTGCAGTGTTAGCCACATAGATATAGTGTTTTTCAATAGAACGAGCCTATATACTAGCATGTAACTACAGGATTCCAAATGGCATATTACTTAATAATTAAATTCAGTCAAGCTATTTATGTATCTCAGGATTCACAATGTAACATTTGTATGCAGTATTTCTGCACCTGTCCATGTAGGCTTTATATGCAAATGAGCAGACACATGTGCACTTGCAGCAAGAACCTTGATAGTTCTAATAGTCATGACTTCAGTTAATGTTTACTTAATAAAGCACAAAATCAAGTCATTCTGTGAAGCCAACAACACCTGTTTCTTGTATAATATATGATACAGCGAAAACAATTCTTAACCATTTCTCAAGTGTCCTCACTATGAGTATTTTTGCATCTCCACAAACTTGATCTCCTCCTGCTTGTTTCCATGGAAATTATACTCCTTTAGTTCTATATACCACATTATGGCAAAATACGTATCATCCTTAAAGAACGTTCCGTAGAAACAAAACATGTATTGTATGTATGGTATTAACTTTGCACTTCTATGGAATCATGCAGGTCAAAGTTATAATATTGTACCATTTTGACAGTTTAACACATCAGCACATAATCTATAAGTGAATAATGTATGAGAGGACACCAGGCCCGGTACAGATACAGTGGGAGTGTTCCTGGTGCAAAGTGGCTATAGGGCAGTGCTTGGACCATGCTGCCCCAGACGGAGGGCCTAAAGCTGGACTCACACACCTCCGCTGTCCCTTCTCTCCTTTTGCAGAGGAGCCATTGATGGAACCGTGCCTTCGATCAATGCCACGCGGGCCGGTGCTGCTGCGGGTGATGTGTGTGTGCTGTGTGTAAGCCCGCCCCCTGCCGCTGACCCTGCCCCCTGACCACGCTGGCCCCGCCCCCTCTGCTGCCCTCTGCTGCTGGGTGACGGGCCTTGCGTTTGGGCTTTTGGAGTTAGACTCTCTTCGGTGACGGGTATTCTTGGGTGGATAATACGGATGACGTTGTTATTGCTTAAGAATACGCGTAGTCGAGGAGAGTCCTGTCTGCGCCCCAGCACCACCCCATCCCCTCCACACACACCTCCACCGCACCCTCCACCCCACCGCCTCCGCCCGGGACAGGGAGCTCAGGCAGTCTGCTTTGGGGGACTGTAGATGTGTCTCAGGTTGTCCACACGCTGTGCTGTCCCTTCTGTGTGATTGCTGTTCTGGTGTCTCTGTCCATGTGTGTACCTCTGTGGACAGCTGTGGGGAGTGTTTTGGTTCTCTGTGGCCTTGGGTCCAGTGTTGACCGGCCCCAGGATTGTGTGGTCAGGCTGTATTGTGCATTTCACTGGACTCCACTGGGCTGGTTCAGTTAAGCTCAATGAAACAGTCTTTCTTCAGGTCCAGGGAACCAAGCTTGTCACATCAACAACTGAGGAAACAAGCACAGGATGTTTGCTTATAAAATAAAATATCATTCATGTTTGAACTGCACTATGAGCTGCACCGTACCACCCCAGTGGAAATGACCCGGTGTTCTGTGGAGTGGTGGGTCTTCTCCAGATGAGATGCCAGTACAACAGGTTCACCTATAAAAGCAAACCTGTCTGAATAATAGACATACATTTATTCAATATTTGACATTTTTTATAACATAAATACACACTATATTCAGTATTTTAGTGTCATATTACAACATGCTAATGTTATGTATTGAAGTGTAATTTGTGGTTTGTGCTGAAGTGTCTGGAGTTGACTATCCAACCCTGTTCAAAACCTTCACCATCCTTATGTATAACCCTGTTCCCAAACTTCACTCCTTTGTACTAAGCACCAGCCTAAACCAAATTGCTCATATTTCTGGACTAGTGCTGAGCATCTGGGCACATCAGCTCAATGGGTACAGCCACTCCACTGGACACTGGCACAGTCAGGTGGTTGCCAGTTGCGGTCAATGCAATATCATGCAACTGAGTTGTACTGAGATGAAAAGGATCGCTGTGTGTATGTCATGAGACATTATCATCTTAATAAATAATTATGTTCAGTGTTTCTGCAATCATCTCAAGTAATGCATAAAGTCAAAGCTAGGCTTCTGGTTTGTCCCCAACGTTTGTCATAAGCTGTGTCCACTAGTGTCCCTGTTAGTTTGGACTGGATGTGGGGTGTAGCTTTGACAAAACTTTACAAAGACGAGTGGGTCTGGAACTGCATCATGTCTCCCCAATTCCAGAGGCTGTGAAGGGCAGGCGCATTAACCAATCAGAGATGCATGCTCCGGTAAAAGAAGTGATTATATTCTGTTAAATGATACAATAACTTTCGAGAGATGTTTTCTGCATTTGAGAGACACGTAATTCAAATAAGCTGTGTTTGGACCATCCCCACATGAGGACAGAGGTTTGTCTCTCTCTGTAGTCCAATTCCAGAAGGGTCTGGCTTTTAAAGCTAGTCCCCACTCCTCTATTTGTCCGTATCTTCCCCTTACTGTGGCCTGGATGTGGGGTGTGTAGTCCCCTGTGTCTCCCTCTCACTGTGGACTGGATGTGGGGTGTGTAGTCCCCTGTGTCTCCCCCTCACTGTGGACTGGATGTGGGGTGTGTAGTCCCCTCTCTCCCCCCTCACTGTGGACTGGATGTGGGGTGTGTAGTCCCCTGTGTCTCCCCCTCACTGTGGACTGGATGTGGGGTGTGTAGTCCCCCCTCTCCCCCCTCACTGTGGACTGGATGTGGGGTGTGTAGTCCCCCCTCTCCCCCCTCACTGTGGACTGGATGTGGGGTGTGTAGTCCCCTCTCTCCCCCCTCACTGTGGACTGGATGTGGGGTGTGTAGTCCCCTGTGTCTCCCTCTCACTGTGGACTGGATGTGGGGTGTGTAGTCCCCTGTGTCTCCCCCTCACTGTGGACTGGATGTGGGGTGTGTAGTCCCCCCTCTCCCCCCTCACTGTGGACTGGATGTGGGGTGTGTAGTCCCCTCTCTCCCCCCTCTCTGTGGCCTGGATGTGGGGTGTGTAGTCCCCTGTGTCTCCCCCTCACTGTGGACTGGATGTGGGGTGTGTAGTCCCCTCTCTCCCCCCTCTCTGTGGCCTGGATGTGGGGTGTGTAGTCCCCTCTCTCCCCCCTCTCTGTGGCCTGGATGTGGGGTGTGGGTGTCTGGGGCTCTGTCCTGTGGGTTCACACGCAGTAGGAATACTTATGTTTATGTTTAACACGACTTAATTCTTCACATAACAGAATTATCTTTTTATGTAATATCTTGTATTTACTTTGTATACATGGACATTTTATGCATTTATATATTTTATTTTGAAATTCAAACTAATATGCTTATGTGAGATCTACAATGACAATAATGAATAAAATGCAATATGAAACAATTTGGTTTTTGAAGCATTATGTATTTTTTCACTGAAAAAAGTCCACCTTAAAAAGCTAAAAAGTAGAAAACAATATTTAGTCATTTAACACTTTTACACTCTTCAAAAATGGTTACACAAACACTACACACTCCTGTTATACAGCAACATGCACGCTCATACACACTCCTGTTATACAGCAACATGCACGCTCATACACACTCCTGTTATACAGCAACATGCACGCTCATACACACTCCTGTTATACAGCAACATGCACGCTCATACACACTCCTGTTATACAGCAACATGCACGCTCATACACACTCCTGTTATACAGCAACATGCACGCTCATACACACTCCTGTTATACAGCATCTCATGTTATAGAGCCACGTGCACAGTCATGTTATAGAGCCACGTGCATACTCATGTTATAGAGCCACGTGCACACTCATGTTAAAGAGCCACGTGCACACTCATGTTAAAGAGCCACGTGCACACCCATGTTATAGAGCCACGTGCACACTCATGTACACTCATGTTAAAGAGCCACATGCACACTCCTCTTATAGAGCCACATGCACACTCCTGTTATAGAGCCACATGCACACTCCTGTTATAGAGCCACGTGCACACTCCTGTTATAGAGCCACGTGCACACTCCTGTTATAGAGCCACGTGCACACTCCTCTTATAGAGCCACATGCACACTCCTGTTATAGAGCCACGTGCACACTCCTCTTATAGAGCCACATGCACACTCCTGTTATAGAGCCACGTGCACACTCCTGTTAAAGAGCCACGTGCACACTCCTGTTATAGAGCCACGTGCACACTCCTCTTATAGAGCCACGTGCACACTCCTGTTATAGAGCCACGTGCACACTCCTGTTATAGAGCCACGTGCACACTCCTGTTATAGAGCCAAGTGCACACTCCTCTTATAGAGCCACGTGCACACTCCTGTTATAGAGCCACGTGCACAGTCATGTTATAGAG
This sequence comes from Odontamblyopus lacepedii, assembly GCA_034769755.1. Taxonomy (NCBI): domain Eukaryota; kingdom Metazoa; phylum Chordata; class Actinopteri; order Gobiiformes; family Gobiidae; genus Odontamblyopus; species Odontamblyopus lacepedii. The sequence goes on along the minus strand of CM068361.1, from coordinate 5,286,581 downwards.
CCACGTGCATACTCATGTTATAGAGCCACGTGCACACTCATGTTAAAGAGCCACGTGCACACTCATGTTAAAGAGCCACGTGCACACCCATGTTATAGAGCCACGTGCACACTCATGTACACTCATGTTAAAGAGCCACATGCACACTCCTGTTATAGAGCCACATGCACACTCCTGTTATAGAGCCACATGCACACTCCTCTTATAGAGCCACGTGCACACTCCTGTTATAGAGCCACATGCACACTCCTGTTATAGAGCCACATGCACACTCCTGTTATAGAGCCACGTGCACACTCCTCTTATAGAGCCACGTGCACACTCCTGTTAAAGAGCCACGTGCACACTCCTGTTATAGAGCCACATGCACACTCCTCTTATAGAGCCACGTGCACACTCCTGTTATAGAGCCACGTGCACACTCCTCTTATAGAGCCACGTGCACACTCCTGTTATAGAGCCACGTGCACACTCCTGTTATAGAGCCACGTGCACACTCCTGTTATAGAGCCACGTGCACACTCCTCTTATAGAGCCACGTGCACACTCCTGTTATAGAGCCACGTGCACACTCCTGTTATAGAGCCACGTGCACACTCCTGTTATAGAGCCACGTGCACACTCCTGTTATCCTGTTATAGAGCCACGTGCGCACTCCTGTTATAGAGCCACGTGCACATGCATCTTTAGAGCCCTGTAAAGAGAATCAGTCCACCGAGCCGTAGATGTTTCAAAAAGTGCATTTAAAAGCAAAAGTACCTTCTAAAAAATCAATGTCACCAATACATATTTTTAAAGGGTTTTCAACAAAAAATAAATCAAAATATAAACAATGTTATGGGGTATATGCCCTGGCATTCAGAAAACTGCACTTTGTATGGATGTCAATGGGACAAATTGAACAAAAATATTGTATATTCATTTTGTTGTTTTTTTAAGTATGACATGAAAGTTTAAATAGTTTTCAGCAATTAAGAATGATAAACATTGCAATATGAATATTTGGTAGCAAATCAGAAAAAAAGGCATTTTGAACAAAAGTCCATGGCAGAAACGTACCAAAGGACAACCAAGCCGACGGAATGATTTGGATAGGTGCTCTTGTACAAATTTTAATAATAACAATAATAATAATAATAATAATAATAATAAATATATATATATATATATATATATATATATATATATATATATATATATATATATTTATATATATATATATATATACAGTTAATAATAGTTAACAGTTAATAATCGACTAAAGGCACAATGTATTTTTTATTTTAAAAAATGGGAAAAAGTTCCTGAGACCTTTACATTTCATGCAGTTTTCATAATCAATATCCACTAGTAAGAAATGGTGGTTCACTTGTAGGCCTACAAAAGACAAATGTTCAGAGCCTGTCTAAAGAAGCCTATTCACTTCCTCTCCCTTCAGGTTACCTCTGGGTGCTCTCGTAACACTCTGGATATCACATTTATTTGGTCTCATGGTGACACTTATGTTTTCTTTCTTTGTTTTTATTTAATCTTGATTTTTTAGGATCAGTGATAATACGTCTACAAGTATGATTTGTATTACAAGTAATACTTACATTAAAATAAGCCCTAGGGGGAGATGATGTTTTATTCATGAGAGCTGGTCCAGCCGTGCACAGCCTTGACCCTGTGTCTGGTGCCTGAGGGCCCTCACAGCAGAGCTTTAGAGGTTCACAGCAGAGAGTGCGAGTGGCTCCAGAGGAGATGAGCCATTCACAATCGCAAGAAAATACAATACGTCTATTTGGTGATATTTTAGATGATGTTTCAGGTTCAAATAACATTGACATTGTCCCATAATTTCACACTTACACCGTTGCCTCATTTCATTTTTAATTACCAGTGATAGCATATGTTTCACACACTGTCTCTGGTTTTACAGATCAGTCTGAATAATGTAGCTGATTCTTGCCCTGAGCCAGACTGGTTCTCTCTGTTTTTTTTAATCTATTCTCCTCGGCTGTGTCTCAGGCTAAACTTCAACAGAGCCGTCCATTCAGGTTTGTTTATTTCAGTGACATTTGGGAAATAAGGGAGCTCATTGGTCATCTATCATTTAGAACCAAATCTCTCCTTCAGTTGAACTGAGTTTAGTGCTTCTTCTGCAGAAATCTGCAACATTTTTCTGTCCTCTGTGACATTTTTCCTTCATTTGTTCCTCATAAGGTGCCATATTTGTTTTGATACCTGGACCAAGCATGTCCCAGACCAGCTAATCCACCTGTCAATCACACCCATCTAACCTCAGGAAGCCACGTCTTTGTGAAGTATTGGAAAAGTGTGTCCAGGCAAAGCCGACTGAGCCAGGCTTAACATGGTTCAACAATCAGACTTTTTTTTTCCCATGGAGCAAGATTATGCCAAAGCCTGGTTTATTTAAGAAATCCAGACTCATCAAATCCTCAGGTCTGTTCCACCAGCGTTGCTAACCAGAGTTGGCTCTGAGTTGCCATAGAACCAAGAGCCCAGGTAAAAACCTGGGCAGGACCAGGACACGACTCTTTTCTTGGTCTCCAAGAATGTTTAATGTAAGACTTGAGTCTAGAGCTTCAGCATGTCCTGTCCCACACCTCCAAACACGTGTCTCCATCTGTATATGGTAGTGAATATGTTTTTTACAGGATTAAAATAAAATCTTCACTGCTGTTTAGGATGGATTTTAAACAATTAAAAATGTTCAAAAACAAAACTAAAATAAGTATCTAGTTTCTGCTATGACTGTTGGTGTGAGAGGCACAGACCTGTGTCTGTGAGTTGGACTCTCAGTGGGTTCAGGTTGTACATTTCTTCGTGACACCTGTCTTGCTTTTCTCTTTTCTCTCCAGCGAGTCTCATTGTCTCACTCCATTCCACATCCTCATATGCACTCATCTGATAGGCCAGTTCTTGTTACATGAAGACTTCGCTTACGGCTATAGATCCAGAGGGCCCAGCTCCACACACACATTACGAAGATCATGTTTAGGCCATGGCACATTTGAAAAGTCTTGGCCAACTTCATTCATAGTCTTCATTAAACACACAGGCAGCCTCTTCTCCTCCCTGGCTCCCCCCTCCTCTGACCGTAGCCCCCCCTCCTCTGACCGTAGCTCCCCCCTCCTCTGACCGTAGCTCCCCCCTCCTCTGACCGTAGCCCCCCCCTCCTCTGACCGTAGCTCCCCCCTCCTCTGACCGTAGCCCCCCCTCCTCTGACCGTAGCCCCCCCTCCTCTGACCGTAGCCCCCCCTCCTCTGACCGTAGCCCCCCCTCCCCCGACCGTAGCCCCCCCTCCTCTGACAGTAGCCCCCCTCCTCTGACCATAGCTCCCCCCTCCTCTGACCGTAGCCCCCCCCTCCTCTGACCGTAGCTCCTCCCTCCTCTGACGGTAGCTCCTCCCTCCTCTGACCGTAGCTCCTCCCTCCTCTGACCGTAGCTCCTCCCTCCTCTGACAGTAACTCCTCCCTCCTCTGACCGTAGCCCCTCCTCTGACAGTAGCCCCCCCCCCCCTCCTCTGACCGTAGCCCCCCCTCCTCTGACCATAGCTCCCCCCTCCTCTGACAGTAGATCCCCCTCCTCTGACCGTAGCCCCCCCTCCTCTGACGTGTTTTCTCTTGCTCCTCTGATCACAATGAACGGAAAAGTCCTGTGTGACAAATCAAAGTCTTGTCCATGGGTGTGAAGTGTTTTCTGAGTGTTTCCTGGGCGTCTCCTCTGGCCTCTCACCCTCTCCTTCACTCTGACGTATGTAGGCTACATGAAAACTGCTGTGCACTGTTGCTCCCTCTATTTATGAACATGGCATAATTGGATTCATGAGATGTTTGAGCTTCAGTAAGTGCTGGTATAACAGCCATAATGTATGCAGAGGCAGGCTGCAGACTGGCCCCTACTGGGACAACTGCATAACCCCTGGGCTTATTATCCCACACTTTCAGCTCCTGGGCCCCTCTGTTAGCCTTAGTTAGCATGTGGGTTAGGATGTGTTAGCAGAGAGTCTTTGGGGGAACCTGTCCCCTATACGAGCATAAATCAGGAGCTCATGAGGTAAACTCCAATATTAGATGATTGAGCGTTGTTCAAAGGTCAGATAAAGTTTGAGTTGGGTTGTCAGAAGCCAAAAAACGGCACCGATCAGCGTTGCCTTGGCAGAGATCTTGCTGTGGCAGTGAGTCTGTCAAGGCAACAAGCTAGCATAGTGAATTGGACAGTTTCTTAGCTTCCATGTAAAACTCCAATTTGCTTCACACTGAAGAAGCTTAACACCACTTTAACCCATCTGACAACAGCCACGAGTCTAACAAACAAAACGCTCTGCCTGGTTCACTCATTAGTGTCTGGAAACGTCAGAAAACAACTTTATAAGCACCTTACACTTCCCTCTGCTGATTTCCCACTGCACAGGCCAAAGCCCAAAAGACTCGATCGCCGACTTTGTTTCTAATCCATTTATTTACGAGTGAATTGTATTTTTGGGGAAAAAAAAAAAAAAAACTTAAATAATACATTCCCAAACAATTTTCTTTCAACAACTTTCAGTTTCTCTTCTTCACCGTCAGTAGTCGATTCTCACTTGTCGCTTCTCGCAGCTCAAGCCTCTCGCCGCCGCTGGAGTCGACAATCAAGTTTTATTGGGCTTTCGCATGTGCAGTGAGAAATCAACAGAGGGAAATGTAAGGCTGCTTTTAAAGGTGTTTTCGAATAACATGAACTGATGGGACACTGCTGTCCCATACACTCTATACTTACCTACGGTATTTATTTGTGTATTGCACTGAGGAGACTTTAAGGGTGGGTGGAGGGGGTATGGCACATTTTGTCATGTTTATTACACTTGATACGAGAGCTGCTGGAAATGGAATTTCATTGTTTGCTTGCAAACAATTACAATAATAAAGGAATTGAATTGAATTAGCCTGAGTGTTACCATGTCTGTTAGCTTGTGTGTTAGCCTGTGTGTGTAATCCTGTCTCTGTTAGTCTGTGCGTGTTAGCGTGAGTCCTCAGTCCTATATTGTAGCTTGTGCACTGCTGATCAGAGGATGCTCCTGGATGTCCCTGTCTCAGCCATATCCAATCCACTTAAGGCGATAATGGGATCAGCAGAGGGCCTCTTGTCTCGGGGTGGGTGGTGCTGGCATGTCCTGCTCACTCACAGTGGGACGGGGAAATCATATTTACACGCCTCTACAGCAGATGTATGAAGATGGAGAACATTGGCCCCTCCACTTGTCTTTTAATGACACACCAGACACAGCCTGGGCCTTTACACAGGCCCCATAATCCTTACTTACACTATTCACATTTTAGAAACAGACAAAAGAGTATTTGAGAACATTACCGAGCCAAAATGAATGGGTTCAGCATTATTATAGTGTGTTTAGTTTGTCTATTCTCATATAAAACTAGAGTCATATCTCTTTTTCTACAAAGCAATATCAGTCTGACCTCCATTCATCCATCACGTGTTGAGCAAAGCCAAACTCGATCATCCAGATATGTTTATTTTAGTGAAGCATGTGAAATAAGAAGCCCACTGGTCACCCATCATTTACCAACAAAATAAGTGTTCCTCTCATTGATAGATTTCAACTTCGTTCCCCGTCCCACATTAACCAGGCTCCGCACTCCCTGACCTCCTTTCTGTCTATGGAAGAGGAGAGGTAGTTATATCTTTCCTCTTACTCCTCAGATCAGAATGACCGGAAAAGTTCAGTGTCCCAAACGCTCAACTCTGTGGGTGTGCGCTGTGGCTCCTCTCTCATTTAATCAGATCATTAAAAAAAGTCACACTTTGAGCCCATTTTCCATGATGCTATTGCACCATTGCTCTGGCATTCCCAAAATCATTGCGAATGCACATATAGTGCAGCTTAAACTCCAGGCCTGAGCTTAGCTTTGGTCAGACTCAGGCTTATTTATATCATGGAATGACTTGATGCTTAAACTGAAGATGGAGCTAGTTTCAGCTCAGGATTTTAGGATAAATCTCGACTTGATAAGCAACATTTTAGGGATGACTTTTTCCTTTATCCTATTTCACTGATCTCAAAAAGATACACAGATTATAGCTCCTCTACTTCACTGTAAAATTATTTCTAGTCTCAGTGAATTCAATGGTAAAGTAACAGGACCAGGGCACAACAACAAGCCTGGACCTATATTCCACTGCACATTCTCACTTTCCCCACACAGAACCAGGACGCTGAGGACGGCACAGGACCTCTCAGACCCAGTCCACTGGTCCTGCTCATCCCCATCTGGAACCAGCACATGGAGGACAGAGACTCCAGACCGATCTGACCAACACGCTCGAAGACACAAGACCAAGGACTGGACAGCCAATCCAGATCCGGGGAACAGCGGAAACGCTTCATATAAGGCCGAGACACGTGCCGATTTCAGCATCAGGTGTCACCAGCGGGAGTTTTGGCACCAATTACAAATGTTAAGCATGTTCTGATGATTCGGATCGGCTTCCTGATGTTCAGTGATGTTAAAAGGCCCACATGCAGTTGGGAATTAATTGCCATTGCAAAAATCATTTATGAATGCACTTTTGAAAAAATATGAAAATAAAAAAATATATATATATATATATATATATATATATATATATATATATATATATATATATATATATATATTTATATATATATATATATATATTCTCAGTTGTTTTTGAAACTCCTCATTGCAGGAACTCAAAAGATGCACTTACTTCAAAGGCCTGTGTGGGGGAGAGCAGGATGGGGGGAAGGGGGGAGGCTTGGCTGTCTTTACCTACTCTAAGGGGAGGGGAAACATTCACCCAAGAAGAAAACTCCTGGTGTAAGCTATTAAGTCAGCCATTGTAGATACTGCAACAGGTGGTGTAGACTACTATGACAGGTGCTGTAGGTTTCTGTGATACATGCTGTAAGCTACTGTGCTAGTTTTTATGAAACTTATGATACAAAATGTAAAGAGCTTTTAACCACACACACACACACAAACACACACACACACCCTGTACTTTTGTACAAGTTCAGGGTTTTCCCCTTTTTTAATGCATAATGCGGGGGTGCCATAGATTATATGCAGACAAAAGCAGAGTATATCTCCTACAATGTAAAACGTCATCAGGTACCATTTTTAAACACAGTAGTAGCACCATAATAGGCCCATCAGAGGGGGTACCTGTGGGGAGGGCAGATGATGATGCAGTTCTGCATGCACTGAGTCCATCCTCAGTCTCCTCCATCGCAGTGTAGTGGGCCACAGGAACAGACACAGCAGAGTATTGTGGGTCAGCTTCTATCTCTCCAGGACCTGTATATGTCAGGATTCGGGGCGAGCAGGTTGGATCACACCTGACCTCCCTCACCCTGGACACGGACTATTTGAGCTCATCCCCTCAGGCAGAAGCCCCTCCCCTCGGGCAGAAGGCAACAGAAGCTCTTGGCTAAAGAAAATTTTTTTCCCTCTGCCATTGGACTTATGAACACTTAATTTCATTATATCTTGACGTTACATCATTACATCTCAAAGCCTGATGTCATCAGATCTCAAAAGCTCAGCAAGGCCAGGTCTGGGCAGTACTTGGATGGGAAACCACTTGGAATTCCATATGCCACAGGGGGGCGCCAGTCACAAAAACTGCCACTGTGTCCTTAGGCAAGACACTTCACCCACATTGCCTAGTATGACAGCGGTGTGTGCGTGAGTGGTGGTGGTGGTGGGAGGGGCCAATGGTGCAGATTGGAGCCTGGCTTCTGTCAGTCTGCCCCAAGGCAGCTGTGGCTACAGTAGTAGTTTACCACCACCGAGTGTGGAGTGAATGAAGAATGAACTGTAAAGCACTTTGGGTGTCATGAAAGGCGCTGTATAAATGCCATAATAATAATAATAATAATAATAATAATAATAATAATAATAATAATAATAATAATAATAATAATAATAATAATAATAATAATAATAATAATAATAATAATAATAATAATAATAAATACATAATAAATAATAATAATAGTAAATAGGATATAGTGAATGGAATTTGTAGAGGTCCAAAATGAATACACTTTTGTCATCTGAACATGTCCATTCATTAAATGTTGAAAAGAAACACACAGTAAAATGAGTTCACAGTACTGTTATTGTAACATTAAAATGGCATTGTTTTCCTGTTGTTGTGATGCCAGCATGTTTACAGTTGTCTGTGAGACACACTGCAATGCAGGAGTTTGTGAATGTGTGCTTTTAAAGATCATTATCTCCACTTTTATGTGTACAAAGAATTATGACTCTCATTTTATTGGTCTCTTTTCAGAAAGTTGAGAAAAATAAAGAAATGGGAGCAGACGCGCTGTGGTCTGACAGGGTTAAGGCTTCACACAGCATTAAGAGTTCATCATTGTTGTGAGGGTCTATGATCGAACAGAATGAGGGGAAATCACAACATTTATACAGGACTAAAGTGGAGAGCAAACACACAATACAGTACAAATCACTAATATCTGATCTCAGATTTAAAGTAAAGACTAAACACTTTCACCATAACACATTTTGAATCATGATATATCGGTACAGAGATATACTGCTATAAACAATGATATACTTTATACCACTGCCACAGAGCAGGATAATCTCAGTAAACCACTTTTTCAGTATCATTAAAAGGCCTGAGCTGCAAATCTATATAGTAATGGTTATGAGATCCTGGTTATAGAGCTTCTTCACCACGGGACTAAACCTGACAGGGGCGCCATGTTGTCTCTTTTGGAGCTTTTTTTTTGGTCCTTAAATTACATTGTAGACTATTTTAAGTTTATTTTAAAACTAATCAGATTAAACATGAGTGACCCTTACAGGTATGATTTTAAAGTAGAGTATATAGATATAGATCAGGTAGATTTCAACTTCATTCACTCACAACACTCATTCATAAATCGTTAAAAAGGGTCCATGGAGATGTGTGTATAAAAATGCCTTGTGTCTATATTTACTGGTATTGACAGTTTAAATGTTGTGAAATTAATAAAATAACGAAAAAAGGATGGCTGACTAAAGTGCAGATGCTGTGTCAACAAAGCAACTAAATCACACACCATTAACATTAAACACATGGACAGTGTTTAGCAAAAATGAATGGACTATTTCATGCTAATTGAAAACTGAGAGTATGGTTGAATCATTCAAATAAAACAAAATAAAGGAAAAAAAAGTCAATGTAAATACACATTCATAACTTAATGGATATCTTGAATAGATCCTAGCTCGTTTAGCTGCAATCTGGGCCTTTTTAATCTGGTAAAAGGCCAGGCTTTCTTCTATCTTTGAGAATGTTACATCCCAGCGCAACAATAATCCACAATCTTTGAAGCTCCATGAAGTGTGTTCATTGCGGCCGACATATTGGCAGGGAAAAAATAACAAAAAAATTACTAGAGTAGGTGACAGCAGTATAATTACTAAATTTATAACTATATTCTGCTTTACTTAAAAAGTAATCTGATTACATAATCCCTTACTGTCTAACTAGTTATTGCTCCACTGTTTTAAAGGGATTAAAAATGAGGTACAGTGTCTTCACTAACCTGCAGCTTGTGGTATATTTAGCCCATAATTGATATGGTGTGTACTGGCTTATACACAGGGCTGTCCTGCCCCTGTTAGCGCCTAAAGGATGGCTCTGTTTCACTCCAGACACTTATTAAGTCAGAGCTTATAGAACACAAGATGGCCGCATATTCAATATCTTCATTAGACAATTACTGGGGCTTGCTTAAATTGGAGACTGCTAATCTCATTACCCCATGTGTGTGCAGCGGCCTGTTCTGTGAATACGGTTAACTCACAGCGCTATCAGGCTGCATGGAGTCTGGATGAGACAAACGGCATTATTAAAGTGTAATATGCTATCAGTGCATCTCCAGAGGACACACTCTTATTGGAGTTCACCCTGCAGCAGGCCTGGTACTCTGCTCTGCTCCACAGTCCTGCTCCACAGTCCTGCTCCACAGTCCTGCTCCACAGTCCTGCTCCACAGTCCTGCTCCACAGTCCTGCTCCACAGTCCTGCTCCACAGTCCTGCTCCACAGTCCTGCTCCACAGTCCTGCTCCACAGTCCTGCTCCACAGTCCTGCTCCACAGCCCTGCTCCACAGCCCTGCTCCACAGCCCTGCTCCACAGCCCTGCCCCACAGCTCTGCCCCACAGCTCTGCCCCACAGCTCTGCTCCACAGCTCTGCCCCACAGCTCTGCCCCACAGCCCTGCTCCACAGCTCTGCCCCACAGCTCTGCCCCACAGCTCTGCTCCACAGCTCTGCTCCACAGCTCTGCTCCACAGCTCTGCCCCACAGCTCTGCCCCACAGCTCTGCTCCACAGCTCTGCTCCACAGCTCTGCTCCACAGCTCTGCTCCACAGCTCTGCTCCACAGCCCTGCTCCACAGCTCTGCTCCACAGCTCTGCTCCACAGCCCTGCTCCACAGCTCTGCTCCACAGCTCTGCTCCACAGCTCTGCTCCACAGCTCTGCTCCACAGCTCTGCCCCACAGCTCTACTCCACATATCCACTGGAATTCCAAATAAGGATCTCGGCTCCAAATACCCCCTTTAACTGCTAGCCTCATTGGACCGGAGCCTGAAGCTATGGGTGATGTCACATTCCCGTACTACTGGGACCAAATACTTTTTACTTCGTCTTCAGTGTTATTTGAGTAGTACTGCAAAAAGTTGTCAAAATGGCACTATAGTTACAACAATCATTAAACTAATAAAAAGGGTTTCATAAAAAAAAAGAAAAAAGAAAAAAGGCCATTATGCGTAAATTGTCAAGGCATTTTGGATGGAGTTTTGATGACTGTGTTGATGACATAAACAATGGGGTTCTTTCTTAGACCTCAGCACTACTTCCTGTGTTTTTGTACTTTTCTTCTCGACTTTCTTTTACAAACTACCACTTATGTAAAAATATGATAAATATCTAGCACAGGTACTATCTACCAAACCAAGTCATAATTAGAAACACATGCAAACCTGGCATTTGCACTTTAACTGTAGAATCTGTACAAAAGTGTACAACTCTGTTTTGTATGTGCCATATGTGACGTCCATCTCAGACCAAGTTTCAGTGCAGATGATTGGCTTCTCACTGACTGTCACTGACTCCCATCGCTGCCTGCTGGGTCGTGGTTCACAGGGCCAGTGGAGTTGTTTACTGGAGCTGGGGCCCTAACAAGCCCCTGCAGCACCACCAATCATGAACACCCACCCACCACCCCTATGCCACCCCTCTACCCCTGCTCCCACCGCACAGAACCCAAACCAGCCCAAGCTCCAGGGATAATGACAAAACCAGTAGTTTCTTGTCAGCATTAAAGGACTGTAGCCTGCACCCATAGAATCACTGTTATAATTTCAATGTGACTGTGGAAGAGGATTTGTACTCATGATCAGGAGAAAACTCAAACAACAGTAGTTTAGCGGGATGCACACTGATTGTGTTGTGATAGTCCGCTGAAGGGACTAAGTGACTTAAAGAGAGGAGGGGACTCAAAGTCACAAATGAAATATAGCATTTTCAGACCAACAAAAGGAAACATTGTGATCTAAATGTGTTATGTGTTAGCACTTATTATAAAAATAAATGATAAATTATACATGTGAGACCTGGATGTGAGAGGATGCTGCCATTGTTTGTTTCTGCGCTTCTCCGTCTCCATTTTTCTGTTCTTCTGTCTTTCTGCATTTTTGTTTTATTTTCACCATCTTATCCAAAATCTGAAACAGCTACAACTTTCATCATCTGTTTTCCATTCATGTGCCTGGATTATTGTCACCATTCTACTGCTAGCCAAATGGACTCATTGCTATCACTGCTACCTGTTGCTGCCTTATTCTTGGACTATTCCCGGCTCCATGCGCTCAGACCAATCCATTATCCATCCGACTGTGTCAGCTCCCACAAACCCATATCCCTGTTCAAGAGAAGCTGCCCTCCAATGCTTCTGCTGGTTTTTACTGGCATCATTAGCAGGCGATAGCGCCGGTGCTAGTGGTTAATGCTGGCAGTGCTCGGTAATAGCTGTACAGCTACTGTCTTGTTGCCTGATTACCTCCCGACTCTGATACGCTGGGAACTGGCCCGGGACTCCGCCGCTTTTATGAGTTTACTGCTTCACCCCACAGTTTATTCCATCTCTCTGGTCAGCTGATTGTCAAATGCTACGTTATCACAACAACCCACACACGTCCTTCTCTGCCACTGCCTCCTTCCCAAAGCTGTCCCGGCAGTTACCATCAAATTTGCACGGCTAAACACCCGCTCTCAACAACAACAAGAGTGACATTTTAAAAGACTTCATCAAAGACAGTAACCTGGACTTCATCTGCTTTACTGAACCTTGGCAACAACCCCTCGATTACTTTGTACTCAACCTCACTACACTGTCCGGATACACATATGCTACAAAACCTGGCACTGAAGGCCGTGGTGGTGGCATAGCAGTGGTGCACAAACAGGACTATCAAATCCACCTCCTCCCCACTCCCTTTACCCCATCAGTATCTTTACCGTTCCTAGTACTACACTTTTCTGGACTGAGATGTCTGATGTTTTTCCTGGGATTTGCTGTAGCCCCAAGTTCTCTAATGACCAGGGGCACCACTGATGCCTTCACCTTCCAGGCCTTCTCTAGCTCTTCCTTAAGTCCCTGGTATTTCTCTAGTTTCACGTGGTCCTTTTTCCTGATGTTACCATCGCTCGGTATTGCAATGTCCACCACCACGGGTTTGTTCTCTTGCTTATCCAGCACCACTATGTCTGGTTGGTTCGCCATCACCATTCTGTCAGTCTGTATTTGGAAGTCCCACACGATCTTGGCTCAGTGATTCTCCACAACATTTGGCGGTGTTTTCCACCTTGATCCTGGGGTTTCCAGCCCGTACTCTGCACAGTTGTTTCTGTACACTATGCCCGCTACTTGGTTATGTTGCTCCATGTACGCTTTCCCTGCCAGCACCTTACACCCTGCAGTTCTGTGCTGGACTGTCTGAGGAGCCTCTTTGCACAGCCTACAGATCTGGGCCTCTATTGGTAGGATTTCTAGATATCAGCCACTTCAGTTATGGTCCGATGGTACCCCATGTAGAAATGCCACGATGGTCCCTCCTGCATCTCTTCTTCTGAACTCCACTGTCTGAGACATTCTCTGAGCACGTCATCAGTCTGGGCCTTGTCACTGATGTACTTGTGGAGCTTGGATGTTTCATCCTAGACAGTGGTTCCCACACTCACTAGTCCTCAGCCTCCTTCCTTCTGGCTCGCTTACAGTCTCAGAGTGCTGGACTTGGGATGGAACCCTCCATGCAGGTCAGGAGCTTTCGTCTCTTAACATCCGTGGTCTGTATCTCCTCCTTTGGCCAGCTTATGATTCCTGCTGGGTATCTGATCACTGGCAGGGCGTAGCTGCTTATTGCCTGTGCCTTGTTCTTGCCATTGAGATGGCTTCTTAGGCCTTGCCGTACTCGTTGTAGGTATTTGGCTGTAGCCGCTTTCCTTGTTGCCTGTTCAATGTTGCCGTTTACTTGTGAAATAACAAGGTACTTGTAACTGACCTTAATGTCTGTTATTGTTCCCTTCCCTCTCTTTGTCACCATCCTACTACATTTCTCAAGCCCAAATGACATTCCAATGTCTGTGCTGTAGATCCTGGTGGTGTGGATCAGTGAGTCGATGTCTCGCTCACTCTTAGCGTACAGCTTGATGTCATCCATGTAAAGGAGGTGACTGATGGTGGCCCCATTTCTGAGTTGGTATTCATAGCCAGTGTGGTCCATTATTTGGCTGAGGGGGTTCAGACCTATGCAAAACAGCAGTGGGGACAATGTGTCTTCTTGGTACATACCAGTTTCAATTAAATTAAATTAATCACAACAAGAGTTCCCCCAATGGGCTTCACAGTGAAAAACATGGAAACATAATCTGACATAAACATCAGCAAACACATTGTCCCATCCTCAGTCTCTCAATGAACACACGATCCTTGGTGCCAGAGAGCAAAAAACCCACCGGCAGCTGCAGTATGGGAAAATTCTCTCCAGACACTGTTGCCAACCAGCTGTCACCGTGCGGCACCTTCAGACATGAGAGCTTTGAGGAACCAGTCACTTTATAGAGAGCAGGGTTCAGACAGACAGGCAGACGTGTGGGGAACAGGCCATTGGCTTATTTGGGTTGAGGGCTCCATCCAGGCAGGTGGGGGCTCCATCCAGGCAGGCAGTGCTCCATCCAGGCAGGTAGGGCTCCATCCAGGCAGGTGAGGGGCTCCAGCCAGACAGATGAGTGGGGAGGGGTAGAGCTACGGTCTGGCCACATTTGATGGACACTTGTGCAAGTGACTTGGGAGGTTTTCCAAAAATGCATCAAGTTTGCAATGAACACCCTTAGAGTCCTGTTGATATTTTACAGCTCCAGGCACTCAGTGATCCATGCGTGTGGCATTGAGTTGTAGGCATTTGTGTAATCAATCCAGGCAATGCACAGATTGGTCTGTTAGGTTCTGCAGTCATAGACGACTGTTCGGTCAACCAGGAGTTGGTGTTTGGCTCCCCTGGTGTTTTTGCTGATGCCCTTCTGTGTTGTGCTCATGTATTGATCCATGTGCCCGCTTATCTTAGCCACAATGATGACTGATATGAGCTTCCATGTTGTGGAGAGACAGGTTATTGGCTGATAGTTGGATGGGACTGTACCCTTTGAGGGATCCTTCAGGATCAGGATCGTACGCCCTTGGGTTAGCCATTCAGGGTGAGTCCCATCCCTTAGCAGCTGGTTCATTTGCCAGGTGCACATGGAGTGCAGTGAGCTTCTTTAGCCAGTATGTTTTAATCATATCAGGGCCTGCTGTTGTCCAGTTTTTCTTGTCTGAGACTCTTTCCTGGATCCCTGCTACTGTGATGGTGAATGGGTTCTTTTTAGGGATGCTGCTGTGGTGCCTCCCTCTCCCATATGCCTTTCCAGCCACTTTCAGTCTCCAGCCTTGGTGGGTCTGCCCTACCGTTATTACCCTGCCATTGAGCATACACTTTTGCAGGCTGTCTCTCAAACAGGTGGTTTATTCGTCTGGCTTCATTACCACATGTAACTCTTTAGGCAGCTGGCCAAGGCTTGGAGTCTTTGTTTTGCATTTTTGATTGCTTCAGGTACAGGTATCTGGGTTTATCTATCTGGGTACTTGCTTTTTCATTGCACCTTTCTGGGCCTCTGAATGTTTCTCACTGGTTTCAGCGATAGTTGTGGTAGGGATTGCTCTCAGTGCTGCATTCACATCTTCACCTTCACCTTGTTCATTTGCGCTATGATCTTTCGGCGGCACGGTGGCTGAGTGGCAACACTCAGGCCTCACAGCAAGAAGGTTGTGGGTTTGATCCCTGGTCGCCCGGGCCTTTCTGTGTGGACTTTGCATGTTCCTCCCCGTGTCTGGATGGGTTTCCTCCGGGTACTCTGGTTTCCCCCATCAACCAAAAACATGCCCGCACCCCTATGAACTATCAAGGACCAAGTTGTCCACCCTCCTGTGGGCTCACCACCTGCAGAGGGGTTCATAGGAGGGGTCAGGTGCTATGAGTATTGGGCAGCAAGCGACCCAGCTGGATTAAGCGGGAGAAGATGGATGGATCTTATCTTTCAGGCAAGTCACTTCCTTGTTCAGTGTAATACTTATTGGGACTTCATGCCTAATCTCTGGTTGGAGAGTTGGAGTTAACTCCCCTCTGACCTGGAATCCTGGCTTTCGCTTGCCGTAACATGTGTTGTACCTACCTCCTATACCATTTTCAGACTCCACATCATAAAACATTTATTGTAATATTCTATAAAAATTGCTATAGTTGGGTTTTCCAACTTTCCATCTTAAGGGGATTACACTTCTGTAGGATAGTAAATGTTAGCACATGTTTACTGGAGGCCTTGTTTTTGTTTTTTTTTTTGGACCAGCCCAATCCGAGTTCAGATCCCACCCATGGTATGTGCCTTGTGAACACTGGGTTTTGTTCACAAGACTCTGAGACATCATGTGACTGTGGACTACACCATTCTTGTTCATTTGTTCCTTGTGTCTATGACAGGGGGTTTCAAATTGGGTAATGTGAGCTTCCCGTAGATTAGGTAAAGACAGCTGAGCTTTCCTCCTTCTCCAAAATCCCATCCGCATGAGCTACCCCAAATTATTATTATTATTATTTTTTAAAGTGCATTTGACAATTTCCAACTTCATGTGAGGCGACTTTTAGCATCACTGAACATCAGTCGGCCGATTAGAATATGCTTAACATTTGTAATTGGTGCCAAAACTCCCACTGACGACACATGATGGCTGAAATCAGCACGTATCTGGGCCTTATATTAAGCTCTACCGCTGTTCCCCTGGACCTGGATTGGGGGTCCAATCTTGTGCCGTTCTGCAAGCATGTTGGTCAGGTAGGTCCGGAGGCTCTGTCCTCCATGTTGGTTCCAGACGGGATGAGCAAGACCAGGGCGCAGTGGGTCTGAGCAGTTCCGTGCCATCCTTTGCGCACTGGTTCTGTGTGGGAAAAGCGAGTAGGCGCAGTGGAATATAGATCTGTGCGGGTTGCTCCGGTCCTTCGTGTTCGAGGGCTGCGGCTAGTTCCAAGGTAGTGCAAAGCATCAAAGCGCTCTTCAGGCCAAGGCACCAAACCACTCCCCGCTCCAGCTCCTCTGAGCCCGGCCTGAACCAGAGCTGCTCCCGTTGGTTGCATGATGTTGTGGCAGAACCGAACTGGTTGAAACCGAACTAATCAGGATCATATTTCCTGTTTTTTTGCTGGGTCCTGTCTCCTCTCTTGCATTTTACAGCTAATACACATACGCACAATTACCCAGATCAATACTGCTCCAGATGTGTACACATGTGGGCCGTCATTTTTTTCTTCGAGTGTGTGTCGAGCCTCCCCAGTGTCTCTTTGGCGCCCCCCAGGGGAGGCACATTTCACCTGTTGAAAAACCTCTGGAGGGCTATTTCGGTTATTTATTTAAGTAAGTTACACCTTAAAGAGTACATATTGTGCTATTTTCTGATCTGTTATGTTATAAACTTAATCAAAAACAGTACAGTATGTGGAGTCATTTACTCATGTTTAACACAAACACTGCATATTTAGTAATTGTTAGTATTATAATAATAATAATAATAATAATAATAAGGTGCTATGAGGACTGGGCAGCAAGCTGCCCCCGCGACCCAGCCGGATTAAGCGGGAGAAGATGGATGGAATAATAATATATATTATTATTAGCATTATTATTATTATTATTAAAGCCGCAAGCGGCATCACACTCGACCGACCCGGCGGTCCCCCGGGTGGTGTTGACGCTCCCCCGGGTGGCGCTGATGAGCCTCTTGTCTCTGTGTGTTTGTGGCTTTGGGTTGAACTTGTCACTAAACACAAAGTCCACACACACTGGAGATGCTGATGTGTTAACATTGATGGATATGGACAATTTGGGACATCGCCATGGCAACACCGTGCAAAATACAAGTTTGGCCCCCGGACTTTTTTGTTCAGGCTTGACCTGACTTGAAGAATCACTGTGCCAAATTTCACGTTCTTCAATAAAACTATTAAGCCGTTATATCACTTTGAAATGTAAGAAATTGTTGAAATTTTCCCATTAGGATAACATGGAGGATTTGGAGCATCGCCATGGCAACCCAGTGAAATATACCATATGGTTGTCATTGACTTTTTTGATCGGGATGACATGAAGAGTCATTGTGCCAAATTTGAGAATATTCTGTGAAAGTAAAATATTTTTCATGAATGGGAATTTATCTGATATTTCCCATTAGGATAACATTGGAGCTTTCGCGCATCACCATGGCAACACGGTTAAAAATACCATATGGTTTACTTTGGCTTTTTTGATTGAGATGGCCCAAAGTAATTTTGTACAAAATTTGGTACATTTTAGAAAAACTAAAATTTTGACTGTCCATGCAAAATTTGATTGTGTCCTGCAGGGGGCGCTATCACACCATTTTTGCTCGTGTCACAATTAGTCGCTTTGGCATGAAAGTTTTACAAGTGATTCAAATTTGAGTCCAATCGGACTTTGTATGGCCAAACTGGAGCAAATTAAAAAAGTGGAAAATTGCAAAAAATCTGAACAATCAAAAAAATTCTGCTATCGTTTGATGCCGCACTTCTGTAGTTGATGTACAGCAATTTTCATCCCAGTGGGCGAAGCGCCTTCAGAGGAGTTCGTTCAAATGCGACGTGAGTGAAAATGCTCACTCTGCATGTTTTTTAATTCAATTCAAGATGGCCGCCTTCTGGTTTGTCCGAGGGCGGGGCCATAATAATATTTTTTTTCTGTCTTCACATGAGGAATGTCTGTAGCAAATTTCGTGACTGTGCGACAAACTTTACGTCGGGACATCTCCCATAGGCGCAATGTATTTTGACTTTTGCAGGTGGCGCTGTCGCGCCACTTTTTTTTGCCCATACATGCAACATATATTTTATCAAATTTTTCGCCACTTCTGAATTTTGGGCAAAATTTGGTGAGTTTTTGAGCGTGTTCAGAGGGTCAAATTAGAGCTCAAAGAGCAGAAAAAAAAAGAAGAAGAAGGAAACTTTTTTTTGCAAAGACAATATATCCTTTAACATAGGAAATGTATATTATACATTTTTTGAAAGCTTTCGAGATTCCCCACGTCACCGTGGGGTCATCTCGTCTGGGTTGCCCATTGACCCCCATTGATTTCCATTCATTTTAGCAGCTATAAATATGGGCCATGCCTTCGGCATGGGGCTTGGATACAGCTTGATGTCAGGAGTGTGTTTGGGGGACAGGAGCGATTCGCGCTACTTTTGTCAACATTGAGTGAATGGGCGACGATGACTTGTTAGCAAGAACAACTATGCATGTCCCATGCCTTCGGCATGGGTCGCTAGGATACTGCTGTTCACGCAGAGAGCGATCGAGTTGACGACGTCCCACTTCGACAGTTGACAAAGCAGGGGGCTTGGGCCTAAAAAAAGAAAAAAAAATTAGCAAAAGCAAAAGCAATAGGCCCTACGCGCTGTAGGGGTCCGGGCCTAATAATAATAATAATAATAATAATCATCATCATCATCATCATCATCATCATCATCATAATACTTAACACTCAGCTGCAAACCGCCCTAGTCCATGTTAGGTCCTGGCTTATTGAAGCCAACAGAACAACATCATCTGCAAACAGATGAGATTCTGTGGTCCCAAAACCATACAACCAAATACAATGAACAGAACCCAGGGCAACCCAACATGCACTGGGTAGAGGCAAGGCAAGGCAAGTTTATGTGTATAGCACAATTCGTACAAGTGGTGTAATTCAAAGTGCTTTACAGGATATTAAATGCATTATAAAATCACAATACAAAGATTTCAAAACATAAATAATCATCATAGAATTAAAGAGAGAGACATTAAATTAGAAAGACGAGTGTGGAATGAAAAATGAAAACATTTCATATGCACAGCTAAACGGAACTGTTTTGAGCCTGAATTTAAACAAATAGTCAGAATAGAGTCTGTCTCACAAATTGAGGAAGACTATTCCAGGTTTTAGCTGCATGAATCTGAAATGCTGACTCCGTTTTTAGGCCTGATTCTGGGCACAAACAGGAGGCTGGTCCATGAGCTCCTCAGAGTGCAGATGGTTCATGTAGCACTGACATGAAGAGGTATAATTTGGTGCTCAGCCACAGAGAGACTTGTACACAAGCAGAGCCGCTTTAAAGTCTATTCTCTGAGCCACAGGGGCAGTGCAGAGACTTGAGCACTGGACTTATATTGGTCATACTAATGGGTTCAAGTCAGGACCTGAGCTGTAGCATTCTAGATGTTCTGCACCTCTCACAGCTCATTTTAAGAGGACAGTGAGTTAGACTACTGTAACAGCTTACAGTAGTCTAACCTACTGGAGACAAATGTAAGTCTTTCCAAGTATGCTTTAGACCAGGCATGTCCAAACTATGGCCCGGGGGCCAAATGTGGCCCTGAGTCCAACTGTTTTTGGCCCTCAGGTTTCCAGGTGTATTGGCCCATATTACCACAAGTACTACTTTTTACTGCATGTTTTTGAAATCTACCTTGATCAAGCAAATGTAGTGTGTCCTTCTGAGGGTCTAAGCCTGAACAAAGGTCTGGAGGGTCATTCAAACCTGTTATAAACGCACAGATTTGAATTACTCACTGTTTTGATCATCAGTCTATGACCCTCGATCGGCCCTCACGCTGATCTGTGTTTTAATATGTGGCCCTAGATGAAAAAAGTTTGGGCACCCCTGCTTTAGACAGTAGACCTTAGATTTTTGCTGTTATTTGACGGTAAAAGGCTGCAGATGTAATTGATTTGATGTGACTGTTAAAGTTCAAGCCTGAGTGAATTATTACCCCTAGATTTCTAGCCTGATTTCAAGGTTTTAGAGAGAGAAACTGGAGGTGAAAGAGGTAAAGGTCTTACTTACAGCCGGCAATGCAAGCACAGCTCATGATCTGGTTATACAGGGACCAGATAGCCCTTAGCAACCCCATCCCAGAGCACCCTCCACAGAACACCGCGAGAGACCAGATTGAATGCCTTCTCCAGAACCCTCTGAACCCTTGAGCACCTGATGGCGAGTATAGAGCTGGTCCAGTGTTCATCAGCCGGGATGAAAACCACACTGCTCCAAGATTCCACTATCGGTAGGACAGAGGGACCACCACCCTGGTCTGCCAGTCCAGAGGCACTGTCCCAGACCACCACGTGATGTTGCAGAGACGTGTAAGCCAAGACAGTCCCACAGCATCCAAAGACTTAAGATCTCATCCACCTCCGGAGTTTTGCCACCAAGGAGCTTGTCAACCAACTCTGACTTCAGCCAGGGGAATGATGAGTCTGCTTCTGAGTCCTCAGCCTCTGCTTCCTCCTTGTAAGATATTACTGTGGGACTGAGGAGATCCTCAATGTATTCCTTCCATCATCCGACATCATCCTGGGGCAACAGTAGCTCAGTTGGTCAAGCGTTTGTCCACTGATCCAAAGGTTGGCGGTTCAAATCCCGCTCTTGACATAGACATCATTGGTGAGTGGTCAGATCCACTGACCCACAGGCTGGCTGGTGTGATTCCAGCTCCCACAGATGAATGCTGTCGTTGTGTCCTTGGGCAAGACACTTAACCCACCTCGCCCCCAGTGTCTGTGTACACTCGTGTATGAATGTGTGTGTGAATAGGTGAGTGGTTCCTTTTTGTAAAGTGCTTTGAGTGCCTTGAAAGGTAGAAAAGTGCTATAAAAATGTGACCATTTACCATTTGTCCTCAGTCAAGGTCAGCAGTTCTCCTCATGCACTCTAAACAGTGTTGTTAAAGCACTGCTTCCCCCTCCTGAGGAGCTGGACGGTTTGCCAGAATTTCTTTCAGGCCGACAGATAGTTTTCCTGCATGGCCTCTCCAAACTCCTCCAAACCCAATGCCTCTGCGCCCACACGGGCTGCAGCACTCTTGGCCTGCTGGTATCTGTCAGCTGCCTTAGGAGACCCACAAGCCAACAAGGCCTGATAGAATATTCTTCTTTAGCCTGACAGCATCCCTTATATCCAATGTCCACCAACGGGTTTGAGGATTGAATCCGCGTCAGGCACCATAGACCTTACAATCACAACTACTAGTGTCTGCATCGACAATAGAGGCCAAGAACAAAGCCCACTCGGACTCCATGTCCCCAGCCCATGTCCCCAGTCTCCCCCAGACGAGAAGCTCTTCTGGAGGTGTGAGTTGAAGGTCACCCTGACAGAGGGTTCTGCCAGACCTTCCAAACAGACCCTCACTATATGCTTGGGTCTGCCAGGTCTTTCCAGGTTCCTCCTCTGCCAGCCAACCCAACTCACAACCAGATTGTGATCAGTTGACCACTCCGCCCCTCTCTTCACTGAGTGTCCAAGACATGCAGCCGAAGGTCAGATACAACAAAATCGATCATTGCCCTCCGGCCTAGGGTGTCGTGGTGTAGTTGGGTTTCAGAGCACAAGCTGTACATGGAGATGTTGTTGACTATTTTTAGTCGTTAACGCTCAACACCCTGCAAAAGCTTGGGCTCCTTACGCCTGAGCAGAGCCAGTGGGGGAAGGCCTGGCAACTGGACGCTTGATGTCGAGCACCCACCCCAGGCCTGTCTCCAGGGTGGGGCTTGGTAACGCCAATCCAGGTGACCTAACTGCCCTTGCTGTATTACTCATCATTAGACCTTCTGAACTGCTCGGAACTGCCACTGGCAACATAACTGCTGGGATCATTCAGGCACTCAAACCACGTTACCACGTTAAGGTGACGGTTCCTACCCTCGCCTATGATCATGAGCTTTGGGTAATGACTGAAAGGACAAGATCACCAATACAAGCGGGGTGACTGAGCACTCTCTTAGCAATAGGGTGAGGAGCTTGGTCATAGGGGAGAAGCTGGGAGTAGACCTGCTGTTTTTCCACATCGAGAGGAACCAGCTGAGGTGGCTCAGGCATCTGTTCCGGTTGCCTTCCCCCGAAGAAGACCCAGAACATGCTGGAGGGACTACGTCACTCGGCTGGCCTGGGAACGTATTAGGGTCTGCCCCTGGAGGAGCTGGAGGAAGTGGAAGTGGTGGTGAAGGAAGTATGAGAGTCCCTGCTTAGACTGCTGCACCCGCAACCCGGTCCTGGATAAGTGGAAGAAAATACATGGATGGATAATTCTATGAAACTAAGGGTAAAAGGAGCTGTTAACTTGAAAAGGACTGATTCATGACATCACAAAGTGGAACAGAACATTTTGAGCTTTGGAGATATAGGCAGACTAATCATAAAGGGTTTCTTAAACATGTGTAAATGAAACAAAACACAATTCCTGGTATATTTTGAGGAGTTAACGGCATTATAACGTGGCATAAAACTCAAGAACATAAGAATCAGTTTTGTGAAACAGGACCTTTAAAAGCATTTGATTTGATCCAGGGAAGGGATAAAGAAGAAGTTAAAGAAGAGTCAACCACAGCACTGGGCCTGGTGCTATGGTTGCTCTCTCTGTAAGTAAAAAAAAAAACAAAAAAAAGACTGAGCCATTACGCTTTATTTTTGTCCTAAGCCAAAATACCTGTGACACCTGCTCTTTTATGAAAAGTGTGGGACTTTTTTAACCTTAGTTTCGTCATTCAGATTTGCATTGCAGCTATTTATCTGTGAAGGCCGCAGCAGACCTCGTGTTGTATCAGAAGAGGTAGAGAGAGGGGTGAGTTGAGGGGCAGTCGGCCAAAGAGCCAGCGTCAAACCTTTCATCACAGTCTTTACTTTGTAACAACAGAGCCATGGCCCCTCACACTCAGGCCTGTGGGCCCATCTACAGCAATGGGCTTTTTTGCCTTCCCGTAATAAAAATCTTCATCCACAGTGCAATTAAAGCATCCACTGGGTGGCCTTCACTGTGTCAGGCCCACAGATGAAGGGCTCTTTGGTGGACACAGAGAGTGCTTAGTGAGGGGTCTGGAGAGCTGGGGGTTGTAGGGGAACCATTATTTTAGTAGTTACCTAGCTATGTTTTTTTAATTAGTCAAATAGTCAAATGATTATTTCTGTTTTTATTTTTTACGTTTCTATTATATTATTGTGTTGTTCCCTCATTGAAAACATACCTGAAGAGGTTTTAGATGTCCATGCATGTTTGGTTAGCAGTCTCTCCCCCGGGCCCTAACACATACTGTGAGATATTGTGCGTGGCTAAAGGGTGAGGGGGCTGAGGAGAGGAGGGGGTGTTGGGAGGACAGCAGTCTTTTGTATGGACACATTCATTAGAATCCTCGTGGATGACCATTACAGCTCATTAGGATGAGCCAGGGCCACAGAGCAGGAGACAAAGAGCCCCCCACCCCCTCCACTGCCCGTCCACCTCTCCACTGCCTGCTCACCCCCTCCACTGCCTGCTCACCCCCTCCACTGCCTGCTCACCCCCCTCCACTGCCTGCTCACCCCCTCCACTGCCTGTTCACCCCCTCCACTGCCTGCTCACCCCCCTCCACTGCCGGTCCACCCACTCCACTGCCCGTCCACCCCCTCCACCGGCAACTCACATCACAGCTCTACATGAGCTACATATGATATACACACACCTACTCCAGGAGGCTGTAGAAAGGATGGTGTACATTACAGCATAGTATCAAGGGTTATATCATACGGTGGCGTATTGCTCTCATTCCCAAAATAATTTATGGCTCAGTATCAAGTAATTACGTGAAAACGTTCGCGTTTTAACGTGATATTTATCAAGTTATAACGTGAAACTATCACGTTATTACGTGATATGAAATTATCACATTATTTCATGATGCGGTATTATCACGTTATAACGTGAAATTATCACGTTAATACCTGATATGAAATGATCACGTTATTACGTGATAAGAAATTATCACATTATTTCGTGATATATTCACGTTATAAGTGAAAACATCAAGTAGGACTATGGTTTTACGTGATTTCATTATAAGATCAGCCACAGCCAAGCCAGTCATGCTTCTCTCAGGGAATGATGGACGTTTCTCGCTGTATATGCTTTTATTTCCTTCTTGGCATGAGGCACTGGGAAATATTAACATCTCTTAGAATGGATGGGATTCAAATAAGTATGTTGCCTATGACAACGCTACGGAGGCGACTGAAATTGTTGGGGATGTTCAGGTGGAAATTAAATAGCAAATGTATTCGCGGCGGATCCGCGGCGGAGGTTTGGATCCGCCGAACGGACAGAGTCCACCTGCATACGAGTGGCGGATCCGCAACTAATCCGCCCAGCGGGGACGCCGTGGATCAGCGGCGTCCCCGCCTGTGTCGCTTGTCAGCAGTCTTCACAGAACATCAATTAATTTTAATAATGGCAAATACAATGAACGGTTTAACCATTTACTTGCAATTAAATCCGCGGACATCAGGTGGGTGATTCTTTTCACTACTCCGATAACGTCGATATAAAGTCAAAGGCGCGTCCGCGCAGCGGATCTGAACCGGGTTAGCTGCGGATCCGCTCATTAATACTACACAGATACCAACTGCAGTATTAAATGCGCATTCACTGTGCGTATATAAACTGATTTAGCCGTGGTTCCTCTGTGTGACAGCAGGCTGCTCAACGATTAGGATTAGTTGACAGTCATAAAGCGAATACGGGACAAATACGCAGCGGATCCGCTGAGCGGACTGACTGTGGGGTGGACTTGGTGGACTGAGACTGAATCCGCTGCGGATCCCTTTGCTCGTAGGGAAGCCCAGTCTGACGTGCTGGAAGTTGCTCTCTTCCTCCATGAGCAATTACACCAATATGGCATGTTGTATGGCTACAGATTTATACGTCTGAAATGCATCCAAGCTGGAGCGTGACTTGGCTGTGGCTGATCATACAGGCTAATGAAATCACATGAAACCATACTTGACGTTTTCACGTTATAACGTGAATATATCATGAAATAACGTGATAAATTCATAACATGTAATAACGTGATAAATGCCTATCACGTATTAACGTGGCAATTTCATGTTATAACGTGATAATACCGCATCATGAAATAACGTGATAATTTCATATCACGAAATAACGTGATAGTTTCATGTTATAACGTGATAAACATCATGTTAAAACGTGAAAGTTTTCACATAATTAGTGAAACTGAGCAGAAAAATATTTTGGGGAGTGAGAGCAATACGCCACCATAGAATCCCATCCATCCTAAGAGATGTTAATATTTCCCAGTGCCTCATGCCAAGAAGAAAATAAAAGCATATACAGCAAGAGACGTCCATCATTCCCTGAGAGAAGCGTGACTGGCTTGGCTGTGGCTGATCTTATAATGAAGCATACTTGACGTTTTCACGTTATAATGTGAACATATCATGAAATAACGTAATAAATGCCTATCACGAAATAACGTGATAATTTCATATCATGTAATAACGTGATACTTTCATGTTATAACGTGCTAAATATCACGTTAAAACGTGAAAGTTTTCACGTAATTACTTGATACTGAGGCAATAAATATTTTGGGGAATGAGAGCAATACACCACCGTAATAAGAAAGATATATAAATGAATAAAAATTTACCTTGAATTTAATTTTATTCACACAATTGAGGAATCCTTGCCTGAGCTCCAGAGCACACAATTCTTCAATATTTTCCTTCGATCTGAGTCTAATCAGTTCAGATGTGTGTGATTGACAGGTGGATGAGCCAATCAGGGACATGCATGCTCCATCCATCAAAACCGCCATGTCTGCATATATGGAAAACAGAAAGAAAAAAATAAAAATCACAGCAGACTGAAAAACCTGGCAAATTTTGTTGAGAAATGTATTTTTGTTTGTGAATGAAAGGTGACCTATGAGCTCCTTTGTTTCACATGTGTCACTGAAATAAACAAGTCTGATTGGATGAGCATGTGTGAGGCTTGACATGTGACATGCTGTTACCCCATAAAAGTAAAATACATACTCTTTAAAATGTTCCACACTGTGGCATCAAAATGATCTATCTCTCTCTATGTGACTCTACCAGGCCAAGTTACAGGTCAGATCTGTGGAGATCTTGCTCACAGTAACAATGCATGTTTGTTAGGGCTCATCCATCCATCCATCTTCTTCCGCTTATCCGGGGCCGGGTCGCGGGGGCAGCAGTCTAAGCAGGGGCTCCCAAGCTTCCTTCTCCCCTGCCACTTCCTCCAGCTCCTCCGGACGGACCCCGAGGCGTTCCCAGGCCAGCCGAGAGACATAGTCCCTCCAGTGTGTCCTGGGTCTTCCCCGGGGCCTCCTACCGGTGGGACATGCCCGGAACACGTCCCGAGGGAGGCGTCCAGGAGGCATCCGGGCCAGATGCCCGAACCACCTCAGCTGGCTCCTCTTGACGTGGAGGAGCAGCGACTCTACTCCGAGCTCCTCCCGTGTGACCGAGCTCCTCACCCTATCTCTAAGGGAGCGCCCGGCCACTCTGCGGAGGAAACTCATTTCGGCCGCTTGTATCCGCGATCTCGTTCTTTCGGTCATTACCCAGAGCTCATGACCATAGGTGAGGGTAGGAACGTAGATTGACTCTTCACCACAACGGTCCGATACAGCGACTGCATCACTGCCGACGCCGCACCGATCCGCCTGTCAATCTCGCGCTCCATCCTCCCCTCACTCGTGAACAAGACCCCGAGATACTTGAACTCCTCCACTTGAAGCAGAGACTCCCCACCCACCCGGAGAGGGCAATCCACCTTTTTCCGGTCGAGAACCATGGCCTCGGATTTGGAACAGCTGATTCTCATCCCGGCCGCTTCACACTTGGCTGCAAACCGCCCCAGTGCACGCTGCAGGTCCTGGTTCGATGGAGCCAACAGGACAACATCATCCGCAAAAAGCAGCGATGAAATCCTGTGGTCCCCGAACTGGACCCCCTCCGGCCCCTGGCACCTAGAAATTCTGTCCATAAATACAATGAACAGAACCGGTGACAAAGGGCAGCCCTGGTGGAGTCCAACATGCACCGGGAACAGGTCTGACTTACTGCCGGCAATGCGAACACAGCTCCTGCTCCGGTCATACAGGGACCGGACAGCCCTTAGCAAAGGGCCCCGGACCCCATACTCCTGGAGCACCCCCCACAGGGCACCACGAGGGACACGGTCGAATGCCTTCTCCAGGTCCACAAAGCACATGTGGACTGGTTGGGCAAACTCCCATGAACCCTCGAGCACCCGATGGAGGGTGTAGAGCTGGTCCAGTGTTCCACGACCAGGCCGAAAACCACACTGCTCCTCTTGAATCCGAGGTTCGACTATCGGCCGAACTCTCCTCTCCAGCACCCTGGCATAGACTTTACCGGGGAGGCTGAGGAGTGTGATTCCCCTGTAGTTGGAACACACCCTCCGGTCCCCCTTTTTATACAGAGGGACCACCACCCCGGTCTGCCAGTCCAGAGGTACTGTTCCCGACCGCCACACGATGTTGTAGAGACGTGTCAGCCAAGACAGCCCCACAACACCCAGAGACTTAAGGTACTCAGGACGGATCTCATCCACCCCCGGAGCCTTGCCACCGAGGAGCTTTCCGACCACCTCAGTGACTTCAGCCAGGGTGATGGATGAGTCCGCCTCTGGGTCCCCAGCCTCGGCCTCCTCTTCGGAGGACGTGACGGTGGGATTGAGGAGATCCCCAAAGTATTCCTTCCACTGCCCGACAACATCCCCAGTCGAGGTCAGCAGCTCTCCCCCCGCACTGTAAACAGTGTTGGTGAAGGACCGCTTCCCCCTCCTGAGGCGCCGGACGGTTTGCCAGAATTTCCTTGGGGCCGTCCGATAGTCCTCCTCCATGGCCTCCCCGAACTCCTCCCAGACCCGAGTTTTTGCCTCTGCAACCACCCGGGCTGCAGCACGCTTGGCCCGACGGTACCCGTCAGCTGCCTCAGGAGTCCACCGGGCCAGTAAGGCCCGGTAGGACTCCTTCTTCAGCTTGACGGCATCCCTTACTTCCGGTGTCCACCACCGGGTTCGGGGATTGCCGCCGCGACAGGCACCGCAGACCTTACGGCCACAGCTACGAACGGCCGCATCAACAATAGAGGCCGAGAACAAAGCCCACTCGGGCTCCATGTCCCCAACCTCCCCCGGGATTTGGGAGAAGCTCTCCCGGAGGTGTGAGTTGAAGGCCGCACTGACAGAAGGTTCCGCCAGACGTTCCCAGCAGACCCTCACGATACGCTTGGGCCTGCCAGGTCTTTCCGGCTTCCTCCTCCGCCAGCGGACCCAACTCACCACCAGGTGGTGATCAGTTGACAGCTCTGCCCCTCTCTTCACCCGAGTGTCCAAGACACACGGCCGGAGGTCAGATGACACGACCATCGATCAGTCGATCATCGACCTCCGGCCTAGGGAGTCCTGGTGACCGATGGACCCCCTTGTGCTCGAACATGGTGTTTGTTATGGACAAACTGTGACTAGCACAGAAGTCCAATAACAGAACACCGCACGGGTTCAGATCAGGGAGGCCGTTCCTCCCAATCACCCCTCTCCAAGTGTCACTGTCGTTGCCCACATGGGCGTTGAAGTCCCCCAGTAGAACAACGGAGTCCCCGGTCGGTGCACTGTCCAGTACCCCTCCCAGAGACTCCAAGAAGGCCGGGTACTCTGCACTGCTGTTCGGCCCGTAGGCCGACACCACAGTGAGAGACCTGTCCCCGACCCGAAGGCGCAGGGACGCGACCCTCTTGTTCACCGGGGTAAACTCCAACACGCAGCGGCTGAGCTGTGGGGCTATAAGCAAGCCCACACCAGCTCGCCGCCGCTCCCCGCGGCCAACGCCAGAGAAATGGAGAGTCCAACCCCCCTCAAGGAGTTGGGTTCCAGAGCCCAAGCTGTGCGTGGAGGTGAGGCCGACTATATCTAGCCGGTAACGCTCGACCTCCCGCACAAGCTCAGGCTCCTTCCCCCCCAGCGAGGTGACATTCCATGTCCCCAGAGCTAGTCTCCATGTCCGGAGATCTGGTCGCCGAGGCCCCCGCCTTCGACTGCCGCCCAGATCTCTTTGCACCCGGCCCCTATGGCTCCTCCCGCGGATGGTGGGTCCAGGGGAGGGCGGTCCCACGTCGCTCCTTTGGGCTGTGCCCGGCCACCAGGCGCTCGCCCACGTGCACCCACCCCAGGCCTGGCTCCAGGGTGGGGCCCCGGTACCGCCTTTCCGGGCGACGTCACTGACCTCGTTTTTTGTGTCATCATAGGGGTTTGTTAGGGCAATTTTTATATAAATAATAATATAATAAATAAATAATAAATGCAGGCGGCACGGTGGCTGAGTAGCAACACTCAGGCCTCACAGCAAGAAGGTTGCGGGTTCGATCCCCGGGTCGCCCGGGCCTTTCTGTGTGGAGTTTGCATGTTCCTCCCCGTGTCTGGATGGGTTTCCTCCGGGTACTCCGGTTTCCCCCATCAACCCAAAACATGCCCGCACCCCTATGAACTAACATCAAGGACCATGTTGTCCACCCTCCTGTGGGCTCACCACCTGCAGAGGGGGGGTCAGGTGCTATGAGTATTGGGCAGCACTCTGCCCCCGCGACCCAGCCGGATTAAGCGGGAGAAGATGGATGGATGAAATAATAAATGCAAGACACATAATATGTTTAGCAACATACAGTGGAACATTCCAAAACCTACATGTCAAATTTAAAGTCGCATAGTCTTAAGATATAAAGCTTGGGACAGAACAAGAGTCAGTGTATGCAATGAATAAATAAATCTATAAAAGACCAAAGTTAAGAATCCATCTTCTTAAATGTAACACACGACAGATACAATGACAAACCGGCTCTCTTCTCTTGGTTTATTATATCAAACAGCTGTCGCCAACAGATATTTGACTTGTCTGTATTAAAATCCTTAAAAGGATTCTGCTTGAGAATGAGGTGTTCACATGCTTGGAGGGCCCAGTTTCCATGGTAGCAATACATTCTTTTGACTTTGTTGTGTAAATGTGCTTTCATTCTAGAAGGCTGGTTACACTGATCATATCTGTAAAGGAATTGATTATTAAAGTGTAGATTGGTTGGGTTTATGTGTCACGACAAACAGGTTAGCTTTAATGCTAGCATAGCTCTGCAGGAGAACAAAGGCTCACACCGAAGCATGTGGACATCATTATATTCCCATGCAGTTGTGTGGGTGTCACGTTGTGTATGCAGGGATGTAAATGAAGCGTTATGCTAATGCTATCGGGGCCTTTTTGGCCCTCCTCTCCACAGGCTCTGTTAGCATAAGTGATGCTCCAGCAGCAGGCTGAGACTAACTCCCACAGCACATCCTCATTCATTTTGTGGAAGGGCCGGCCTGGGCCCCACACACATGATGAGAGTGTTTATGGGTGCTTATTAGGGCCCCGCGGTGGCTTTGCACTAATATACTGCTCTTGTGATTAGAGCCACATCTGCTCTGGGAAACTCGCTCTGTGTGTGTGTGTGTGTATGTGTGCGTGTGTGTGTGAGTGTAGGTGTGTGTGTGTGTGTGTGTGTGTGTGTGTGTGTGAGTGTAGGTGTATGTGTGACAGCTCAAATGAAGCTCACTGTGTGTGTGTGTGTGTGTGAATGGGCTCATAGAAACTCTCTGTGTGTGCAATGTGTGTGTGAATGGGCTCACAGAAGCTCACTGTGTGTGCAGTGTGTGTGTGTGTGAATGGGCTCATAGAAACTCTCTGTGTGTGCAATGTGTGTGTGAATGGGCTCACAGAAGCTCACTGTGTGTGCAGTGTGTGTGTGACTGAGCTCACAGAAGCTCACTGTGTGTGCAGTGCGTGTGTGTGTGAATGGGCTCATAGAAGTTCTCTG
Organism: Odontamblyopus lacepedii; assembly: GCA_034769755.1. Taxonomy (NCBI): domain Eukaryota; kingdom Metazoa; phylum Chordata; class Actinopteri; order Gobiiformes; family Gobiidae; genus Odontamblyopus; species Odontamblyopus lacepedii. The sequence goes on along the minus strand of CM068361.1, from coordinate 5,255,167 downwards.
TGTGTGTGTGTAGTGTGTGTGTGTGTGTGTGTGTGTGTGTGAATGGGCTTACAGAAGCTCTCTGTGTGTGTAATGTGTGTGTGTGTGCATGGGCTCACAGAAACTCACTGTGTGTGCAGTGTGTGTGTGTGAATGGGCTCACAGAAGCTCACTGTTTGTGCAGTGCGTGTGTGTGTGAATGGGCTCATAGAAGCTCTCTGTGTGTGTGTAGTGTGTGTGTGTGTGTGTGTGTGTGTGAATGGGCTCACAGAAGCTCTCTGTGTGTGTAATGTGTGTGTCTGTGTGCATGGGCTCACAGAAGCTCACTGTGTGTGCAGTGTGTGTGTGTGAATGGGCTCACAGAAGCTCACTGTGTGTGCAGTGAGTGTGTGTGAATGGGCTCACAGAAGCTCACTGTGTGTGCAGTGTGTGTGTGTCTGTGTGTGAATGATCTCATAGAAGCTGTCTGTGTGTGTGTTGTGTGTGACTGAGCTCACAGAAGATCTCTGCGTGTGCAGTGTATATGTGAATGAGCTCACAGAAGCTCTGTGTGTGCAGTGTATATGTGAATGAGCTCACAGAAGCTCTGTGTGTGCAGTGTATATGTGAATGAGCTCACAGAAGCTCTCTGTGTGTGCAGTGTATATGTGAATGAGCTCACAGAAGCTCTCTGTGTGTGCAGTGTATATGTGAATGAGCTCACAGAAGCTCTCTGTGTGTGCAGTGTATATGTAAATGAGCTCACAGAAGCTCTCTGTGTGTGCAGTGTATATGTGAATGAGCTCACAGAAGCTCTCTGTGTGTGCAGTGTATATGTGAATGAGCTCACAGAAGCTCTCTGTGTGGGCAGTGTGTTTGTGTGTGTGTGTGTGTGTGTGAATGAGCTCACAGAAGCTCTCTGTGTGTGCAGTGTATATGTGAATGAGGTCACAGAAGCTCTCTGTGTGGGCAGTGTGTTTGTGTGTGTGTGTGTGTGAATGAGCTCACAGAAGCTCTCTGTGTGCGCAGTGTATATGTGAATGAGGTCACAGAAGCTCTCTGTGTGGGCAGTGTGTTTGTGTGTGTGTGTGTGTGACTGAGCTCACAGAAGATCTCTGTGTGTGCAGTGTATATGTGAATGAGCTCACAGAAGCTCTCTGTGTGTGCAGTGTATATGTGAATGAGCTCACAGAAGCTCTCTGTGTGTGCAGTGTATATGTGAATGAGCTCACAGAAGCTCTCTGTGTGGGCAGTGTGTTTGTGTGTGTGTGTGTGTGTGTGTGTGAATGAGCTCACAGAAGCTCTCTGTGTGTGCAGTGTATATGTGAATGAGGTCACAGAAGCTCTCTGTGTGGGCAGTGTGTTTGTGTGTGTGTGTGTGAATGAGCTCACAGAAGCTCTCTGTGTGCGCAGTGTATATGTGAATGAGGTCACAGAAGCTCTCTGTGTGGGCAGTGCGTTTGTGTGTGTGTGTGTGAATGAGCTCACAGAAGCTCTCTGTGTTTTCAGAGTGTGTGACAGCTCTAAATGCATGTATAGGTTTATTCAAATGCTGAGACATGTGTGAGCAGACCTAGTATTTCCTTTGTGTGTGTGTGTGTGTGTGTGTGCATGTGCGTGCGTGTGTGTGGTCCCTGTGTGGTGATGTGTGTACGTGTGTGTGTGTGTTAGGTGTGTAAGGTGTGTAAGGTGTAAAGGAGCTCAGGTAGCTGTCAGCAGACTGGAGGAGCAAATGTATGGAGGAGCAGCTGAGTGGAGGAGCAGCTCTGTGGAGGAGCAGCTCTGTGGAGGAGCAGCTCTGTGGAGGAGCAGTCGTGTGGAGGAGCAGTCGTGTGGAGGAGCAAATGTGTGGAGGAGCAGCTGAGTGGAGGAGCAGCTGTGTGGAGGAGCAGCTGAGTGGAGGAGCAGCTCTGTGGAGGAGCAGCTGTGTGGAGGAGCAGCTGAGTGGAGGAGCAGCTCTGTGGAGGAGCAGTCGTGTGGAGGAGCAGTCGTGTGGAGGAGCAGCTAAGTGGAGGAGCAAATGTGTGGAGGAGCAGCTGAGTGGAGGAGCAGCTCTGTGGAGGAGCAGTCGTGTGGAGGAGCAGCTCTGTGGAGGAGCAGCTGAGTGGAGGAGCAGTCGTGTGTAGGAGCAGCTCTGTGGAGGAGCAGCTGAGTGGAGGAGCAGCTGAGTGGAGGAGCAGTCGTGTGGAGGAGCAGCTCTGTGGAGGAGCAGCTGAGTGGAGGAGCAGCTCTGTGGAGGAGCAGTCGTGTGGAGGAGCAGCTATGTGGAGGAGCAGCTGAGTGGAGAAGCAGTCGTGTGGAGGAGCAGCTCTGTGGAGGAGCAGCTGAGTGGAGGAGCAGTCGTGTGGAGGAGCAGCTCTGTGGAGGAGCAGCTCTGTGGAGGAGCAGCTCTGTGGAGGAGCCTCTTGGGTCCATAGCCTCTGATTGTGAGGAACATCTGCTGAATGTGTGGCTGTCCTGCTCTCCTGCTGACTCTCCTGCTGCCTCTGCTCCGCTCAGACTCTCACAGGGGACCACGACACACGCAGCTCCACATCATCGGGAAATCAGGTGCCACAGGGGGACGCCAGTTGCAAAAACTGTTGTTGTGTCCTTAGGCAAGGCACTGCAGATTGGCAGCCTCGTTTCCCACAGTCCGTCTCAGGGCAGCTGTGGCTACAATAGTAACTTACCACCACAGGGTATGGAGTGAATGAATAATGAAATGTAAAGCGTCTTTGGATTCACTCAGTCAGCTGCTCTTATATCTTAGATCACATGTGTCAAACATGCGGCCCGGGGGCCAGATCCGGCCCTCCAAACCTTTAATCTGGCCCTCGGCTGATTTTTCTATTAAAATACTTAAAATTTTCAGATTTTTCTGTTAATTTTCTGCACCGTTTAGCATAGCAGCGTCTCCGGCGTTTCTGTACGTTGCGACTCCCACCAGAGCAGCACAAATGAAGACTTTCCTCTTTCCAAACGCTCTTAAAGGACGATCGTTCTGACTGTCGACCGTGACCCTCATCAGCAAAATGTCAAAAAATGAGAAAAGCAGATGCTGAGTTCAGGATTTCCCAAGAAAAATAGTCTCATTCTTATTTGTTGACAGAGGTGAATGGGAAATCTGTGCTCAGTGTGTTTGGAACAAGTGGCGTTGCTCGAGGAATATAATCTTAAACACCACTACGAGACACGGAGAAAAATACAATAACTTGAAGAGAGAACTGAGTTTTCTGATCCGGCCCTTTTGGGATCAAAGTAGGTTGCATACGGCCCCTGGACCAAAATGAGTTTGACACCCCTGTCTTAGATCATGCAAAGAGCTCTCAGGCTGAGATTTTGAAAATTTAAGTTTTAATAAAGTCCTGGAATCGCATTGTTTTATAAATGACACTGAATCTGGGACAGCAGTCCGACACTTTTATGTCTCATCCATCCATTTTCTTCCACTTTGTCTGGGGCCAGGTAGTGTCGCAACAGTCTGTGCGGGGAGGCCCAGACTTCCCTCTGCACACACACCTCTAGCTCTTCCAGGGGGATTCCAAGGCATTCACAGGCCAGCTGAGAGACCTGTATGTCTCATTCACTCTCCATCAATCTCACTGAACAGCTCCTCTCCAGCAGACTCTGGACTGGAGACACTGCTGTCCCACTGTGGCTCCTGCTATTCCCAGTGCTCTCTCATCCAAGTACTGACCAGGCCCAGCCCTGCTTAGCTCTGGAGCTTTGATGAGACTGGGGATTGAAAAACTGGCATTGCCACAAAGGCAGGTAAATTTTGAAATAATAAGAGTTAACGTTTGTGGATCACATATATTTCTTTCAAAATCAGTAAATCTCTAAATCTCTGTTGGAGATAAAAAGTCCCCAGCTCTCCAACATCCAATTCTAGAATGTGTAGTCTATATTCCCTGGCAGGCCAAGACAAGAGACAACATTTAGCACTGCACATTCAATAACAAACAAACAGCAAACACATTACAACAGAAAAAAAAAAAAAAAAAACAGTGATCACAGACCTGGTTCCGCTTCATTTTAAATGTGTGTAATGTGAGACAGTCTCAGAGTAGCTGGAACGCTGTTCCAAACCTATGTGCCATATGGGAACACAAACACCACCACTGAATGTGTTTCTTTGTATCTTTTATACAGTTGGTAACTAAAGTTAACTGCTGTTAATGAAAGTTTATACTTATTAACACTGATTGGTTAAATTCTCCTGTCACTCATTCAGAGAAGGATAGAGGCTGACCAGTAATAGAAGTGTCTGTTTTGACGACAGAACGGTAAAGAAAAAAAACGAGAACTTACAGAAATAAGAAATATTACATTATGATGGCCAAGAGATCATGATTAGTATGTTTCACTAGAACAATTGACTTTTATGAATGCATTGCAAAAGGAAACTCCCCAGAAGCTACAGTATGTTAGCTTATGAAAAGGGACCCAGACACAGTAATAGAACAGTACAATTTACAGCAACAGTCATCAGGTCCATTGTCAGGGCTAGTGTGAGGAAAGTAACAGCCCTTGGGACTTGGGGTGTAACAGTACATGTATATGTACTGAACCGTTTCGGTGCAGTGCTGTGCACAAGTGAGTTTGCGCAATTTGTGTCGACTTAAGCTGACAAGATGTCGCTCTGAATAAAACGGCTCCCCTGCACTACATGGCAAACATATAATTGTACTGTAAGGGCAAATAATCAGGCTCAGTTGGTATAACTACTGCTATGATGTAAGTGATGTACTGCTACAGTTACAAGATATTTTATTTGTATCTATATGTCTAATCCAGGGGTGGGCAAACTTTTTGGCTCGAAAGGGTTCTACAAAGGGTTCTAAAATTTGATGGAAGGGCCGGACCAGGAGCAGATGGATGGAGGGTTCTGGTCTGACTACATCAGACCAGCAAATAAAACGAAAATAACTTGCAGGATCCAACGATTTACATGTGGCAGATTCAAACGTCTCAATTTAACATGTGCACCATATTTAGGGCCAATGATTTTCCGCTTCAAAAATTAACATTTTCCATTTCAGAAATGTTGAATTCCGTTTCATTGTGACACATTTGATAATTCTGTTGACAGTGTTGGGAAGGTTACTTTAAACTGTATTCCCTACAGATTACAGATTACATACCCCAAAATGTAGTTTGTAATGTAATCCATTAAATTACTTAAATGAGTAATGTAATCTGAATACTTTGGATTACTTGATATTGTCGTGCTTTTTAAAACGACATGAATGTAGCAACCACCTCCTGCAAATTCTTGTTTGGTTTTAGTCCTGGTTTAGACCTGGTTTTAGACCTGGTTTAGACCTGGTTTTAGTCCTGGTTTAGACCTGGTTTTAGTCCTGATTTAATGCTTGTTTAGTCCTGGTTTTAGATCTGGTTTAGACCTGGTTTAGACCTGCTTTAGACCTGGCTTAGTCCTGGTGTTAGTTCTGGTTTAGAGGCGCACAGGAGGAAGCGCGGTACAGCAGCTACGCGACAAGACACGACCCATGCACAGTGTCCACGCCGTACAAGAGGAGGTGCGATGTGTGCGGCACACTAGATATGTACTTGGCCGCAGTGCTTTATGGGAAGGTTTTCGGCCATGAGTGTGGAAGATGTGTTCAACATATAGTTCTACCCCTGGGCACTGAGCCATGGGCCCATATGTATAATTTGGTTTCATGTATCAATGTATTTAGAGTACACCATCTATTGGGAAATGCCAGAATTGCAGGGAAAATAAAACTAATAAGTTTTATTGCAGTTCATTCAAGTTTGGCGTGCCGGATTAAAAAGGTTAACGGGCCGTATGTGGCCCCCGGGCCGTAGTTTGCCCACCCCTGGTCTAATCAATTAACTAAATAGGGCAAGGACTTAGTGATAGGGATGTGCTGACTCATGTTTCGCCACCTTGATCAGACCAGCAAGGGGTCTGATCTCCCATAAGGGGAGTAAGATGAATCCGGAGGTTAAGATTGTGCAACGTGCCAAGAGGCCTGGCTGGCCTGTGCACCAATAAAGAGGCGCCAAGTCTAAACCACGGGAGCCTCCCACTATAGTTGCATATAAAAATCATTGTATAGGTGTAAATATTCAGTCTCTGCCTGGGAATATCACAGACTCCTTGTACAAGTATTTGCCTTTTTGATTGAGTAAATTCTTCTTTGAATTTTGACTTGGTCTCAGGAGTATTTTTTGTCTTGTCCTTAGTAACATTAGAAAATTATATGCATACGCTTAACAACACAAAATCACTGGGATACATACAGTTCCTTTAACAAAATATATATAAGTAAATGAGTGGGAGAAGGTAAGGTCAAGGAGGTAAAAAAGTGGGCCAAATTTAGAGTAATATTTGTACAAGCTAGATAGATTTCAGATGGAGCTCAAAGCTAGCGTTTGGTACGTTTAAAAGACGTTTGGAACGTCACACTGAATATTAGGTTAAAGTGGCATGCAGTTCGCCCGCGTTTGGTACGCATTAAAGTGTTTGGCACACTGAATATTAGGTTAAAGTGGGACGCTGCTCGCCCGTGTTTGGTACGCATAGAAGTGTTTGGCACACTGAATATTAGGTTATATTGGCATGCTGTTTGCCCGCGTTTGGTACGCATAAAAGTGTTTGGCACACATAGCATTAGTTTGTACATTTAGCGTGTGGTACACTATGTAGCTGAGATGTCCAGTGCAACTCTGTAACGAAATATAACAATAATAATTAACCAATTAAAATAAGACAATAAACAAGTCAACAAAATTGCAGTAGAAAACAGAATAACCAGCAATCACAGCTAATAGTCTGTAATTAACTAAAACATCTGCTTTCCGGGGTCTAGTAACATTTTCATCAGTGCTAGTAGGAACAAAATCATAAAAACATACAATTTAGTCAATAAATAGAAAACTATTGGCACATACACTACACTTATACACCGCAATCATGGGCCGGCAACTGAGTACCAAATCACTGTTAACTACCACTACCCCAAACAACCTGGGCCAACTATACACCTGCTTGGTGGAAAATATTAAAGATACAGCAAAGAGAGCAAGTATGATCTTTCCAGCAGGCTTTCCCACCACGATCTACTGAACAGCACACAACGACATCGTTCAATGAAACACCTGTACCTGTATATCCTAAAGAACTACTGGCACTTCAAACTTCACCCCCTCAATATGTGGCCACTGTACCTTATCCAACTAAAGCAACAGCCCCACCCTACGAGATGCAAGTAATACAGGCCCCAACTTTACAGGTTAAGGGAGGACAACTGAATTTGACCACAGATCCTGTGCTAGAGAAGCAGCAACTACAGCTACAACAACATGCAGAGACCACTGAAAAACTCACAAGGGTGGTCAATGTCCAAAGCCAAGCGGTCCAGGCCCTAAGAAAAATACAACAATCTCAAGATGGATTATTACAAACAATAGTGGATGCAGTCATAGACAATAGAAGAAGCATCCATGAAACCAGCTTTACGGGGACCCAAAGACTCAAAGAGACAACTCTCCAGGAATTGAAACAGTGGCTCATGAGCCTCCACCTGTTGAGACAAGACAATTTTTCAAGGAAAGAATAAAGGCCGACGTTTGCAGTGTACTAACCCAAACTGACCCAGAAAAGGAGGCTAAAGACTTTCCACCCTTGATGGAATATCTTGCCCCTTTTTGCCCACCATCCACATCCACGTTAACCTCTGCCACTAAGAGCTGGATTTCAGACCACGAGATGGATACGGGGATTATTGTAAAAAGAGGAAGGAGGAAGAATGCAGTGCCCAGTCACGGGATGAGAACAAGATCAAAGTCCCTGATTAACATCAATGGAGAAGAGGTGAGCGGAGGTTTCAATGGCTACATCACTGGCACACTCTACCCAGAGACCAATTCAGAAACACCTTCCCTCAACCAACCTGAAGAGTGACCTCCACCAGATGCGATGCAAATGCCGTTGAGGCTGACAACAACAGTGCAAGCGCCATATTCACCATGGGGGTGGGGAGACCTGTCAGCCTTAATAAAGGATCTTCCACCAATGGAAAAAAAATATAAACAAGTGGATTGAAGAATTTGAAGACAAAACAGCCGGAGAAAAGCTTTGCAAAGCAGACTTAAGTGCGGTCCTCTCCAGATGTGTAGGAAGACACAAGACAGATGAAATCCTGGATAAAGCCACCAGAGATATTTTGGGGACCCACACTGCCCTTCCATTCAACCAGTTCAGAAACAACCTGTATGACGTACTAAGAAGACAATTTCCGACGCAACCAGACTTCGCACAGCTTACGACATTAAAACACAAGGCATCAGAAGAATGCTTTGAATATCTGAAGAGCACAAAAATTATGGAGAGAAACAACGGGGGAACGTCATGATGTCACTCCCTCACAAGTATTACTATTTAGAATGAGCGTGCTGAAGGGCCTTCCAAAACCTGTCCAACGCAAACTTGGAGAAGTGGTGGGATCACCAGCAATGCCTGAAGAACAATGGAAAGCCACCTGCAGCCACCACCTGACAATGTGGCAGGAAGATCAAGAAGACAAGGATGAGGATCTGTCTACTCTCACAAAGACTCTACTCAAGCTCCAAGTTAAAAGAAAAAGGGGCTGAGTCTAAGAAGGACAAACAAGCCAAGCAAATGGCAGTCACTACAGCTGCTCCCACCGTCCCATCCACACAAGATAATACTATCACACCTGCCCAGACAATGGCAGCAATACAGACGACCCCATCAGCAACGCAGCCACAGAGTCCACCTGTTGCAAGCCAACCCCCACCTCAAGTCATTGTCCAACTTCCACCACAAGCACTTGCAGGATACCGAGGATGGGGACGAGGAGAACAGGGAAGGGAAGAGGCAACGGCCAGTTTGGTGGCCGTCAGTTTAGATCCCATTTCTGTTTTGGCTGCGGAGGGACAGATCACTGGGTGAGAGATTGTCCATATCAGGAACAGTATCCCCAGATGCAACAGCAGTGGCAGGGCCCACCACAGCAAGGCCCACCTCCACTAACATATCCCCAGATGCAAGGACCACCCCAGATGCGAGGACAACTCAGACCACAGCCATACCCAGATAACACCATGCCACAATGGTCCCACTATGGCAAAAATGAAGACAACACCTATTGACGGGGCCCAGCAACCCCTGCAGGTCAGTCAACACCACTACCGCCGGAACCAATGGTGACCTGCATGATAGGAGGATGAAAACATTGTTTGATGGCTGACTCTGGAGCAACGGTTTCTTGCCTCAATGAAAGTCATCCTCTCTTCTCGTTCTCTTACCATTGTGGGCTGTTCGGGGCAACCAGAAGTTCGATTTTATATGGAACCATTGGACGTGCAACACGACAAAGTTACTCTATGGCATAGTTTTCTCTATGCTCCAAATTGCCCAGTAAATTTGTTGGGGAGAGACCTGTTGGGAAAACTTGGCCTGAGCCTTATCTTCACACCGGAAGGAACTCAATTTCTGACACAGACCCAACTGAAAAGATATCTGTCCACCCCACACCCCCTGAATCGTGTTATGTACATGGCACCGGAAGTGAGATGAGAGACACAAGAAAAACAGTATTCTGGGCACGCCTTATACAGACAAAAAAGCCACGCCAAACTGTGCATTCATGTATCAACAATGGAGACCCTGGCTTCAAATACTCTTTCCATTGCAAACTCCAGCAGACCCGGCACACTGTACACTCAACTTCCTGAATACTCCAGACGAAAATTATGAAGAGGCATGGCAAGAAGAAATGGAACAACTACAAGAACTCACCTATGGCCCAATGTATGTGGGACCACAAGGGGTAGCCATCAGAGTTGTCCTCACACCCGACCAGCATCATTTCTATGCACTCTCTGAACAGGCCATGCCACATGTGACCCTGGCCACTGCAAGCACACATACCGCAGCCTCTCTGGGTCCTATGCTTAAGATGGCAGATACCTTACAATGGAATCCAACCAACATTTCTGACGTATTCTACAACGACAACCATAAAATGTTATGCTATGCATCGTCCCACCCAAATAAACAAACAAAAACATGTGGAAGAGCACAAAGGCATGCCAACCAGATCAGTGTATCTATGAGAAACAGCAACTTTATTGCATTTATTATCCAGACAGAGCAGATCATCCTGAAGCACCAAAGGTTTTGGCACAAGTGACCCTCAGCTGTGGGCAAAAGATCCCTACGACGTTGGCTGCGCTGGCCACCACACAATTGCACTAAAGCCTCTAACAAGAGTTCCAGTATGGACCCCTCAATACAGGCTCCGGCCGGAACAAGAAGATGGAATTACAGACACAATCCATGGACTCTTGAGGTCAGGGGTTTTGACAAAATAATAATAATAACAATAATAATGCATCAGTTTTATATAGCGCTTTTCAGGACACTCAAAGACGCTTTACAGAGCATTATTCATTCACTCCAGACCCGGTGGTGGTAAACTACTATTGTAGCCACAACTGCCCTGGGGCAGACTGACGGAAGCGAGGCTGCCAATCTGCGCCATCGGCCCCTCCGACCACCATTCACACACACACACCACTTTCATTCTAGGCAATGTGGGTGATGTCCCTTGCCTAAGGACACAATGACAGTTTTTGCGACTGGCACCCCCCTGTGGCACCTGGAATTCCCAGTGGTCTCCCATCCAAGTACTAGCCAGGCCCGGCCCTGCTTAGCTTCTGAGATCTGACGGGATCAGGCTTTGACAAGCCAGTATGGCCAGAATATCGCTCCCAATATAACACCCCACTTTTTCCGGTAGGGAAGAGTCAAAGTGACACACGGTGCATGGTGTAAGATTTCCGTCCAATTAACAACATAACAGCCCCGGAAGACATCAGTGTACCAGATCCTTTCACCTCTTTACAGAACCTGCAACCTACTCACAAGTATTTCACAGTAATAGATCTGGCCAACACTTTTTTCTGTCTGCCCCTCAATCCAGACTCCTACAAGTATTTTGCTTTCACCTTTAAGGGCCGCCAATACTCTTACACAAGGGTGGAAACACTCACCTGGATATTTCAACTCAGCTCTCAAAAAGGATCTCTCCACACTGAAACTACCTTTGGGGTGTCTACTGATTCAATATGTAGATGACCTCCTGCTGGCAGCACCAGATCCAACCACTTGTCTTCAGGCCACCACTCACATTCTCACTAAACTTGCTCAGGCTGGCTACAAAGTAAAGAAAGACAAACTCCAGGTCTGCAGAAGATGTGTTGTTTTCCTTGGAAGAACTATTTCGCCCCAAGGTACTGGACTTACGGACACCCAGAAGCAAGCCATACTGGACATGGAAGACCAGTGACAGTTCAGCAGATGCTCACGTTCCTTGGCCTGACTGGCTACAGCAGAAATCATGTCCCCGACTATGCCTCTCTTACCCAGCCCCTGAGAGATATGGTCAACACTGCGGGGAATAGAAATCTGAAAGCCCCTCTCTATTGGACAAAGGAGGGAGAAGACGCATTCGTGGCTACCAAGCAAGCCTGATCAGTGCCTGATTACGATATCCCATTTCATCTGGACATCTCTGCAGGAATCGCAAATGCAGAAATTCCAGAAAAAGGAGGGGGAGAGGAGAACTGATGTATTACAGCTCCAAACACGATACTGTGGAACGAGGACAAGGATGGTGTGCAAGATACATGGCGGCATTAGTAAAGGCTATTGAGAATACTGCCCACATTGTAATGTGCCACCCACTGAGAATCAATACCTGTCATGGAGTAGTGGCATTCATCAACTCGATGTCATTCACATTCACGCCAACAAGAAGGCTGAAAATCTTGGCACAACATATCCAATCACACATCACTTTTTCCACAGAGACCATTAACCTAGCCTCAAGAATGGAGATGAGTGACTGCCAACCCCACGACTGTGAAGCAGTGGCAGCTCAAGAATTCAAAGTGAGAGAAGGGCTACAAGCAACGGTACTACCAGGGTCGGATCTGGTCCTGTTCACTGATGGGTGCAGCTATCGAAGGAAACGTGGCATCCTATGCAGTGGTCAGAGCAGGACCGAATGGCACATTCCATATTGAAGAAAGTGCATTAATTCCACACCCAGCTTCAGCCCAATTAGCAGAAATTGTGGCACTAACACAGGCACTGAAGATAGCCAAAGACAAGAGAGTTACCATTTATACTGACTCTGCCTATGCTCATGGAGCTGTGCATTTAGAAGGACCTCAGTGGCTCAGAAGGGATTTTAAGACATGTGCAAACCAACCAGTAAGGCATGAAACTCAGCTAAAAGAACTGTTGAAAGCTTTAATGCTGCCAAAGGAGGTTGCCATGGTCAAGCTCAGAGGGCATCAGAAACTGGACACATGGGAAGCAAGAGGATACCTAGCAGATTCCATTACACTCCTAATGAATAACAAACCATCAGAAACACTACCAGAAGTAACAGAACAAGGCATCAAGGATATTCAATAGAAAGCTGGAGTCTATGAGCAAAATGAGTGAGTAAAGAAGGGAGCTCATAGGAAAGATGGACTATGGAGGTCACATGATGGAAGATTAGTGGCTCCGGGAGAACTCTGTTTGCTTTTACTGAAACAAGCTCATGGTCCAGCACATGAAAGCAAGAAGACAACACTGACAAACATCTCCAGCCTATGGTGGCATCCACACTTGGTGGCACTGGTTGACCATTACATCCAAGAATGTGACATATGCCAGGCACACAATCCCAAACCAACTTGCAAGTTGCCACTTGGAAAATTTCCAGTTCCAGATGCACCATTCAAAGACATCACAATTGACTACAAAGACATGGGACAAGACCTGACGGTAGGAGGGTTCAGGTACATGTTAGTGATGACAGACAGATTTACCGAATGGGTAGAAGCAATTCCAACAAAGAATGAATCAGCAGCGAATGTTGTTAAATGGCTAAAAAAGTTGTGTACCTGCAAACCCACCATCTCGCACTTTGCGCGAGACAAGATCCGATCTGGCGACTGGTTCTGAGTCTAAATAACCAATCAGCAGGGCCTGGTAACTATACGTGTTATTATCGAGGCACTGGGATGATTGAGTTGGGGAATTTAACTAGTGAATTTTGCAACCGTACTGTAATACTATCTTCTAACTCAGCCCCTCCAGAAAATTGTTTGTTAACCATGTGGTCCCCAGAGCGGATATATGGTGGTTATGTTTAGAGGTAAGATCTTAAGCCCGAGCTGACTTTTTTTAAATAAATAAACAGTTAAATTCGTGCGCAGAGCATGAGCCAGAGCCAGAGCGGCTCCTGTAACAGGAGCCGCAGAGCCAGCGCATGCTCTGCGCACGTGAACGACGCCCTCTTAATAATCTTCCCCTCCGAAGGTCCGCATGAAATTTCGGGTTTGCTTCGGGCTCGGGCCTGCAAATCAAGTTAATTGGTCGGGCTCGGGTCGGGTCGGGTTTTAATACCCGCGGGTCGGGTCAGGTCGGGCTGGATTTTTTAGGCCCGATCTTACCTCTAGTTATGTTACCTTAAATTGAGAGCCCTCTTACCACCTGCATGGTCAGGAAGCTGCACACCGGTGGGTTTGGTTATGCCGTTCACTCTATTCACTATGGAGAAAACATCACCCTTAGACTTGACCACCTTGTTAACTTCAATTCACCCTATTCCTAGACTCCAAAAGCGCTCGGCCCCCTCTAGTCACAAGCCTCAAAGATCATTTGATGGCAACATATACTTGAGTGCTGCAGGGGCACCCATGGACATCCCGGACGAGTACATAGCCCAAGAGCCAGTGGCTTGAGGTATAGCTTCTATTCTCCCATGGATAACCATAAATACCAATGTAGCCTGGATCAATTACCTATACTATAACCAACAAAAGTTCTTGAATCACACCATCGATGCGCTCGGTGGACTCTCAACCCAATTAGATGCTACTAGCCTTATGGCCTGGCAAAACAGGCTTGCTTTAGACATGCTTCTGGCAAAATCAGGGGGATATGCGCCATGTTTGGACCCCAGTGCTGTACCTTTATTCCTAACAATACATCTCCAGATGGCTCGGTGACTCTGAAGCTCTGAATGCCCTCAAATCTTTGTCCCATGAAATTGCTAAAAATTCTGGCACAGACACATCCTGGTCTACCTGGCTGCACCGCAAATTTGGCCAGTGGACGGGATTAATCATTTCCATTCTCGCCCCCGCTCTTATTGTATTAACTGCACTAATTTTCATAGGATGTTGTTTACGCAGACTCATGGAGAACCTGATAGAAAAAGCGGTCGGACGTCTGGCTGAAATGATGCCCCTTGTCCCAATAAGTAGGCTGGACACAGAGCTAGAGGACTCAGACACGGACCGGGAAGGACAGTTAGGTCATGGTAAGACTCTCATGTTTATACAGGGAAAGGAGGGACAAGACGGAGACAAGGACTCTGACTCAGAGGAGGAGAACAACCTTTAAGCGGTTCCAAACCCGAGTGGGCAACTGAGGACAAGGAGGGTTTGCAGGATCTGATGCAGTGGAGAGGTTGGACATGGTAGGGGATAAAAAGAAAAAAAGGCATTGGTGTGGTGGTCTTCACTGGGTGAGGTCAGAGTTTTCTTATTATTTGCAAAATTCACACATATCTAATCATTGTGCTTCTTTACAGAGTTTGGTTGACACCTAAAAAGGTGTCAAAGGAGGTAATTGTTAGGGCAAATAATCAGGCTCAGTTGGTATAACTACTGCTATGATGTCATGTACTGCTACAGTTACGAGATATTCTATTTGTATCTATATGTCTAATCAATTAACTAAATGGGGCAAGGACTTAGTGATAGGGATGTGCTGACTCATGACTCGCCACCTTGATCAGATCAGCAAGATGCTCCCGTAAGGGTAGTAAGATGAATCCGGAGGATGCCTGTCACATCTGATAAGATTGTGCGACGTGCCAAGAGGCCTGGCTGGCCTGTGCACCAACGAAGAAGCTGCGTATAAAATTCATTGTAAAGGCGTAAATATTCAGTTTCTGCCTGGGAATATCAGAGACTCCTTGTACAAGTATTTGCCTTTTTGATTGAATAAATTCTTCTTTGAATTTTGACTTGGTCTCAGGAGTATTTTTTGTCTTAGCAGAAACTAACAAACACGCAGGGGAAAACCTGGGTTCCCTTACACTACATCCCCGACATGCTTTTATACAAAATAGTCGAGTTAGAGCGTGTTGAATTAGAGTGGGGCTTGCGAGCGAGTCATTCATCAGAGCAATATTGTCTAACTCAGCAGGGAAAGGACGGCCGCTCCGTGCAGGGGGATTCCCTTGAGCTGTAGCTAGTGGCTGATCCCACAGCCCAGGAAAAAGCCAGATCCAGAGGAGCTGTAAAGCGCTGGGCTGCCGCCTGCACCTCGCCGCGGCCTCAGAAAGCAGCAAGCTGCGGGCGACTGCACACGACTGCGCACCGGCCCGTATGATCAACTACACTGTCTCAGCCCCTGGGTGCTCCAGGAGTGACTGATGACTAAACCAGGAATGAACCGGGACTGAACCAGGTCTAAACTAGGACTAAACCAGGTCTAAACAGGCTTAAACAGGTCTAAACAAGGACTAATCCAGGTCTAAACCAGGACTAAACCAGGTCTAAACTAAGACTGGACCAGGTCTAAACCAGGTCTAAACTAGATCTAAACAATTAGAATTATAATAGTTATAATTGTTAGTAGTAGTTCTTATTATTAGTAATGATTTTCACAGTTTGAGGAGCCTGGAGACAAAACAAGAAAGCCTCAGGTGGGGGTTTGGTGTGGTTGGATGGTTTGCTTAGGTAGCGGACCTCTGCCTATGGACCTGAAGACATGCCTGGCTCATAGCTGCACTTTGCCATTAAAAAGTAACCGAGCCAAAGAGTGCCAAGGCAAAGTGAAGAGTCTCTTATATATATTGTGTATGTATGTTATGCAGTGTGCAGACTCACAGCACACCACTGTCCCACTGCACGCATGGCTCTGAGGCATGTGACTGCTGCTCTTCTTCCATCAGATCGATTTGTGAAAATACATGGAGTTCTCTCGCGGGTATTGTGCACAATCCACTTGCAACCATGTTATAATGTTTTCTCATTAAAACATGCATTTTAGATGTCATCTGTGCATGTTTGAGTAATCTAGTGATCTTCTCTCCTCCTTATGATTAGCTAAGATTATATATATATATATATATATATATATATATATATTTGCAGCAGATCTCAGGAAGGACAACGGACATCTCAGTCCAGAAAAGTGCAGTACTGGGAACAGTATCACCTGCAGAGGGGTTCATGGGGGGGGGTCAGGTGCTATGAGGATTGGACAGCAAGCTGCCCCCGTGACCCAGATGGATTAAGCGGGAGAAGATGGATGGATGAATCGATGGATATTTATTTATTTATTTTTTATATTTATTTTGGGGGCTACAGCCCCGAGTGCTCCTGAGTGCCTCACTGCAGGAGTCACAGTCTGCTCTCACCTGTACACCACACTCTTGTATTAATTCTGTTTAGAGACATGCTCTTTATGAGAGTAAACCAAGAAAACATGTTTCAACTGTGCATTAACAGAGGTGGGTAGTACTCATTTACATTTACTCAAGTAATCTTCTAAATAGGCAGTATTGCACATGTTTGTTAAGATATATCTTATTTAGATCACCATGTTACCTTTAATTGTTTTTTTAAAATGCTATAATCACCAAATACAGTGAATTAAAATTTTAATAGCTTAAGTTTCTTTTTCAGTTTGTTTCTGAGTCTCCCTCCCCCTGCTTCTCACTCCAAGTCTCTGCCTCTTCAGAGCACTATCACAACACATAATCCACATGCATATTACTGCACATCACATCAGGATTGTGAAGTTGTAGTGTCTCGTTTCATATTTTCTTGTATATTTATGGAAAATGACCTTGCAGGAGTATGGGTTAGAGAGGCTTGTGGGCTGAGTCTTGTACAACTGGCATGGACCATGTGCAGCTAACCATAAGGAGGGTTCAAACAGTGCCCAGGAGAGACTGCTAGATTACTCAAACATGCGTGTATGACATCTAAAACTGTTTCAGCTGTTTCAAAGCCCAATGTGGAAGCCATTATCCACAAAGGGCCCAAAGTACTGTTAGGATAAATAACTAGGCTTAGCTATTCTGTATAACTGTTGCTATATTTCATTATTGTACCGAGGTCATGTGAAGATAAGGGCTCTGATCACAGCTGTGACACTCATAGACATACTGTATGTCAAGACAAATGTATGATATTCCAATCTATCTAACAGCAAACTAACTGAATAGGACAGGAACTACTGATAGGGATGATGTCAGGACTTGTTGCCAGATAACACCCGGATGGAGTCTGATTGGACTGTGTGACATGCCAAGAGGCCTGGGTGGTCTGTGCACCAACAAAGAGGCGTTAAGTCTAAACCACGGTAGCCTCCCACAATAGTTTGCGTATAAAAATCATTGTATAGGTGTAAATATTCAGTCTCTGCAGGGGAATGTCGGCACAGACTCCTTGTACAAGTATGGCTTTCTAATATTTGAATAAGTAAATTATCTGGACTTTATTTCTGTTTCAAGTGTATTTTTGTCTAGCAGAAACTAACGAACACGCAAGGGAAAACCTGGTTTCCTTTACTGTACCCTAATATCTGATTTATGTTCTAACGTAGTTTCCCCATCACATACATACCTGGAGTTGTTTTTTATTTAATTCACACATGTTTAACACAAACCATTCATATTTAGGTGTTCTTAGATTTAGAATTCTTCTCTCAGATAGAAAAAACTCTGCCATACACCTTCACTAGAATCATTTGGATAATTTTAGCTCTGAAATGGCCCATCTCTCCTAAACTAAGGTAGCAGTTAACTTGAAAACTACCACTACATGACATCACAAGGTGAAATAGACTATTTTGAGAGAATGAAACAAAACACAATTCAAGGTGTGTTTTTGAGGTGGCAACAACATTCTAACATGGCTTAAATCTCCAGTCCAAGAGTCCATTTTGGGTAAATTGTGGGTACGACTTTCATTTTGAGGGACTTAACTAGCCATTAGAAGCCAACAATTAGATTCACGCCTGTCATGAACAGGTCTCCGCACTTCTGTGTACATGATATAATATTCCTCTGATACCCCGAGTGATTGTAATGAGGCTAATATACACACATATAGACAATTACATAAATAATATCATTGAAATGAAATGAGAGTTAGCGTGGCTATGGCGCTCAGCGAGGATGGGGTGTAAAATGACTAACAGCTGCTTGTGGATTATCTGTTGTGTTTTAAATTGGGGTTTGTCTGGGCGGTCCTCAGTGTGGGGCCCATAAGCACGTCCCCAGCCAGCCTAACCATTGTCATTAGGTTTGCTCTCACCGTGATAATTGTCATGTGTGGAGGCTAATGTTTACTACCTGCTGCACAGCCAGATTACCAGCACTGATGGCTACGGTGAAGGAGATGCAATTCTAAACTAGTTGAGTTTGAAAAATATTGTCTGGAAATTATGCATTCTTACTATGAGCGGCCTCTAACTTTTGTTATGGCCATAGTTTGCTGCCATACTATGGAACATTTTACGTGAAGCAATAACATCTACATGGAGATCTGCAGGTGGGTGGAAAAGTTGCATAGACAGAGTATTGTTGAGTTATATACCGTATTTTCTGGACTATAGAGCGCACCACAGCGCATCCACTCAAAAAAAAAAAAAAAAAAAAGATATACAAGCCGCAACCGGGCTATAAGCCGCTGATATCCATGTTGAAAAATGAGATATTTACTGCATATACAGAACGATTTTGTGCTGTAAATGTACATTTATGTACCTGAACAGATTCTTTCCGAACAGTGCCTTTTAACACGGCAGCAACTGTGCTGATTAAACAAGGTCAAAAACAGAAAAGAACCGGTAATTGATTACCTTCATTTCTCCTGTGCAGTGAAACCACAAGTCACTTTAATCATCTTCGCTGAAACCACTGACGCCAAGCTTACGTGCAGCAGCACAGTAGAGGTCTGTGCAGGACAGAATGTTCAGTCCCGCTCCCGCCCACTCCCGCATTCTTCAGTACCGCTCCCGCGTCTTGCGGTCGCGCTCCCGCCCGCAATAACCTTTCAGAATATGTCCCGTGCTGCACTGTTTTGTGTTGGGTCCCGCGGGTGCAGGGCTCTACAGAGGTTTCCTTCCTGGAGCAAGATCGATGCCTTCAACTTAAAACTTGCATCATACAAACTCCTTCGTGTGCTTTTCATGATGACGGGGCGAGGAACTGAAAATAATTACTAATTAGTTAGTAATTTGTCGTGCGTGTTATATCTGCTAAATAAAAAGTAGCATATTCTTCTTTGCATAAATTTTCTGTCTAGTTTTTTAAATTCCGGTTAGAGCGCCACTAGCGGCGGAAGAAAAATCCACAGAATAGCCACACCTTTGTAAAAACCACATGGTTCAAAGCCTGGGAAAAAAGTAGAGGCTTATCGTCCAGAAAATATGGTATACCAGTTTGGTCAGTTATATTCCCTCTCTGAATGAAAGGTCATAACTTGGGTTTTATGCAGTCTTCATGTGATACTTTTTTCGATAGGAAGACCCACGCTTTATGGTCACTGTGTACTGGTGTAAAAAGAGGGCACATCAGTACTCTTAGGGTCATATTTACTAAGCATTTGTATCGCCCCCTAAGGGGCACAGCAGGCATTGTGGATCACCAGAGAACTATGGACAGAGTAGTAGTAGTAGCCATTTCAGACAGACAACAGAGTGTGAGAGTAACAGACATTCAGTTAAAACAACAAAATGAAACCCAGTCAACATTCGATCTAACATTAGCATTCCCTTAACAAGTACAATGAGTATTATAAGTGCAATGTGTGAGCTGCTTCCTACTGACCTGGACAGAGACAACAGGGTGTGAGAAAGAGAGGAGGTTTACAGGGTTTTTTAAACAATAAGCACCACCCTCTCACAGCTGCCAGTTACATGACCACTGGCCCACACCAAACAGGAAAAGTCGCACAAAGAGAAAAAACACACTCATTTAAAGTGGCAGAGGAACAATATTCAGTTAACCCAGTTACACATATTTATGCATGCTAAACTCACAGCATATTCTAAAGGGACACAGATCAGGATTGATAAATCTGGCCCTTAAATGAGGCATATTGTACAAAATCAACATTTATCGTACTTTCTTTCACATTTACCCTGTTGATGTATTTAGAATGATTCATTACTTATTCTCCTGTATTCAAGACATCATTGCTGCAATCCACCCCCATTTTACCCAACCCATGCCCACTGCAAGTGAGAATCTGCTCCCATGGGGTTCCACAATTTTTTTATTACTATTTTCTATTTATTCATTTGTTTTAGATGAATATTGTAATTTAAAATGTCTAGAACATAACATAATGACCCATTAGTGTTGTAGATTATAGCTATAAAATAAACAAAAGCACAATAATGGTCACATTTTTAATTAGCACTTTTTAACCTTCAAAGCACACAAAGCATTCATATGTACGCAGACACAGGGGACGAGATGGGTTAGAGAGAGAGACTTTATTGATCCTGAGGGAAATTCAAGTTTTGCTGCAGCAACTGTGTCCCAGTGGCCTTTGAGTCTCTGAGGTCTCTTCCAACTGAGCTACTATCTTCTTTAACAGTATTCAATTCAATTCAATTCGATTTATTTTTGTAGAGCTCAAAATCACAACAACAGTTGCCTCTAAGGGCGTTCCAAGATTTTGATGAGTAAAACATACACACAGACATATCAAAACGGGAATAAACAACATTCATGTAAAGCAGCCAATGAAACATTGTCCAGTCATCCCCTGTACTTAGACCCTCCTTCTCAGCAAGGAAAAACTCCAAAAAACCCAGGGTCCTGGGAAAAAGAAGAAACCTCGGGGAGAACTACAGTGAAGGAGAGATCCACTCCCATGGACGGACAGGCTATAGATGTCCAGGCCCGTGGGCCAGATCGGTATGGCCACAGCTACCCAGGTGGAGAAGGAGCTGGGGAGGAGCCAGGCGAGGAGGAGGAGCCAGGTGAGGAGAAGGAAGCCGGGCGAGGAGGAGGAGCCGGGCGAGGAGGAGGGCCGGGCAGCGGGTGGAGGAGGGCCGGGCAGCGGGTGGAGGGGGAGCTAGGCAAGGAAGAGGAGAGGGGTCCAGCTGTCATCAGGAGTCTGAAAGAGTTCCACTCCACAGGGGGAGTGGGACAGGGGACAACATGTGAATAGCAATGAACGAGCTACAGATGAGAACATAGTAAGTGATGCTGATGAGAAAATAGGAGGAAACAGAGGACAGTGCTCAGGTTGCCACACTTCCCCCAGCTTGTTATCTCCTGCAGCAGCTTATCTTAGTGACATCAACTAAGTAACCTGGTCATAAGCTATTCCGAAGAGGAAGGTTTTAAGCCTGGTCTTAAATAAAGAGACTGTGGGTGCCTGTTTAACATCAACAGGGAGTTGATTCCATAACACAGGAGCTTGGTAACTGAAGGCTCTCCCCCCCACTGTACTTTTAGACACTCTAGGAACCACTAATAATCCTGCATTCTGAGAGCGAAGTGCTCTATTTGGCTGATAGGGGACAATGGCATCCTGAAGATATGATGGGGCCATATTGTTTAAGGCTTTGTATGTCAGGAGGAGAACTTTGAATTTAATTCTAAGCTCGACAGGAAGCCAGTGAAGTGATTTTAACACAGGACTGATGTGATCACGTCTTTTAGTTCCTGTTAGGACTCTGGCCGCTGCATTTTGGACCAACTGGAAGCTTCTTAAAGTACCTTTAGCGCAGGCGGCGAGCAGAGAATTACAGTAATCTAGTCTGGATGTAACAAATGCATGGATAAGTTTTTCAGCATCATTTTAAGGCAAAATATTTCTGATTTAAGTTATGTTTTGCAGGTGAAAATATGCAGTTTTACAAGCTTGGTTTATATGAGCTGTGAATGAGAGATTTCGGTCAAATACGACTCCAAGGTTTTTTACAGTAGAGCGAGAGGCTATACTCACATTGTCAAGTGAGATTATCTGGTCAGACAGAGAATCTCTCTGACCTTTAGGACTGACAACAATGACCTCTGTTTTTTCAGGATTTAAGAGCAGGTAATTCAGGGTCATCCAGGTTTTGATGTCCTTCACACAGGCACTGAGCTTATCGATTTGATCGGTCTGATTAGGTTTCATTGATAAGTACAGCTGAGTGTCATCAGCATAGCAGTGGAAATTAATGCCATGTTTTCTGATAATGTTACCTAATGGCAACATATACAGGGTAAACAGGATTCGACCAAGCACAGATCCTTGTGGAAAACCGCAAGATACTTTAGAGCAGGGAGAGGTGCACTGGTTTACACTAACAAACTGGTATCTATCTGATAGATAGGATTTAAACCATTTGAGGGCGGTCCCTCTGACACCTATGTCACATTCTAACCTCTGCAGTAGAATGTTGTGATCAATGGTGTCAAACGCTGCACTGAGGTCCAGTAGGACCAGGACTGAAGCCAGCCCGTTATCAGCAGCTAGTAGCAAATCATTTGTCACTTTAAGCAGAGCAGTTTCTGTGCTGTGGTGAGCTCTGAAACCAGACTGAAATTTTTCGAATAAATTATTGCCCTGCAGATGGTGACAAAGCTGTTTCACCACAACTCGTTCCAGAATCTTTGAGAGAAATGGAAGATTCGAAATAGGTCTGTAGTTGGCTAGTTCATCAGAATTTAAGCTAGTTTTTTTCAAAAGCGGTTTAATTACAGCATATTTAAAGGACTGAGGAACATAGCCATTTTCTTACGACATATTTATTATGTTATGGATGGAACCTATTATTAGGTGGAGAGCTTCTCTGAGGAGTTTGACTGGAATAGGGTCGAGCAAACAAGTTGATGGTTTGGACGACATGATGACTGAGGTAATCTCCACCTCATCGACAGGAGTAAATTTGTCTAATACTGTCAGAGGATTTATGTGGGATATTGGTGTTACAGACTGGATTTGCTGAATTTGCTCGGGGCTGATTTTTGGAGTGGCTTCGTTGATCTTGTCTCTAATGGTTGTAATTTTGTAATCGAAGAATTCAAGAAAGTCATCACAACTGAACTTCGAAGGGAGAAGAGACTCAGGGGCAGTGTGCGAGTTTGTCAGCCTGGCTCCAGTGCTGAACAGAAATCTGGGGTTGCTTTTGTTGACTTCTATTAGGTTTGAATAGTATCTGGTTTGTGCTTTTCACAGAGCGGCCTTATAAGAGAGCAGGCAGAGCTTCCATGCCTTCAGAGACTGCTCGGAGCGCGAGCGGCACCAGAGCTTCTCTGTGCGTCTTACGTGTTGTTTGAGTGATCACAGTTCTGGAGTATACCATGGAGCCGGAGGTCTTGGTTTAATGCTTTTCTGTTTTAGCGGAGCTGCAACATCGAGAGCAGATTTTAAGGTGAGCATTGTCCTATCAACAAACTGATCCATGATAATTGGATTAAAGTTGTTCTCATTGTCACATGGCATATCATTTAATACTGGCTCAATTCTTCCTTTGAACTCAGCTACCGATTATTCTGATATTGTACAGTAATGTGCTGTATGTCTGATTTTGTATAGAGGCTTATTTAAATGTTCAAATTAGCCCATGTGCATTATTTACACTCAACAAAAATATAAACGCAACACTTTTGTTTTTGCTCCCATTTGTCATGAGATGGACTCAAAGATCTAAAATTCATTCCAGATACACAATATTACCATTTCTCTCAAACATTGTTCACAAATCTGTCTAAATGTGTGATAGTGAGCACTTTTGCTTTGCTGAGATAATCCATCCCACCTCACAGGTGTGCCACATCAAGATGCTCATCAGACACCATGATTAGTGCATAGGTGTACCTTAGACTGTCCACAATAAAAGGCCACCCTGAAATGTGCAGTTGTTGCTTTATTGGGGGTCTGGGGACTCAGAACCAGTCAGTATCTGGTGTGACCACCATTTGCCTCATGCAGTGCAACACATCTTCTTCGCATAGAGTTTATCAGATTGTCAATTGTGGCCTGTGGAATGTTGGTCCACTCCTCTTCAATGGCTGTGCAAAGTTGCTGGATATTAGTGGGAACTGGTACGCGCTGTCGTATACGCCGGTCAAGCACATCCCAAACATGCTCAATGGGTGATATGTCCGGTGAGTATGCTGGCCATGCAAGAACTGGGACATTTTCAGCTTCCAAGAATTGTGTACAGATCCTTGCAACATGGGGCCGTGCATTATCTTGCTGAAACATGAGGTGATGTTCATGGATGTATGGCACAACAATGGGCCTCAGGATCTCATCACGGTATCTCTGTGCATTCAAAATGCCATCAATAAAATGCACCTGTGTTCTTCGTCCATAACAGATGCCTGCCCATACCATAACCCCACCACCACCATGGGCCACTCGATCCACAACACTGACATCAGCAAAGCGCTCACCCACACGACGCCACACACGCTGTCTGCCATCTGCCCTGAACAATGTAAACCGAGATTCATCCGTGAAGAGAACACCTCTCCAACATGCCAGACGCCATCGAATGTGGGCATTTGCCCACTCAAGTCTGTTACGGCGATGATCTGGAGTCAGGTTAAGACCCCGATGAGGGCGACGAGCATGCAGTTGAGCTTCCCTGAGACGGTTTCTGACAGTTTGTGCAGAAATTCTTTGGTTATGCAAACCAATTGTTTCAGCAGCTGTCTGAGTAGCTGGTCTCAGACGATCTTGCAGGTGAACCTGCTGGATGTGGAGGTCCTGGGCTGGTGTGGTTACACGTGGTCTGCGGTTGTGAGGCCGGTTGGATGTACTGCCATATTCTCTGAAACGCCTTTGGAGACGGCTTATGGTGGAGAAATGAACATTCAATGCCCGAGCAACAGATCTGGTTGACATTCCTGCTGTCCATCCATCCATCCATCTTCTCCCGTTTAATCCGGCTGGGTCGCGGGGGCAGCGTGCTGCCCAATACTCATAGCACCTGACCCCCCCTCTGAACCCCTCTGCAGGTGGTGAGCCCACAGGAGGGTGGACAACATGGTCCTTGATGTTAGTTCATAGGGGTCCGGGCATGTTTTGGGTTGATGGGGGAAACCGGAGTACCCGGAGGAAACCCATCCAGACACGGGGAGAACATGCAAACTCCACACAGAAAGGCCCGGGCGACCCGGGGATCGAACCCGCAACCTTCTTGCTGTGAGGCCTGAGTGTTGCCACTCAGCCACCGTGGCGCCATACATTCCTGCTGTCAGCATGCCAATTGCACGCTCCCTCAATGCTTGTGCCTTCTGTGGCATTTTGCTGTGAGACAAAACTGCACATTTCAGAGTGGCCTTTTATTGTGGGCAGTCTAAGGTATACCTGTGCACTAATCATGGTGTCTGATGAGCATCTTGATGTGGCACACCTGTGAGGTGGGATGGATTATCTCAGCAAAGCAAAAGTGCTCACTATCACACATTTAGACAGATTTGTGAACAATGTTTGAGAGAAATGGTAATATTGTGTATCTGGAATGAATTTTAGATCTTTGAGTCCATCTTATGACAAATGGAAGCAAAAACAAAAGTGTTGCGTTTATATTTTTGTTGAGTGTACATAGCCATTATTTGAGGCTAAGAAACCTCTAGAATGCATGCTTTAGTTTATCAGTTGGAATATCAGTTTTAATATATTCCTGGTTTCAATAAATCAATGATATCAATGCCAACATATCTGCCAATGGAGTAAAGCTGATTTTCAAGTAAAATAAATAATAAGTTACACAGTCTTATTTCAATGGCAGCTACATTATTTATATATAATGATTTTTTTAAAATATAATAACATGAAAAACATGAAGTCCTCTCTTACTCTATACATTGCAAGCATCCTAATTATACACAATGAGTATTGCTTTTCACAACTCCAGATGGGAGACTGCCGTGACTGTGAATCTAACAACAACTAGCATGCTATTGCTTCACTTCATTTACACAATATTTATGTACTGGGACAAGACATATTTTGCTTAAATACACGGGAAAAATTCTGGTGCAGGTCCTTTAACACATTACATTACATGATTTTCTTGCTTTACATTGGTGACACATGGTCATTTACACATGGCTTAAAGCTTATTCTTGATATGTAACGAAATCCCAGTATTGTTCTGTCATGTCTACCCCTGAGTACAAACACAGAGGTGGACCAGAGAGTGTCCTCTGCCTGACCCTCTCTGGACAGTCCTGTTTTACATTACACAGCCTGTGCTAGGCGCCGCGCGCCCATATCATCCATAACATTTTCATAATGTTCCTCACACTCCTCAGGGTGAGAGACATAACATTTTCTCAGATGGAGCACAGCCGGCCCTGTGAGGCCTTCAGGGACCTGGCATTACTTGCCCTGAGTCATGCATGTATTCAGTCGGCTCTTCCATATGTGTGAAACAGTGTACGCAGGGGCCACATGAGGACCACCGACCTCAGTACATGAGGAGAGAGTTGGTGTTAACCATCTCTGCTCTCAGATTACCTGCACATGATGAAGAAGTCTTATTCAATATCACTGAGGATGTTGTCATAAGTCAGAACAGGGCCAATAAGTTGTATTTTACTGTTACATTTACTTGAGCGATATTCTGCAAAATGAGCTGTTTACAGTATTATAACATTATTCCCTCATCAAAAAACATACCTGAAGAGGTTTAGATGTCATCCATGCATGTTTGAGTGCAGTATCTCCCAGGCCCTATCCGAACCTTCCTTATGGAGCGCTCAGCCTACATCACCTCTTCTCCAGAATGGCCATCTTGCATTGCATCTTGCATGCATTTGTGAATGTATGATAAATGCATTCACAAATGCATGCTATGAAACAATGCACTAAAGATAACTAATAACATTTTCTATAAAAAGTCACATGGTAGCCTAAATATGATTATTAATTATGATTATTAATACCCAACATAAGTGTAATACTCCCCTTTTTAAAAGTCAACTCTACTTAAGATTACTTTGAATCAACAGAATACACCATTATTTTTATGGCTCATGTCTTCTGGATGTACTTTCAATGTGGTTTAGCAAATGAGGGCAGTTCCAGTTGGCAATTTGTAAAAGAGGGAGCTCATTGGTCCCAAATTTAATCATATCCTGATTAATTCACATTTGATAGCTGTATTCTGCCTTTCATTAATGACTAACAAACTAACTGCTTATTCTGAGTAAAAGTAATTATCATTAGTCAACATAATTTAAAGGTGCACTATGTAATTTTTTGGTTGGGGGTTTACCACCTGCTTGTTTCTATGGAAATGTCATTCCTCTGCCTGGAATGTTCCACAGTATGACAGTTCTCATTTAAATTTACCCAATTATTGGTAGTTTAATGGCTCAAACATATCTAGAAAAACAGGCATTCTAACTATGAGCTGGGCTGCCTTTCCACAGATCTGACCTGTAACTTTGTCTGGTTTGGTCTGGAGATAGACGGTTTATTATCATACTGAAACATTCCAGACAAAGCAATAACATCTCCATGGAAAAGCATTTAATGGACCCTCCATCAGAAAAGTTACACAATACACCTTTAAAAACATGAAAAACAAGTTCATTTTAAACTGTTTGCAGAGGTCCAGTTATTCCACATTATTTAATGTTCTTTTTATCATTGTCAGAGCAGAGTTTGCTGTCATGGTATAAGCTACATACTAAGGTACAAACTTTTCAACATGACTATATGACTATATGACTATATATATATATATATATATATATATATATATATATATATATATATATATATATATATATATATATATATATATATATATATATACATATAGTCATGTTGAAAAGTTTGTTCGGATCAGCAATTTCAGTTAAATATATCATATAGCAGACACACTTTGAACTTTATAGGATTTACAGAAAGTGTGCAATAATTACTTAAACAAAAGTAGGCATGTGCATAAATTTGGGCACCCTTGTTGTTTTATTGATTTTAATACCTTTAGCAATAATTATTATATATGGAACACAAAATTTGTTTGGTAAGCTCATTGACCCTTGGCCTACATACACAGGTGAAGCCGATCATGAGAAAGGGTATATAATTGGCAACATGGGAGCCTCAAAACAACTATCAAATGACCTGAAAACAAAGATTGTTCAACATCATGGTTTAGGGGAAAGATACAAAAAACTAGCTCAGAAATTTCAGCTGTCAGTTTCCACTGTGAGGAACATAGTGAGGAAATGGAAGACCACAGGCACAGTTCTAGTTGAGGCCCGGAGTGGCAGGCCAAGAAAAATCTCAGATAAGCAGAGGTGAAGGATGGTGAGAACAGTCAAACTTAACCCACAGACCAGCTCCACAGATGTACAATATGATCTTGCTGCAGATGGTGTCACGGTGCATCGATGAACTATACAGCACTTTGCACAAGGAGATGCTGTATGGGAGAGAAATGCGACGGAGCCTTTTCTGAGCACATGCCACAAACAGAGTCGCTTGAGGTCTGCTAAAGCACATTTGGACAAACCAGCTTCATTTTGGAATAAGGTGCTGTGGACTGATGAAACTAAAATTGAGTTATTTGGACATAACAAAGGGCGGTGTGCAGGGTGAAAGAGAGCACAGCATTCCAAGACAAACACTTGTTACCCACAGTAAAATTTGGTGGTGGTTCCATCAGGCTGTGAGCCTGTGGCCAGTGCAGGGACTGGAAATCTTGTTAAAGTTGAAGGTTGCATGGATTCCAGTCAGAATCAGCAGATTCTTGCGAACAATGTTCAAGAATCAGTGCCAAAGTTGAAGTTGCGCCAGGGCTGGATACTTCAACAAGACAACAACCCTAAACACTGCTCAAATTCTACTAAGGCAGTTCATGCAGAGGAACAAGTACAACATTCTGGAATGGCCATCTCAGTCACCAGACCTGAATATTACTGAAAATAGTGTAATAGTATAAAATAGTATAGTGCAATTTAAAGCGGGCTGTCAATGCTTGGGCTCCATCAAACTTGACTGAACTGGAGATGTTTTGTAAAGAAGAATGGTCAAAAATACCTTCAACCAGAATCCAGACCCTCATTGGAAGCTATAGGAAGCGTTTATTTATGTAATTTTTCTGTTGGGGTGCCCCATCTGGACTCTGGTTTTGTTTTTCTAAAGATGAATCTACTGTCTACTTTTGTTTAAGTAATTATTGCACACTTTCTGTAAATCCTGTAAACTTCATTCCACTTCTCAAATATCACTGTTTGTCTGCTATATGATATATTTAACTGAAATCCGAACAACCAGTGATTTATAAAGGAAAATCCTGAAAATGATGATCAGGGGTGCCGAAACCTTTTCACATGAATATGAATATATATATATATATATATATATATATATATATATATATATATATATATATATATATATATATATATATATACATACAGTGGTTCTGGATAAGCGAGAGAACAAAGCCCTGGTGGTGGACATTGCAATACGCTCGGTATTGCAATGTCCACCACCACGGCTTTGTGGTAATGTCAGGAAAAAGGAACACGAGAAACTAGAGAAATACCAGGGGCTCAAGGAAGAGCTGGAGAGAGCCTGGAAGGTGAAAGCATCGGTGGTGCCTGTGGTGATCGGAGCACTCGGGGCCGTGACCCCCAAACTGGATGAGTGGTTGCAGCAGATCCCAGGAAGGACAACAGACATCTCAGTCCAGAAAAGCACAGTACTGGGAACAGCAAAGATACTGCGCAGAACTCTCAAGCTCCCAGGCCTCTGGTAGAGGACCCAAGCTGATGAGGGTGAGAGACCAACCACCTTGGAAGGTGAGAAACACGTTTTTTTGTTGTTGTTGTTTTTTTTTACAAATAAAAGTCCCCCAAATGGTCTTGGACTGTAATAAATGAATGCTAAACTCAGAAAAAAACAACAATAAATAAAATCATATGAGGAGACAAAGCCATGTTTGTTGCAGCAGAGTATCATAGCCATGACCTGTTCGTGCTTCAGACTGGATGCCTGCAGGGCTGCCCTTTGTCCCATCCTCTGTTCATTTGTGAGCAGCTCAGGGAGGCCTTTGTGGGGCCCCAGGATGTCATCTGTGCTCTGTGTACACTCTGCTCCTGTTGGGGACCACTTACAGGGAGCTTTTGCACACAGCCACTGCCACTATTGAAGAAGCTGAATACAGAGAAGGATGTGCATTCTCAGGCCTTTGTGATGTCCTGGGGTATTGCTATAGGAAACAGGAGACATTTGCTGGGGAGGGACATGTCCTTCTGTCTACGGAGCACCCCAGGTAAAAGGTTTTAAAAAGACTAGATTGGACTTTATTGGTCTTTGGAGCGCATTTGCTCTTGTATACTACAGTTAATAGGCACAATAAAAATGTTAATAATTATAATTTTCTGGATAATCAGTATAAAGTTACACACAGAGATTATCATTTTGATGACCTCCTATAATAATGTCTTGTGCCATTTTTTTCTCATTTTTCAGGAAACAAAAACTGTACCAACTGGAATCTGAACATGTTTACAGACAAAAGATAATACTAATAGATAATTAATACTAATAGATGGGTATGACTGAAATAAAGTATGTCAGTCAAATGTGTAACTCAAAGCTATAAACTGATCTGAGACTTAATGAGAACATGGAGCCATGTGTGTGGCCATGTTTTTTTTTTAAATATTCAATAAAGTTAAATATGTTTCATATCTTTTATTGTCACGTTTAAATTAACTGGCAATCAAATATGAAATACCTCCTAAAATCTTGCATGAAATTGGATGAAACTTGGTGATGGTGTGGAGTCATGTGTATGGCAGGACAATGTGCTGTCATTTAATTTACAATCAAGTGAAATAAACAGTCTGTGTTTGTAAAAGCCACGCTCCTGCATTCAGAGGGATATTAGTCCGGTCCCCACGCCCTCCAGTGGGTCTCAAACTAGAACCAAACATGTCCAGTCAGATTTGTTTATTTCAGTGACATATGTGATGCAAAGGGGCTGGTGCAGTGTTGATCGCCTGCTTGTCTCCATGGAGTTTTAATTGCTTTGATTGAAATGTCCAAAGTCTGGCATTACAGGGCCCATATTACACTATTTTCTGATCTATAAGTTTTGTTTCATTCACTCATATTCAACACATACATCCTGCATATTTAGAGTTCTTCTCTCAAACAGAGACCATTCTGTTTCACCATGTGATGTCAGGAGGCAATATAGGAAGTGTTCCACTGTATTTTTGAACACAAAACACCTTCGCTAGAAACACTGATCATTTCAACCCGAGGACTTGTCAATTTGTACTGAACTAAAACTGAAATGAAGCTGTTACCACTAACTGACATCACAGTATGACATTAAACATCACTACCTCACATTTATTAAACTACAGCTGGTTCTATAGCTCAAAAATACCTACAAAAACAGACATTGTGACTGTGAGCGGGGTTGCAAAAATTTCACCTGATTTGGACTCCATGAAGATAGAAAGGTTTACTACCATACTGTGAAATATTCCAGACAAAGTAATACCATCTCCATGGAGAAAAACATTTGACACACCCACCAGAAAAGCTACACAACGCACTTTTAAAGCATGCAAGAATCTATTTTGTGTCATACAGATACTTTTAATCTTTAAATGTAGACCAGAGCTCTGCCTGGGACCAGTTCACAAACAAACCCGTCCTGCTTACATCCTGCACACACTTTTGCCTCGAACACCAATGTGTACAAGTGGTTTTCTCCCAGCGGCCTCGGCTGTCCCCTCACGCCCACCACCTGCTGTACAATACACACACTTAGTACTTTCCCCACTGCAAAGAGGATCAGGAAAGTAAAACAACACAAATCTCCCCCTGGCATCATCCTGAGCCGTGGCCTGCGACGCCTCCACTCACCCACCTCAATTAGCGTGCAGCGTGAGCGAGAGTGAGGCCGGCCACTTTGATGTGGCACTATGGGACTCCCGGAGGGGGCTGAGAAGAGGAGGGGGGCGGGGGGCTGGCTCACACTCCTCAGATTAGCTCGGTCTAATGGTTTGTTTCGCAGGTGAGAAAGTGCAGTTGGAAGACTAAGTGCAGACCTGGCTTCACAGAAAGCGTTGGATGGAGAATGTGTTGTTTCATTTTGCTTTTGTACCTGTATTTATTTATTGGCATGTTAAGTGGAGCTCTCTGGAGAAAAGCTGACAATGCTGCTCTGCTAAATGTTCCAAATGCATTCGCACAAACACATATTTATAGTCTCAAGCAAATACACACAGATTCATGAAACAGAGTTTTCGTGGGGTATTAACTGCTAACATATCACATATTTAGATCAACATGTTACCTTTTATTGTTTTGAAAATTCTATATTCACCTAAATCAACTTATTAAAATGTTTAATAATCATCACATTCATTTTTGGTGCTCTGAGACTCCTCTCCCTTTGCTCTAAGTGACATGCTATGTCACTTCCCCTTCAGGGCATTATCACAACACAATCAGCCTGCATCTCGTCACACACACCCTTTTGGTTTTGGTGCATACATACAGCAGGTGCACACTACGGTGGATCTTTGCAAGTTTGTGAACCCACAAATATTGTGAGAATCCAATTTGCTGTGCGAGGTTACGTAGTGTAGTGTAAATGCTGATTGAATGAGGTGTGAATGAAGCATTTTCTGCCCACAGTTGTCTTATTATGCAGTGTTCTTATGTAAACCGATGGAGCGGAGCTGAGCATGTGCGCGTGTGTGTGCATGTGTGTGCATGTGTGCCCTGGCCTGAGTCTGACTGACAGAGGTCTTATCAGGGCTGCCCAGGCGCAGGCTGCAGTAGGGAGTTTGTGTTTGAACTCAGCGCACTCACATCCTTTTTGATGACGTCAGCGCCTCATCTCAATATGTCTTTTTTTAGTGCCATATTTCTCCTCATGTGGAATACCAAACAGGTCTATAAGAACACGTGTGATGAGAACAGGGGCACAGCCTAGCTCGAAATGGTTGGCACATATTTGATGTGTTTGGGGAGTGGAGATATTCAAGTTCTGTTTGTTTCTTTGTAGCCAACTATGTTTTCCATAACTTTTAGACTGTTCTGCCATTTGACTGCAACTGAGGTGAGCTGGAGAGTCCTGGAGACAGGCAGACATGACTGAACTCTGAGTTGAAATGAAGTGGTCTTACGTTTTTGTCAGTTTCACCAAAATCCTGTTGTATTTGCTATCAAGAAGATTGAATATACTTTTATTTTGGACTCTTGTCAGGGGCTTTTATTTTGGCAGCACCACTACTTCTTGTCAAATCATGCAGTTCCCCTCAGCAGCAAAGGCAATGCCACAATTTTTGGTATCAGTATGATACCAAGTACTTTGGTGCAGAGACGTGCAGAGGGGGGTTGCTTTGGTTGTAATTTTTTTTCTTTTTTTTAATCGGTCGAAGCATATAGGTTTTCATGTATGAAAATGGCGATGCCTAGATTTGAAATAGAAAATAAAATAGTTGCCTCATTCACTTACATTAGGGCACCGCGTGAGTGCGAGTCTGGAGGGAGGGGCTCAGTTCAGAGACACAGAGCTGCACGCGACCAGCACCTGAGCTTGTGCGCACAAAATAAAAAGACATTACCCACAAGCCACGCGGAGAGCCCCGGTCCCGCGGAGAGCCCAGGTCCCGCGGAGAGTCCCGGTCCGCGGCGTGGCCAACGCCAAAAGTTCCATTTTTTCAACTTCTATCGCAGGGGTGGGCAAACTTTTTGGCTCGAGGGCCATAAAGGTTCTAAAATTTGATGGAAGGGCCGGACCAGGAGCAGATGGATGGAGGGTTCTGGTCTGACTACATCAGCCCAGGAAATAAGACAAAACCGAAAATAACTTGCAGGATCCAACGATTTGCATGTGGCATTTTCAAACGTCTCAATTAAACTTGTGCACCATATTTAGAGCCAATGATTTTCCATTTCAGAAGTTTTGAATTCCGTTTCATTGTGAAACATTTGATAATTCTGTTGACAGTGTTGGGAAGGTTAAACTGTATTCCCTACAGATTACATACCCCAAAATTTGGTTTGTGACGTAATCCATTAAATTATTTAAGTGAGTAACGTAATCTGAATACTTTGGATTATTTGATATTGTCGTGCTTTTTAAAACTACATGAATGTAGCAACCACCTCCTGCAAATTCTTGTTTGGTTTAGACCTGGTTTTAAACCTGGGTTTAGTCCTGGTTTAGACTTGGTTGTAATCCTGATTTAATGCTTGTTTAGTTCTGGTTTTAGATCCGGTTTAGACCGGGTTTAGACCTGCTTTAGACCTGGCTTAGACCTGGTGTTTGTTCTGGTTTAGAGGCGCACAGGAGGAAGCGCGGTCCACGCAGCGTACGCGACAAGACACGGTCTACGCCGTACAAGAGGAGGTGCAGTGTGCGCGGCACACTAGATACATACTTGGCCGCAGTGATTTATGGGAAGGTTTTCGGACCATGAGTGAGCAAGTCGTGTTCAACACTGAGCCACGAGCCCATATGGATAATTTGGTTTTATGTATCAATGTATCTAGAGTGTGCCATCTATTGGGAAACTCCAGAATTGCAGGGAAAATAAAACAAATTCGTTTTTTTACAGTTCATTCAATATTGGCGGACGGTGTGGTGTGCCCTTTCTTCATGTCAGAGCAACTGCCCCTCAAAATTCCTGTGCACGTCCCTGGTTTGGTGTATTTGGTGCACTACTAAAGCTGTATCATCTGAATACTTTTGGATGTGACAGGACTCAGAGTTGCACTTAAAGTCAGCAGTGTACAGTGTATGAAGAAATGGCACCAGCACTGTACCCTGCAGTGCACCTGTGCTGCTCATAGACCATATATATGAGTGGACTAAATGAGTGTGACGTCACCCATGGCCTTCAGCGCTATGTTCATATCTTGATTTAATTCAATTCAATTCAAATCAATTTATTTTTGTAGCGCCCAAAATCGCAACAACAGTTGCCTCTAAGGGCGTTCCAAGATATGGATGAGTAAAACATACACACAGACATATCAAAACAGGAATAAACAACATTCATGTAAAGCAGCAAATGAAACATCGTCCAGTCATCCCCTGTCCATAGACCCTCCTTCTCAGCAAGGAAAAACTCCAAGAAAACCCAGGGTCCTGGGAAAAAGAAGAAACCTCGGGGAGAACTACAGTGAAGGAGAGATCCACTCCCATGGACGGACAGGCTATAGATGTCCAGGCCCGTGGGCCAGTTCGGTATGGCCACAGCTACCCAGGTGGGGAAGGAGGAGCCGGGCGAGGAGGAGGAAGCCGGGCGAGGAGGAGGAGAGGGGTCCAGCTGCCATCAGGCGTCTGAAAGAGTTACACTCCACAGGGGGAGTGGGACAGGGGACAACATGTGAATAGCAATGAACGAACTACAGATGAGAACATAGTAAGTGATGCTGATGAGAAAATAGGAGCAAACAGAGGACAGTGCTCAGGTTGCCACACTTCCCCCAGCTTGTTATCTCCTGCGGCAGTTTATCTTAGTAACATCAACTAAGTAACCTGGTCATAAGCTATTACGAAGAGGAAGGTTTTAAGTCTGGTCTTAAATAAAGAGATTGTGGGTGCCTGTTAAACATCAACAGGGAGTTGATTCCATAACACAGGAGCTTGGTAACTGAAGGCTCTCCCCCCCACTGTACTTTTAGACACTCTAGGAACCACAAATAATCCTGCATTCTGAGAGCGAAGTGCTCTATTTGGCTGATAGGGGACAATGGCATCCTGAAGATATGATGGGGCCATATTGTTTAAGGCTTTGTATGTCAGGAGAACTTTGAATTTAATTCTAAGCTCGACAGGAAGCCAGTGAAGTGATTTTAACACAGGACTGATGTGATCACGTCTTTTAGTTCCTGTTAGGACTAACAGGCCGCTGCATTTTGGACCAACTGGAACCTTCTTAAAGTACCTTTAGCACAGACGGTGAGCAGAGAATTACAGTAATCTAGTCTGGATGTAACAAATGCATGGATAAGTTTTTCAGCATCATTTTTAGGCAAAATATTTCTGATTTTAGTTATGTTTCGCAGGTGAAAATATGCAGTTTTACAAGCTTGGTTTATATGAGCTGTGAATGAGAGATTTTGGTCAAATACAACTCCAAGGTTTTTTACAGTAGAGCTAGAGGCTATACTCACATTGTCAAGTGAGATTATCTGGTCTGACAGAGAATCTCTCTGACCTTTAGGACCGACAACAATGACCTCTGTTTTTTCAGGGTTTAAGAGCAGGTAATTCAAGGTCATCCAGGTTTTGATGTCCTTCACACAGGCACTGAGCTTATCGATTTGATCGGTCTGATTAGGTTTCATTGATAAGTACAGCTGAGTGTCATCAGCATAGCAGTGGAAATTAATGCCATGTTTTCTGATAATGTTACCTAATGGCAACATATACAGGGCAAACAGGATTGGACCAAGCACAGATCCTTGTGGAACACCACAAGCTACTTTAGAGCAGGGAGAGGTGCACTGGTTTACACTAACAAATCGGTACCTGTCTGATAGAGAGGATTTAAACCATTTGAGGGCGGTCCCTCTGACACCTATGTCACATTCTAACCTCTGCAGTAGAATGTTGTGATCAATGGTGTCAAACGCTGCACTGAGGTCCAGTAGGACCAGGACTGAAGCCAGCCCGTTATCAGCAGCTAGTAGCAAATCATTTGTCACTTTAAGCAGAGCAGTTTCTGTGCTGTGGTGAGCTCTGAAACCAGACTGAAATTTTTCATATAAATTATTGCCCTGCAGATGGTGACAAAGCTGTTTCACCACAACTCGTTCCAGAATCGTTGAGAGAAATAGGTCTGTAGTTGGCTAGCTCATCAGAATTTAAGCTAGTTTTTTTTCAAAAGCGGTTTAATTACAGCATATTTAAAGGACTGAGGAACATAGCCATTTCCTAATGACATATTTATTATGTTATGGATGGAACCTATTATTAGGTGGAGAGCTTCTTTGAGGAGTTTGACTGGAATAGGGTCGAGCAAACAAGTTGATGGTTTGGACGACATGATGACTGAGGTAATCTCCACCTCATCGACAGGAGTAAATTTGTCTAATGCTGTTAGAGGATTTATGTGGGATATTGGTGTTACAGACTGGATTTGCTGAATTTGCTCGGTGCTGATTTTTGGAGTGGCTTCGTTGATCTTGTCTCTAATGGTTGTAATTTTGTAATCGAAGAATTCAAGAAAGTCATCACAGCTGAACTTTGAGGGGAGAAGAGACTCAGGGGCAGTGTGCGAGTTTGTCAGCCTGGCTACAGTGCTGAACAGAAATCTGGGGTTGCTTTTGTTTACTTCTATTAGGTTTGAATAGTATCTGGTTTGTGCTTTTAGAAGCGGCCTTATAAGAGAGCAGGCAGAGCTTCCATGCCTTCAGAGACTGCTCGGAGCGCGAGCGGCGCCAGAGCTTCTCTGTGCGTCTTACGTGTTGTTTGAGTGATCGCAGTTGTGGAGTAAACCATGGAGCCGGAGGTCTTGGTTTAATGCTTTTCTGTTTTAGCGGAGCTGCAACATCGAGAGCAGATTTTAAGGTGAGCATTGTCCTATCAACAAACTGATCCATGATAATTGGATTAAAGTTGTTCTCATTGTCACATGGCATATCATTTAATACTGGCTCGATTATTTCTTTGAACTCGGCTACCGATTTTTCTGATATTATTCTTTTCATTATAGTTTTCTTCTGCAGAGCTGGATAGTCTTTTAGTACGAATTGAAAGGTAATTTAAAAATGGTCAGAGAGTATAGGGTTTTGAGGAATTACAGTTAAATCATTAATCTCAATACCATAAGTTAGGATGAGATCAAGAGTGTGATTGTGACAGTGAGTCGGTTTGTTCACACTCTGGGTAAAACCGACCCCATCCAGGAGAGCACCAAAAGCACTGCTGAGGCACTCACTGCTGTTATCAACATGTATGTTGAAATCTCCAACTATAACAATCCTTTCCCATTCCAAAACTAAACTTGAAATAAAGTCAGAAAACTCTGTCAGAAACTCGGCATAAGGACCAGGAGGTCGGTAGATTGTTATGAATATAACAGCTTTTTGGTTTTTCCAGTTGGCGCACGTAATAGATAGTGCGAGGCTTTCAAAGGAGCGGAATGTATAATTAGATTTGAGGCTGAGAATTAGGCTGGAGTGAGAAATGACGGCCACACCGCCACCTCGACCTGTGCTCCTGGCACTTTGAAAGTTCACATGACTTGGAGGTGTAAATTCGTTTAGTCTAACATAATCATTTTCCTGAAGCCATGTTTCAGTTAAAGCTAGAAGATCAATATTAAAGTCGCCAATTAATTCATTTATTAAAAGAGATTTGGAGGAGAGGGACCTGATGTTTAGCAGTCCACATTTTACACACTTATCATTTTGTTTATTTGCGACACATGTATTTATTTTTATTAAGTTAGGAGATCTGATGCCTTTCCTATCAGAGTTTAGCTGTGTTTTATTTGTGCTTTTTGTGCGTGGGACATACACAGCCTCAGCTAGTCTGGGAGAATTGTTCATGCAGGGTGGCTCAGAGGAGGCCCCTGTACGTGGGACACACACAGTCTCAGCCTGTTTGGAGCTGTTCTCGCTAACAGAGCAGTGCCTCACTAGTCTACTCTGCTCCCTAGAGTCACTGAGACTCCTTGAGCTATTCTGTGTGCTAGTCTTACCTGATGGTCATCTAAGGCTAGCAATCATATTCTGAGCTAAGAGGGAGGAGCCAGCCGCTGTGGGATGAATGCCGTCGCTACATATAAGCCTGGGCTTCCCCTCAAATGCCCTCCAGTTGTCTATGAAGACGACACCATTCTGCGGGCACCAATTGGACAACCACTGGTTGACAGCTGAAAAGCGGCTGAACATTTCACAATTGGCATAATTTGGAAGGGGGCCAGAGAAGTACACGGACTCCGACATCGAGTCGCTATCTGCAACTTCACCACCTCTGACTGACCGCGCCGAGTATCGTTACCCCCCGTGTGTATAACGATCCGGCGGTACCTGTTCTTACTTCTCTTTAAAAGCCTCAGATTCCCCTTGATGTCACCCAGTCTGGCTCCAGGGTAACACCGTGTGGACGCTGCAGGCAGTTCCACGTCCCTGACTATGGAGCTCCCTATGACTAGTGTGTCCCGCGTCCAGCTCACGGGGGCGAACCTGTTCTGGACGGGAAGCTCCCTGCTCTCAGCCCTGTGTCCCTGGTCTCCTGCAGTCCTACACTCAGCTATGTGTCCCTGATCTGGAGTCCTAGTCTTAGCCCTGCGCCTGCATCTAACTGTCACAAACCTGTCCTGGTCTGGTCCCGGCTGCACGGGATGCGCCGGGGGGCTGCTCTCGCTAGCTGCGCTCATGCTAATGCGGTCCGGGGTCCCTGCTACTGCCTGACTATAACTCGGCTTCAGCGCCTCCAATGAGCGGATCCGCGTTTCTAACTCTGTAACCCTGGCCTCGAGGACTGCCACTACGCTGCACTTAGCGCAACTATCCCTGTCACTATCAAATAAGCCAGGGTTCTCACTCCACATGTGGCAGCTAGAACTAGAACAAGCAAACAAACAAACATTTAGGAACAAGCTAGCAAAATTAAAAATTCAGGATCATATAGAGCGGGTTCAGACAAACAATTTAAGACCAGAATGACTAGACTCAGTGCAGCAGTTACAGAGAGAGGGTCGATAAGATCCCAATGTAAGTCAATGGAAAAAAGGGAGAGAAGGAGCCAGAAGAGCCTCCTGGAGCAGTTCCTGTTTGGCATGCGGCGGCTAATGGGTTAGCTATGTCCACTCATATAAACGGTCTACGGTGCTCAGTCCAGTAGCAGACACACAGTTGCTCAGCCTAACTAACTGCGGTCGTCCATTCAGGTAGTCCCTTATCCACCCGGTGAGTGATGGATCCAGCTTATCCCGCAGGATGGAGGCCTGAATGGGATTAAATGCACTTGAAAAGTCTGGAAACATTACTGTCACATAGCTGCCAGGTATCTCCAGATATTCATATATTTGGTGGAGCATGTAAATGATCGCATTCTCCACTCCCATTCCCCCACGGTCACCAAACTGGAGGGGATACATTCCATGTTCCACCTCTGGTGTAATGAGGTGCAGAACAAGTTGCTCCAGAGTCTTCATAATATGTAAGGTAAGTGCTACTGGTCTGTAGTCATTCATCTCTGGCAGACCACCAACTTTAGGTATTGGCACAAGACAGGATGTTTTCCACAGAGTCTGGACTCTCTACATCTCCAGACTTTGGTGGAAGATCCTAGGCAGCGGTGGAGATCCTGTGCAGTGGTGGAGCTAACTTGGTGGTTTACCTGTTAAAAAGACAAATGTACGTTCACACTGTAAAGCAAATAAATAAGATTTGCTCTGAGGAAAGCAGAGGGGAGACGTGTGGAATGAGACCAGGAGTGGCTTTACTCTGATATTTTTG
This sequence comes from Odontamblyopus lacepedii, assembly GCA_034769755.1. NCBI lineage: Eukaryota > Metazoa > Chordata > Actinopteri > Gobiiformes > Gobiidae > Odontamblyopus > Odontamblyopus lacepedii. The sequence continues at coordinate 5,214,697 of CM068361.1, read as the reverse complement.
TGTTTCTGTTAGAATAAAATGCTTATAATGACGAAGTTATTAAAAATGTACATGTGGTTAAAAGAGGTCTCAGTTTGCAGAGGGTCTTTGTTAGGAGAAAGGTATGCACTATCTGCTCTAAGAAACCAGATGCATGACCTCTTATGACCTTTTCCTCCTTGCGGGGCTGTTCCCAGATCGTAAATTTGTACTTATCTGATCAAATGTAAACCAAAGCCATGATATACTTCACTATGTTGTAAACTATGTATTCTCTGACTATGCTTTGTACTGACATGATGAATTTGTTGGAAGGAAATAAAAGCCCGTGCTACAGGGGGAGGAGCCAGGAGGGTCTGGTGTGAATGGCTTTAGTAGCAGACACCTAGGCATCCCCGTGCGCACGTAAAAGAAATGAAAGGCTGACTCAGGTGATTCAATCTCAATAGGAAGAGACTGGTTTAATGTAAAACTGTAAGATATTTCACTGGTTTGTGATCTCAATCTCTTGACAGTTTCCAACAGTAGATGTTGTGGATGTCAAACCCCTGTGTGTGGCTCAGTTCATCCATCTACACACAGAAGTCTGCTAGTCAGTCCCAGACAAGAATGAATACAAGTGAAATAATTCAGCTGTGGTCAAACCTTAAGTGGAGCTGATACATCTGTGAATGAGAACAGCAACTGTCCAATCAAAGCGTTCCTTCAGGGATCTGTCTAAACTCAGCAGTGTATTTTCAGTGAAATCAAACTGCTGTGTCCGGCTCACAGTGCATCAGCAGCTTTCACAATGATTTTGAAAGACCTATTGTCTACTTTCACAGTATGAACTTTTTTTTTAACATTTTTAAATCCTCAAAGCTTCTAAAAGTTAGCTTTGTAAGATTTAGCCTAGCCCCTCTGCCTGCTCACTCTGGCTTCTCTTTAGCCGCCATTGCTCTGATTGGTCAGAACTTTCTGTCACTGTTTCTATACAACGCCATTTTCAGGGTGTTAGAGCCTGGGAAACAATGTAGACTCATTTACTTGGGCCCAAATACTACAGTATGCATTTACTATATAACATGTAGTGAGCAGAGGTGGGTATTATTACTCTTACTTGGGTAGTGTACTCAAGTAATAGTAACATTACTTTAAAGCAGGGGTTTGGTCTGGGGGCCACATATGACTTAATTTGATCTCAAGGGGCCGGACCAGAAAACTCACAGCATAAATGCTCAAAAGTAGCAATAAGAAACATTTATGCAGAGAAACATGTAAAATATTTTTATTGAAGAGAACTGTTCCTTTATAAAATATTAAGAACAACCTGAAACTGTCTCATTTTTGTGCAGTATAACTCAATCCAGTAATTTTGAAAAAAAAAAAAAAAAAAAAGATTAGCGCATGTGCAGATTAATACAGAAATGATTTGAACTCAACGTTCTGCACATAAAAACAAAAAAAAGCTCCAGACCCAGTGTTGGGAAGGTTACTTTTAAAATGTATTCCCCTACAGATTACAGATTACATACCTCAAAATGTAGTTTGTAACGTAATCCATTAAATTACTTAACATGAGTAACGTAGCCTAATTTGAATACTTTGGATTACTTGATATTGTCATGCTTTTTAAAACTACATGAATATAGCAACCACCTCCTGCAAATTTTTGTTTGGTTTTAGACCTGGTTTAGACCTGGTTTAGACCTGGTTCAGACCTGGTTCAGACCTGGTTCAGACCTGGTTTAGACCTGGTTTTAGTCCTGCTTTAGATCTGGTTTTAGTCCTGGTTTAATGCTCGTTTAGTCCTGGTTTTAGATCTAGTTTACACCTGCTTTAGACCTGCTTTACACATGACTTAGTCCTGGTTTTAGTCTCGGCGTTAGTTCTGGTTTAGAGGCGCAGAGGAGGAAGCGCGGTCCACGCAGCGTACGCAACAAGACACGATCCACGCGCAGTGTCGCGCCGTACAGGAGGAGATGAGGTGTGCGCGGCGTACGGGAGGAGATGAGGTGTGCTGGGCGTACAGGAGGAGATGAGGTGTGCGCGGCGTACAGGAGGAGATGAGGTGTGCTGGGCGTACAGGAGGAGATGAGGTGTGCTGGGGGTACAGGAGGAGATGAGGTGTGCGCGGCGTACAGGAGGAGATGAGGTGTGCTGGGCGTACAGGAGGAGATGAGGTGTGCTGGGCGTACAGGAGGAGATGAGGTGTGCTGGGCGTACAGGAGGAGATGAGGTGTGCTGGGCGTACAGGAGGAGATGAGGTGTGCTGGGCGTACAGGAGGAGATGAGGTGTGCTGGGCGTACAGGAGGAGATGAGGTGTGCGCGGCGTACAGGAGGAGATGAGGTGTGCGCGGCGTACAGGAGGAGATGAGGTGTGCTGGGCGTACAGGAGGAGATGAGGTGTGCGCGGCGTACAGGAGGAGATGAGGTGTGCTGGGCGTACAGGAGGAGATGAGGTGTGTGCGGCGTACAGGAGGAGATGAGGTGTGCTGGGTGTACAGGAGGAGATGAGGTGTGCTGGGCGTACAGGAGGAGATGAGGTGTGCGCGGCGTACATGAGGAGATGAGGTTTGCGTGGCGTACAGGAGGAGATGAGGTGTGCTGGGCGTACAGGAGGAGATGAGGTGTGCTGGGCGTACAGGAGGAGATGAGGTGTGCGCGGCGTACAGGAGGAGATGAGGTGTGCGCGGCGTACAGGAGGAGATGAGGTGTGATGGGCGTACAGGAGGAGATGAGGTGTGCTGGGCGTACAGGAGGAGATGAGGTGTGCTGGGCGTACAGGAGGAGATGAGGTGTGCTGGGCGTACAGGAGGAGATGAGGTGTGCGCGGCGTACAGGAGGAGATGAGGTGTGCTGGGCGTACAGGAGGAGATGAGGTGTGCTGGGCGTACAGGAGGAGATGAGGTGTGCTGGGCGTACAGGAGGAGATGAGGTGTGCTGGGCGTACAGGAGGAGATGAGGTGTGCGCGGCGTACAGGAGGAGATGAGGTGTGCGCGGCGTACAGGAGGAGATGAGGTGTGCGCGGCGTACAGGAGGAGATGAGGTGTGCGCGGCATATACAAGGAGATGAGGTGTGCGCGGCGTGCAGGAGGAGATGAGGTGTGCGCGGCGTACAGGAGGAGATGAGGTGTGCTGGGCGTACAGGAGATGAGGTGTGCGCGGCGTACAGGAGGAGATGAGGTGTGCGCGGCGTACGGGAGGAGATGAGGTGTGCGTGGCGTACGGGAGGAGATGAGGTGTGCGCGGCGTACGGGAGGAGATGAGGTGTGCGCGGCGTACGGGAGGAGATGAGGTGTGCGCGCGTACGGGAGGAGATGAGGTGTGCTGGGCGTACGGGAGGAGATGAGGTGTGCGCGGCGTACGGGAGGAGATGAGGTGTGCTGGGCGTACGGGAGGAGATGAGGTGTGCGCGGCGTACGGGAGGAGATGAGGTGTGCTGGGCGTACAGGAGGAGATGAGGTGTGCGCGGCGTACGGGAGGAGATGAGGTGTGCGCGGCATACGGGAGAAGATGAGGTGTGCGCGGCGTTCGGGAGGAGATGAGGTGTGCGCGGCGTACGGGAGGAGATGAGGTGTGCTGGCCGTACGGGAGGAGATGAGGTGTGCGCGGCGTACAGGAGGAGATGAGGTGTGCTGGGCGTACAGGAGGAGATGAGGTGTGCGCGGCGTACAGGAGGAGATGAGGTGTGCTGGGCGTACGGGAGGAGATGAGGTGTGTGCGGCGTACAGGAGGAGATGAGGTGTGCTGGGCGTACGGGAGGAGATGAGGTGTGCGCGGCGTACAGGAGGAGATGAGTTGTGCGCGGCGTACAGGAGGAGATGAGGTGTGCGCGGCGTACAGGAGGAGATGAGGTGTGCTGGGCGTACAGGAGGAGATGAGGTGTGCTGGGCGTACAGGAGGAGATGAGGTGTGCGCGGCGTACAGGAGGAGATGAGGTGTGCGCGGCGTACAGGAGGAGATGAGGTGTGCGCGGCGTACAGGAGGAGATGAGGTGTGCGCGGCGTACAGGAGGAGATGAGGTGTGCTGGGCGTACAGGAGGAGATGAGGTGTGCGCGGCGTACAGGAGGAGATGAGGTGTGCGCGGCGTACAGGAGGAGATGAGGTGTGCTGGGCGTGCAGGAGGAGATGAGGTGTCCGCGGCGTACAGGAGGAGGCGCACACGGTCTATGGGTTCACGCAGTGTATGCGAGGAGATAGAGAGCACGGGAGGAGGTGCGGTCCACGTATTTAAAGGACGTTTACATCGTTCTTATTGCGTGTTCTGTTTGGGTTTCAGGCAATGAGTGGAATTACCGAAATAAAAAGGATTATAACCCAAAATGTGAAAACAGGAAAATTCCACCATGTAATAAATTAATTCCACCAAAGTAACTTTAATCTAATTACCACTCATTGAAACAGTAATTGTAATGGAATACAGGCACTCATAATCCATCCATCTATCTTCTCCCACTTAATCCATCGCGAGGGCAGTTTGCTGCCCAATTCTCATAGCACCTGACCCCCCCATGAACCCCTCTGTGAGTGGTGAGCCCACAGGAGGGACAGTCACTCATAATTATACGCCCGTTCTAATACGTATTATGGTATGGCGCTGTCCGTCCGTCTGTCCGTCCGTCCGTCTGTCCGTCCATCCGTCTGTGGACACTTCAAAGCTTTGAAGTCTTTGAAGCTTTGTCTTCATGAAAGATCTGAACTCTCTTCTCAAATGTTCTGCTGCTGAAAGCGAGAACAACCCACATTCTCTGCTTCTTTGAGCTTTGACACATTAAAGCTTTGTAGTGTCTTTAAGTTCTGTTGCTGCAATCTGATTGGTGGAATTCTGATTCTAGAATTCTATATACAATAATTCAAAGTACGGGTGTATTTTGCCCCGCTGGCGGAGCTCTTGTTTGTATTGTAATTACGTAACGCCGGTACATTTAATCCGTTACTCCCCAACACTGTTCAGACTTAAAATCATCAGCATTTTACCTTTTTATTTTACAGGATTTAGTCATGCTTTGTTTTTGATTCAGAAACTTGGCATCTTTTAGCCTGCACAAGTGCATCAATATCAGGCATCATATCCTGAGTAGCTGCCAAATAAAATAGAATCAGAAAATCTTGATTAAGACAAGTTCGTCATAAAAGGTGCCAGGAAGTGCCATGTCCCCAGCCTCCCCGGTGTAAATGACACCTGTGAGCAGCGGCTGCAGCAACGGTGCAGCAGAGCAGTGCGGCTAAGCATTGCACGGCGTTGGTAAGAAGTTCTAATTTTTATACGCCCGTGATAAAACGGGACGTATTATGGTATGGCGCTGTCCGTCCGTCCGTCTGTCCGTCCGTCCGTCCATCCGTCTGTGGACACTTCAAAGCTTTGAAGTTTAAAGTTCAAAGGTGACACACAGTTCCAGCTGCAGCGGTTGCTAGGCAACGGGAGAGAGAGAATACAAGACAACTACACATTACCTTGTCCGCGCTCTAGCTCGACAACCGTCTCACCTAGGAATGTCAAACTTCCAAACTGCACCAACAATTCATCTTTAATTGGGTTTGACAAATTCTAACTTAATTCTATATACAATAATTCAAAGTACGGGCGTATTTTGCCCCGCTGGAGGAGCTCTTGTTAATATTATTATTATTTTAATTCTACATTTAGCAAAAATAAAAATGGGTGCAACTAAATAGTATATTTATGTACATTTTTTTATGAGCCTTAAAAATTACGATTTATATATATATAAAAAAAAACACACACACACACGTTTTTTTCAATTTTTGCCGAGTGTATTTTATTACAAATCACCTGAGGGCCGGATCAAGTCTGTAGGCGGGCGGGATCGGGCCCCGGGCCGCATGATTGACTCCCCTGCTTTAAAGTAATATTCAAGTAGAAGTACAAAGAAGTGCAAAGAAATTTCTCAAATGAGAATAAAAAAGTATTTGGGAAAACAACTACTCAGCCATTTCTCTTTAAGTAATGGCTGGGACGTAACATCTGATATATCATTTTATTTTAAGGACAAAACAATAAATAACACATAAAATATTGTATTTTCAAAGGACAGACATACAATTTAAACAAACTAAATCATATCTGAAGGAGCCCTACAAGAAGCACAAATGTTCAAATGATTTCATATTGTCAGCATCGAGTTTTGTCACTCATAGACTTACTCACAGTGAGAAGAATAACCAAATAATATAGAATCACCAACCAATATCTCAAATAAAAGTACTGTTACAGAAATAAAAAAAATCTTGCTCGAGTAGGAGTAAGATTATGCTGCAAGAAAAGTACTCTGAAAAGTGCAGTTATTTCAAAAAGTTATTCAAGTAAATGGATCTGAGTATTGCACCTCTAATACTGAGAGATGGTTTGGTTGGTGGTTGATGGTTTGTACTGTGAATTATTTTCTTGAAACTGTGAATTATTTTCTTGTGTTAATATTAAGGAATGATTGAAGGAAACACATGGGTGCTTTGATTCTATTTTAACTTGAACATATGGACCCTATGACAAATGGAGTTTAACCTGTTGACCTTGTGACCCTTGAAGTGGGCTATTTAAAGAAGTGAGATGGCTCTGTAAAGACTTGTGTGTTATCTTATATGGTGAGCTAGAAGCTTAACATATGGGGATAGAATAGCAGATGCATGCATCAACAGGTGGGATAATGTTTGAGTTTAACTATAAAAGAGGTCTCGCAGAAGGAGGCCCTTCAGAGACGAGGAGGGAAGACCCACCATAAAGGCCTGTATCCTGTTGTAGCCCGAATAAAGATCTTTTTGAAACTGCTCCACGCCTTCTACGTTTTTGTTCTGAGGTGTCTTAAAGAACCAGAAGCTTACAGTACCATGGCTTGGGATTTTGAGCTACACCTTTGTTCTAAAAAAAACAAACTCATGTTAAAAAAGTGTGCGTATTATGAGCAGTATAAATGCGTTGTATGCTGTGTCCAGGAAAAGCCAAGCACTGCAGATGAAATACTGATAATTCCAGCACATTAGTGTAAGCACTGAGAGATTCAGAAGTGATCATCTTCTGGTCCGATAGCACAGCCAGTTCCACTTTGTGTGTGACTCTTTATTTATCAGTCCACTCCGGCGCACGCGCCGGTACCACGGTATTATCTGGACGAACAAAGCCCGAGCCGAGAGAGAGAGCTGTAATTTATACTGTGATGTGGCGCAGATTAGAGTGTCAGTGTCTGGAGATGGGCCTGTGAGAGAAATCCCAATGAAGCACTTAAACAAGCTAACTTTGACTGCGGCGCCGAGAGCAGCCTTGACCCTGTGTCCCGCTCCAAATGTGGCTTTCTAATGCTTTTACGAATGTTCAACCCCCTCCACACTGTGCTTAAATGAGACAACAGTCGCATTTTATCAGAGTACAGAGTAGAATACAGAGTTAAGAGATGATGTCACTTCCAGGTCCAACCAGAAGCTTCACACAACATTATTTTCCCCAACACCGTTCTGCTAAAAGCTGGCAAACTAACCTGTCTATACAGAGGGAGAGAGTCTTACATCTCTATAAACTATTGAAGGCAAGCACCAGACATCACATACAGGACCTTGTTGCTGTGAGACGGGAGGTCTAGAAAAGAGCACATCTTTTGCCATGGCGTTCTTTGGTCTGGTTAAGAAAGCATAAAGGGTCATCAGCAGTAGGTCCCTCTGACGTTCTCATTCCACCCTGTGCAGCTGGGAGCCGCTCAGCTCCGATACAGCTATTCAACGCAGCTCTTTGTTGAGAGTCATTACATTAGATGAGAGCCCATTCTTCAGTCCAGAGTTGTATTTGAGTGATTCATGCATGTTTGAGTAATCCTGTATTCTCCTGTATTTGAGGTGAGTGCTCTGGACAAAAAAAAAAAGAAAAAACAGTGAACGAAAATCTGCTCCTTGTTGCACTGAAGTGGGGTCTCTCAGTTAAGCAGTTTTGAACAGGAAGTCAATGAACCTGTTTCTATTATTATGCATTTTTAGACCAATGTTAAGATTTATATAAAAAATGACCTATAAATAATTTATAACTTAAAGAAGATATATATACACTCAACAAAAATATAAACCCAACAGTTTTGTTTTTGCTCCCATTTGTCATGAGATGGACTCAAAGATCTAAAATTCATTCCAGATACACAATATTACCATTTCTCTCAAACATTGTTCACAAATCTGTCTAAATGTGTGATAATGAGCACTTTTGCTTTGCTGAGATAATCCATCCCACCTCACAGGTGTGCCACATCAAGATGCTCATCAGACACCATGATTAGTGCACAGGTGTACCTTAGACTGCCCACAATAAAAGGCCACTCTGAAATGTGCAGTTGTTGCAGTTATTGGGGGTCTGGGGACTCAGAACCAGTCAATATCTGGTGTGACCACCATTTGCCTCATGCAGTGCAACACATCTTCGCATAGAGTTTATCAGATTGTCAATTGTGGCCTGTGGAATGTTAGTCCACTCCTCTTCAATGGCTGTGCGAAGTTGCTGGATATTAGTGGGAACTGGTACGCGCTGTCGTATACGCCGGTCAAGCACATTCCAAACATGCTCAATGGGTGACATGTCCGGTGAGTATGCTGGCCATGCAAGAACTGGGACATTTTCAGCTTCCAAGAATTGTGTACAGATCCTTGCAACATGGGGCCGTGCATTATCTTGCTGAAACATGAGGTGATGTTCATGGATGTATGGCACAACAATGGGCCTCAGGATCTCATCACGGTATCTCTGTGCATTCAAAATGCCATCAATAAAATGCACCTGTGTTCTTCGTCCATAACAGATGCCTGCCCATACCATAACCCCACCACCACCATGGGCCACTCGATCCACAACATTGACATCAGCAAAGCGCTCACCCACACGACGCCATACACGCTGTCTGCCATCTGCCCTGAACAATGTAAACCGAAATTCATCCGTGAAGAGAACACCTCTCCAACGTGCCAGACGCCATCGAATGTGGGCATTTGCCCACTCAAGTCTGTTACGGCGATGATCTGGAGTCAGGTTAAGACCCCGATGAGGATGACGAGCATGCAGTTGAGCTTCCCTGAGACGGTTTCTGACAATTTATGCAGAAATTCTTTGGTTATGCAAACCAATTGTTTCAGCAGCTGTCTGAGTAGCTGGTCTCAGACGATCTTGGAGGTGAACCTGCTGGATGTGGAGGTTCTGGGCTGGTGTGGTTACATGTGGTCTGCGGTTGTGAGGCCGGTTGGATGTACTGCCATATTCTCTGAAACGCCTTTGGAGACGGCTTATGGTGGAGAAATGAACATTCAATGCCCGAGCAACAGATCTGGTTGACATTCCTGCTGTCAGCATGCCAATTGCACGCTCCCTCAATGCTTGCGCCATCTGTGGCATTTTGCTGTGAGACAAAACTGCACATTTCAGAGTGGCCTTTTATTGTGGGCAGTCTAAGGTACACCTGTGCACTAATCATGGTGTCTGATGAGCATCTTGATGTGGCACACCTGTGAGGTGGGATGGATTATCTCAGCAAAGCAAAAGTGCTCACTATCACACATTTAGACAGATTTGTGAACAATGTTTGAGAGAAATGGTAATATTGTGTATCTGGAATGAATTTTAGATCTTTGAGTCCATCTCATGACAAATGGGAGCAAAAACAAAAGTGTTATGCGTTTATATTTTTGTTGAGTGTGTATATATATATATATATATATATATATATATATATATATATATATATATATATATATATATATATATATATATATATAACATTTTCAATTCAATTTTATTTATATTGCCCAGGATCACAACAAGCATTGCCCCAATGGGCTTCACAGTGAAAAAAAACATGGAAACATAATCTGACATAGACATCAGCATCAGTTCTTCTCTCAAAAACATGCTGTTTCACCTTGTGATGTCATGTGGTAATACAGGAAGGGCTCCACTGTGTTTTATGTATTTATTTATTGTTTATTTGATAGGCACAGATACAATAAACACAGATCATTGTGTCAAAAATAATCTGATGCTTGTATCCCAGTGTTTATGGCCATGGCTAATTCACAGCACCTGTCCCTAGAAGGGCTTTTATGAGGTATATGCACACACACTCAAGCTCACACCTATGTACACCTCACACACACACATATACACCTTAACTCAAATCACTTGGGTAAATTCAAGAATTAGAATTTCTAATATCTACTGAACAAAAGGGAGCTATTAACTCGAAAACTACAACTCCATGACATCACAAGGTGGAACAGAGCATTTTGGGCTTTGGAGATGTCATTAGACAAATAAACATGTGTGAACTAAACAAAGCACAACTCCAGGTCTGTTTTTCAGGAAGGAAAGACTTTAGAACATGGCTTAAAGGTGCACTATGTAACGTTCCGTTTGGGGATACATCACCTGCTTGTTTCTATGGAGATGTAATTGTTCTGCCTGGAATGTCCAGCAGTATGGCACTAACTCCTCCCTGCCTGGCTCTCCTCCTCCTCGCCCGGCTCCTCCTCCTCGCCCGGCTTCCTCCTCCTCCTCCTCCTCGCCCGGCTTCCTCCCCCTCGCCTGGCTCCTCCCCGGCTCCTTCCCCACCTGGGTAGCTGTGGCCATACTGAACTGGCCCACGGGCCTGGACATCTATAGCCTGTCCGTCCATGGGAGTGGATCTCTCCTTCACTGTAGTTCTCCCCGAGGTTTCTTCTTTTTCCCAGGACCCTGGGTTTTTTGGAGTTTTTCCTTGCTGAGAAGGAGGGTCTAAGGACAGGGGATGACTGGACGATGAATGCTTTACATGAATGTTGTTTATTCCTGTTTTGATATGTCTGTGTGTATGTTTTACTCATCAGAATCTTGGAACGCCCTTAGAGGCAACTGTTGTTGTGATTTTGGGCGCTACAAAAAAATATAAATAAATTGAATTAAACAGCTTTACTTTATAGTTATTCAATTACTGGTGGTTTTATATCTCAGAAATTGGAAAAAAAAAGAAAAGAAAAACAGCCATTCTGACTGTGAGCAGGGTGGCCTCTCCCCAGATCTGACCAGTAACTTAGCCTGGTTTGGTCTCCATGAAGATAAAAAGGTTTAATGCAATTCCAGACAAAGCAATCTACTATCTCTGTGGAGAAAAGCGTTTGACGGACCCTCCACCAGAAAAGTTACACAATGCACCTTTAAAGCTCAAGTATTTTGCGTAATATAAGAACTTCAACAGAAAATATCTTACTGGCTTCATTTGTGTCTCTTTTAAAAATCCTTTAAAAACCTTGAACCCAACAGTGAGCTGGTCAAACGGGCACAGCAGAGGATGAGATCACCGGTGGGTAAACTGTGTTGTAGAGTGAGTAGAGTGTCTGCGTTTTGCCCTGTGACGGCGCGGCGTTTGGGTAGAGACAGGCGGCATGCTGGTGACACAGAGCTGGTGGTTATCTCGTCAGTGCAGCAGCCACTCTGACATGTTTGGGAAATGCAGACGCTTTTAATAGATACTTTGGCTGAGCGCGGTGTCAGGCCCTGCTCTTCTCCATAGGGTTTCTGTGCTAATGGAAGTGCTAGCGCCGCTCATGCTAATTACTTAAGTGTGTGATTAAACAGCTGCCTGATTTTCACTTTTCTCACACAACCACAGCCATTTGTCCTTTTGCATTTCCACCATTTTCCACAAGAGATCTAGACACGAGTCATGAATGACTCAAAAAATAACTAAAAACGCAGCTACAAATGTAATATAGAACAACAGATGTTTTGTACAGGGTGTTATTATTAACAAGTTTAATAACTTTCACTTACTTTTTTGACACTACTTTTGCTCTCTGTGCTAATTCACTCCCCCTTCAGAGCACTTTACAACACAATCAGCTTGCATCGTGCATCGTAATGAAACTCCTGCACATCTCATCAGGTTTGTCAGGCGGAGGTTTTTTAAATACTCAAACATGCATGGATGACGTCTAAAGCTTTTTCAGGCATGTTTTTTAAAGTTATAATATGTCAGAAAGCTAAAAATAAAAAGTAAAAAAGGCTTAATACTTTAAAAGCCACAGTATGTATATTTTCAGTATATTTTCTCTCATTCTGGTTGTGTTTATTGCACTGAAAAACTGAGCGGACTTGCAATCTCCACAAATCTGATTCCCATTTGGCCTGGAGGATGGCCTCCTGCTGCTTGTTTCCATGGAAATGTTGTTCCTTCGGCTATAATCTTCCACAATATGGCATGCAGTGGAGAGATGGTTAATGTTCCAAAATATAGTTTTAACTTTTAATTCCAGATGAGGTGCCACCTGCAGAAGTGGTTGTGTTTCAGTGCAAAAAATACTGTCAATAAAAAAAATAAAATAAAAAAAAACTCAAAATAAACAAATTATTGCATTTATTTTAGTCTATTGTGAAAGTTACATTCTGCAGCTTTAAAAAGGATAAGGGCTGTGATTATTAACTGCAGGTTTACCAGTGTTCACAAATGTTTTATAAGTGATATTGTAATGTACACCCTTCCAACAATAAATGTTTAAATGTCTGTGTAATAGGCCTGATCTGATGCATATGTTTATTATGCAGTGATATCTTTACTGTGTGCACACAGAGGCCAGGGCACACCTCTGCACCACGCTGGGGGAGGAGCCTCTAGTCTGCTTAATAGCACTTATTAATCACACTTATATGAAATGAAAATGCATAAATCTTACATGACACTTCATTTGTGAGAGAACTGTGCTGCTGCAGTGGAGACACTCCTGCACACAGTCCTTACCACACTAATACACAAGATATAATAAATGTAACAAAACACACTGTAGGAATCCACAGTGTGACTCCAAACAAAACAGGCCAATGAGCAGAATGTGACGCCAGTGTGACCTGTGTGTCAATGGAGAGGAGCAAAGGAGAGGGTCAGATGAGCAAAGGAGAGGGTCAGAGGAGCAGATGAGAGGGGCAGAGGAGCAGATGAGAGGGGCAGAGGAGCAGAGGAGGGAGCAGAGAAGGGAGCAGAGGAGAGAGTTTGATGGAGCAGTGAATGAATATTTTCATGTTGTTCTAACCCATACATTTTATTCAAATGTGTTAATATTTGAAAATGATGATAACATATGTATGTAAATTCAGCTTGGCGTAAACAAAATGCCTGCCAAATGCGTGACTGAGTGAGCGTGTGCAGATATGAGCTGCAGGCTGACACGTCATTATAATGCAATAAGAGCACACATTTGTGGGGGTTATTGATTGGGCCGAGCCCCAGAGGAGGAGCTGGGACCACACTCTCTAAATAATTGGACCGTTGCCTTTGTTTTGCATAAATTATTCACAATGATAATCTGGAACAGGATTCTTCATACCGCATCAGCAAAGGTCAGCCCGCCTCCACAGCATCAGTCAGAGACACACCCACAGCTGTTTGTGCAGAAGAGACTGAACAGCTCTGGAGAGGCATGTGTGGAATATCCAGAGATACACAATGAACACAAAACCAGCTAGCCCAGAAAATGTAAGATTTTTATTTAAAGGTCCTATATTGCGGAGAATTTACTATTGTGAGCTTTAAGCCATGTTAGAATGTTGTTACCGCCCCACTTACCGCCCTTTATAAAATCACAAACCAGTATAATATCAATAAAGGCATTGTCCCCTCCCATCACATTCATTCTAGGCAAGGTGGGTGAAGTGTCATGCCTAAAGACACAACAACAGAACGTTGATAAATCAATCCCCTGACCTTTGGGTTGTGGGACCACTAGGGGTGGGCGATATCTCGATATTTAAAATATATCGAGATATTTTTGAAACTCGATATGAATTGTGACATATCGATATATCGCTGTAATGCTCACGTTTACTTCTGGTTTCACTGCTTCGCTTGTTTTGCCTTCTCTGTGCCGCGCTCGCCTCCGCCTCCTCGCTTATGTCCCCCTGTGCTCATCCCCGGAGCCCGGAGCTGGCCGCAGACTAAACCAGGACTAGGACTAAACCAGGACTAAACGCGGCCGCAGAGCCCGGGGCTCGGCCGCGGACTAAACCAAGACTAGGACCAGGGCTCTACAGTGCGCCCATTTCACTCGCATTTGCGAGCAAATATTTCATTGTGCAACGGGGAGAAAACAAACAGTGCGAGTGCTTCTGCAGCCACAATAAGGAGCTGCGCACAGACGTAACGTGACGAGTTAAACTTTCTACATGCACCTGCCCAGCGCGAGCGCAACCACATGACACCTCCGACCGTGCATGACTCCAGCATACGAGCTCCGCGTGTGGCCGATATCACTCATACGAACAAACTCAAAACATACCCACGCCCCTTAAACGAGGAGCGCCCCGCAGCAGGACCCACACCTGACCCACTCATTAGACACCCCCACATCACTGGACTTCCTTCTCTAAAGCGAGAGCTTTGTCTTGGTCTTGTCTCGGACTCGAGTGCATTTGGACTCGGTCTTGTCATGGACTCAAGGTCTGAATACTGAGTGAGGTCATATTTGTCACAATGTGCGTTTGGTATGGTAAACGTGCAGAGAGTAAACATCACTTTAAAACAAGAGAATGTAACTCCAGTTAGGAATGTCAAAATACAGGTTTAAAAATCCTACACACTTTTTTCACTTTGAAGCAGTTTTCTTTAAAGCACCAGTGGAAGTTCTCTTAAAGAAGAGGTTCTTAAACTGTGGGTGAGGGTCCAAAAAGGGGCGCAGAGTGTTTAAGTGCAGTACTAAATGAATATTAATCAGATAAAATGTGTCTGTTGTTTTTGCAGTAGTTTGGGAGGGGGGTATTTTTCCTGTAAAGATATCGAGATATATATCGTATATCAAGATATAGCAAAATATATCAAGATATATTTTTTGGTTCATATTGCCCAGCCCTAGGGACCACTACACTACCCATCGAGTCACTGTTGCCCCCATGTTCCAAATAGTGCTTCTGAGTGTGGTGCACATGCTGCCCAAGGCCTACACTACAAAAAATGATTTTATAGCATAGTTAAATTGACTTGAATTAAGCAGATTCATTCAAAGATCAATTTTAAGATTTTTTTTTACTTAATAAGATTAGATTTTTTTTTTTAACTTGTTTCAGGATATTCCATCCATCCATCCATCCATCCATCTTCTCCCGCTTAATCCGGCTGGGTCGCGGGGGCAGCTTGCTGCCCAATACTCATAGCACCTGACCCCCCCTATGAACCCCTCTGCAGGTGGTGAGCCCACAGGAGGGTGGACAACATGGTCCTTGATGTTAGTTCATAGGGGTGCTGACATGTTTTGGGTTGATGGGGGAAACCGGAGTACCCGGAGGAAACCCATCCAGACACGGGGAGGAACATGCAAACTCCACACAGAAAGGACCCGCAACCTTCTTGCTGTGAGGCCTGAGTGTTGCCACTCAGCCACCGTGCCGATATTCCATCCTGATAAATCTTATCTAGATATTACAACTTATTCTAAGCACTTTTTCTAGCCAGGTTAAGCCTCTTTAACTTCCCTCTCAAACCAATAAAGTGAAAAATTTTGCCATAAACACTTGAAACTTGTGTTTTCTGCTTAGAACAAGATTCGTATTTCGTCTTGTTTTAAGAAAACTTGGTACGTTTTTCTTACTTTGGTACATATTTCTTACTGCACTGGCAGATATTTTAACTTAAAATAGGGCATTTATACCTCAAAACTGTTATTTTTTTCTTATTTTTTGATTGTCCTTTTTGCAGTGTAAGACTTAGATCTGGAGTATTACCAGCTGTAGTTTGGCATTAGCATACTCATGTTCTGGACTTTACAGTAGATCTAGCTTAACCTGGAATCACAGAGGCAGACGCACTGAAATCTTATTTACACCATCAATGTAGCAGCCGTTTGATCCACTATTACTCATCAATCACAACATAAATCAATCACTTTCTGTGTCCCTGAGGGGCAATTTAGATCCTGTGTCAGTGCAGTTTGAGGAGAGTAACAGGCCTCAATAGAAAAGTGTTTCCTTTGTAAAACATCTGTAGCATTTCAGAGGTGGCTAGCACTCACATTCACATCCTTTTAACTGCACAAGCTACACTTCTTGGTTGATCAAAATTCCCAAATATTTAGTTAAAAATGTTACATAAAATGTAAAAGTATAAAAACTGCTCAGTGTGCCAGCTAGTCAGTCACAAGAGCAGCCAACCACAAACATAGCAACTATAGAAAAATGTATGTGTGTGTTCTTATTGCATTCTGTCTGATGTGTGCAGGAGTGACCAGGACCTGAGCATGTTCTACTACAGGGGACTGACACATGATCAAGTCTGCAAACTCCCCTGAGAACATCTGCAGGAGAGTGACATCAGGAGCTCATGGTCATGATCCTTATCCTAGAGTCCTCGCTGAGGAGGAGCTCCAGGCTTGTCCACCAGGACATGGTCCTGGGACAGACCTTTGAAACATCTCTATACTGGCCCTCACACATCTGAGGTTCTCTGCAGGAGCCAGAGGAGCTGTCTGGGGAGAGGGGTGCCTCAGCAGACAGCTGTCTGTGAAACAGAGGTAGAAGATGGATTGTATATCATACCATGGAACAAACACACACGGAGCTGGGAAAGTCCTGAAAACACATTTGCTCAGTGTTGCTCCTGATATTAATAACAGGACGCCCTGCGGTCTTCAGAAATCATCACATTTTCATATCACTGCACAAGTGTGTGGATCTGAAATTGAATTGTCCTAATGCTGCACAGCGCTCTCCTGATCCAATCACCAGCCCCTAACAAATGTTTGCTGTTATGCCGTTTCCGACCCTAATATCCTAATCATATGGAAATTGATAATTATTTTGTCGTACAAGCTGCTTCTAGCGGACATAACTTATTGAATATCTCAGAAGGATGTAGATATCTTTCACAAACGATTTGGCTAATATTGTGTTTTGTGAATGTAAGTGTGTGGGCTAGAGGGGAGAGGAAATACACACACCAGACCATACATTCAGGGATACACATATGGCTTATAATTGTAGTGATTAAATAGTAATAATACAGTGTTGGCATAGATGCACTTAGCCTGGCCTCCACACAGCACACCACACGTTCACACACACAGATTTTGGGAATAACATTATCTCTGTGGAGCTCTGAGTCATACTGATCAGAATCCTCCACACCCTCTCCAGGAAGCACTGACCAAATCCAGTCTGCTCGGTTATATTTGCACAGAGAGTGTCCATGTCACTGTTAAAGTGGACTCATTATGCAAAATGGACTTTGGGAATGGAAGTTTGTAACCATCTTATGCTTGTTTTCTCTTTTCATTTACACAGTTTGTAACCATGTTATTCTTGTTTTCCCTTCTAATTTACACACTGAAGAGCTTGATTCATGCAGCTCCCATTGGGCGCAACAGTTTATCAAGTCAGCGGACTTGTTTATTTTTATTAAGTTGTTTTATATGAATCAATATTGTGATTAAATATACCCAGATTATAACATAATGATCCACAGGTGTTATAGATTATAACTAGACACAACCAGAAAATGTCTTGTTTAAGCACTCAAAGAAATACATCTGCAGAAGCCCCATTTACCCAAACCACCAGTAATGTAACCCATAAGCACCAAAAGAGTGTCATGTGCAGAGGGGCCTCTTGTCTATAGTGTGCTATAACAGGATCAAGCAGCAATAGTGTGCAGTGGAACAAAGAGCAGGGGCCCCGGGGCCCCGCTCTCTCACATGTAATAGTGTTGTTTTGCTTTGTGCCGCAGGTCGGGTTCTTGTTATTAAAGGTAAACAGAGTATGTGTTGTGCTCACAAGCTCCCCTCAGCTCCATACAGCTCTGTATCCTTATCACCTTTATTACTTCCCCCAAACGCAAAGATATCTGACAATGAAGCACACAAAGAGGCCCATGCAAAAGCACTGATGATAAGCTGTTTCTAGCAGTCCTGAAAGCACGACTTTGAATGTGTGTGTGCCAAAGGGAGTGGAGATGTTGTGCACAAATTATTGCAATTATAATGAACTAAGATAACCCCAAAACACACCCCAATAACCCATTAAACATCAGTACTGGATGGAGGAAACAGCTTAGGCCCAGGTTAAAGAAGCAAGGTGTGATGGAGCACCCGTAGCTGCCCGTCGGTTTCCCCGACCGGCGCCTCTCTCTCGGCCCGAGAGTGCGCCTTAGCTAGCGGAGCGTGCGGTTCGTTTCCCCTGGTTTTTCGGAGCCAAGCTCTGGTACAAACTGTTACCCACAGGACTTCTTACAAACTGTTTCCCCGCTGCCTGGACTCTGTTCCCCCCAGTGCGTTCGAGGGTGCACACTTGGCGCCTACGGGTCCACAGACTCTCCTTACCTTCCGCTGTCTCCGCGCCGCTCTCTGGTTCAGGGGCCAAACCGGGGCGCTTCCTGGTCGTGCGATAAATAGCCCATAGTGGCACGCAAATGGGGCCACATGACCCCGGACTTTACCATTAGGGTTAATTTGTGGGTTTATTCTGTTTTCTTGAGTTTATTAAACAATGAAGTCATACCATATGGGGGGTTATTCAAGTGTTTTCATTATTATGTTGAATTACAGATGTTTTATTATAATGGGTACAGTTGGGCATTGATTTCAAACTTAAAACCCCACTGTGTTAATTGGTTAGCCCAAAGGGGAGGGGCTAAGGGGTATATAAGGGAGAGCTTTGCTCAATCTGGTGTCTGTCCTTGACCTGACTATGTGGGTGCTGGTTGCTGTGAGCTCTACTGTAAATACTTCTTTTTGTTTTTGGACGTGTTTCACTGTAAATATTTGCACTGTGGCTTTGGTGCGAATAAAGGAAAAATCAACTTAAGAAAAGTATCCGACTGCGCCATCATTTTGTCTTCTATTTGGTCCGAACGAACCCGTGACACAAGGTGATCAGGCCCAGCCCACATCCAGTTAATAGACAAAACTCCAGTGCTCAACACAGCTTCAACACAGCTACACTGTTACTATACTGTCACTGCAGTATGATTAGACTCTGACTACACTATGACTATACTGGAACTACACTGTTACCACACTGGGACTACACTGTTACTACACTGGGACTACACTGTTACCACACTGGGACTACACTGTTACTACACTGTTACTACACTGTTACTACACTGGGACTACACTGTTACTACACTGGGACTACACTGTTACCACACTGGGACTACACTGTTACTACACTGTTACTACACTGGGGCTACAGTGGAACTACACTGTTACTACACTGGGACTACACTGGGGCTACAGTGGAACTACACTGTTACTACACTGGGACTACACTGTTACTACACTGGGGCTACAGTGGAACTACACTGTTACTACACTGGGACTACACTGTTACTACACTGGGGCTACAGTGGAACTACACTGTTACTACACTGGGACTACACTGTTACTACACTGTTACTACACTGGGACTACACTGTTAATACACTGGGACTACACTGGGGCTACAGTGGAACTACACTGTTATTACACTGGGACTACACTGTTACTACACTGGGGCTACAGTGGAACTACACTGTTACTACACTGGGACTACACTGTTACTACACTGGGGCTACACTGTTACTACACTGGGGCTACACTGTTACTACACTGGGGCTACACTGTTACTACACTGGGATTACACAGTTACTACACTGGGGCTACAGTGGAACTACACTGTTACTACACTGTTACTACACTGGGACTACAGTGTTACTACACTGTTACTACACGGGCTACAGTGGAACTACACTGTTACTACACTGGGACTACACAGTTACTACACCGGGACTACACTGTTACTACACTGGGGCTACAGTGGAACTACACTGTTACTACACTGTTACTACACTGGGACTACACTGTTACTACACTGGGACTACACTGTTACTACACTGGGGCTACAGTGGAACTACACTGTTACTACACTGTTACTACACTGGGGCTACAGTGGAACTACACTGGGACTACACTGGGGCTACAGTGGAACTACACTGTTACTACACTGGGACTACACTGTTACTACACTGGGGCTACAGTGGAACTACACTGTTACTACACTGGGACTACACTGTTACTACACTGGGACTACACTGTTACTACACTGGGGCTACAGTGGAACTACACTGTTACTACACTGTTACTACACTGGGACCACTGTTACTACACTGTAACTACACTGGGACTACACTGTTACTACACTGGGGCTACAGTGGAACTACACTGTTACTACACTGGGACTACACTGTTACTACACTGGGACTACACTGTTACTACACTGGGGCTACACTGTTACTACACTGGGGCTACACTGTTACTACACTGGGACTACACTGGGGCTACAGTGGAACTACACTGTTACTACACTGTTACTACACTGTTACTACACTGTTACTACACTGGGGCTACAGTGGAACTACACTGTTACTACACTGGGACTACACTGTTACTACACTGGGACTACACTGTTACTACACTGGGGCTACACTGTTACTACACTGGGGCTACACTGTTACTACACTGGGACTACACTGTTACTACACTGGGGCTACAGTGGAACTACACTGTTACTACACTGGGACTACACTGTTACTACACTGTTACTACACTGTTACTACACTGGGACTACACTGTTACTACACTGGGACTACACTGTTACTACACTGGGGCTACAGTGGAACTACACTGTTACTACACTGTTACTACACTGGGACTACACTGTTACTACACTGTTACTACACTGGGACTACAGTGGAACTACACTGTTACTACAGAGGGGGACAGAGGACGGGAGCAAAAGGGGGCAAAGGGGAGGTGGAGCAGCTTTTAAAGATCTAGGTGAAAACAACCACAAAGTCATAGAACAAAAAAGTTGTAGTTTTATGACAACAAGGTTAGAGTATCAGAATACGCAGCAGAGAACTCAGCATACTCAACCAAAAATTAGCACACAGGTCAGAGTTATAAATATCTGAAAAAAGTCTGTAATAGCTGAAAAAGCTGCAAATTATGCAGTGCATCTGCACTCATCATCGCCCAGGTGGTGTGTGGCTACTCCTGCCAAAACTATTGTTAATGTTCGACCTTGTCTGGTCTGATTAAGAATAAACAGTTCTCCAATACTTGAAAAATACTATGAAGATGTGTGTCTGGTCACCCATCTCCTTCAGTTCAAGGGCACAATTAAGAGATGGATTACCCAACATGCCTGCTGCATCTGTATAGTTTAGTTTAGCCTTTATTTGAAGGGACAATTGTAGCTAAATAGCTAGTTTCCATCTGCAGTCCCTGATTTACATGAATAAAAATACAATGCAATTACACTCAAACAATCTCAGTAAAAGCAGCAGTTCATAGACTCACTCTCTCCCAAAAACTCATTCACACACAAACATAACCACATCTCAGTCAACATTATTTATTTATCAGGTGATGAGGAAAAGCAGGGACAAAAAAAAATCAGTTTATTTATTTATTATAAATATAGAGACTTCAGTCTGGACTTCTTAGACAATGTTCAATGAGTGCTGTCTAAAAAAAGGGATGTAACACTTTTATAGATGGCCTTGGATGCATTTAGCCCTGTGAAGCATGTGACAGATTCTACTACATTTGAACAGCTCACACAGAGACTACTTCATATGCTAGTTTTCTCATGTTCACAAAAGCCAGAAGAGAAGTCGATGGGACAGGACTGGTTCAAATGGGACAACCAAAGGCATACATGCCCCCAAAACAGAAGTGTAATGTGTCCAGGATGTGCAGAGACGTGTATGTGCATCAGCAGAGGGACAGAACACTGTTCCTCCATTTTAATGTGATCCTGAGCCTGAACCCAGCTACAGAATCAACAGAATTTACTTTGCACTAAATATGCATTGTGAGTGTTTCATTAAGTCAATTTTTGGAGCTTTCCACCATGTTATAACATTCCCACATCAAAAACATCCCTGAAGTGGTTTTATATGTCATCTATACATTTTTTTAGCATATTTTAACAATCTCCCCCCAATCAATCAAACCCTCATTACAGTTACTGCTAACTTATTCGTCTTTCAGTGTGTGCAGCAAGTTAGAACTGAAGAACTTCTACCAATCTGTGGTGCCCCACGCTCTGTACTTCACTGTGATCTGCTGGGGGAACAACACCAGTGAAAGGGACATTGAACAGACCCACTGCACCAGACTATAGAGGGACAGAGAAGATCGGTCTCCAACAGCCTCCTCCAGCTCTGCTCTAACAGTGAGAGATTCAAAACTACATTCATACTATACTCCATACAACTGTACAACAACTCACCCTTATGTGGCAGATAACCCATGTCCTGTCAGTCATTATTTTCTCTTTACACTGTTTCTCCCTCTTTTCTCTCCTCTTGCTTAAAGCTGAGAGATATTTGTATGACTATCTTGCAATATTTTATTTTTAATTGTACAGATACATGTATATAATTAAGATTCATTTGACACCAGTCTCTTGCTATTATTGCTTCACATTTAGAATGTATTATTACCATTTCTCTTTTGTTATTGTAATATATTGTGATCTACTGAGTCCAAATAATTTCCCTTGTGGATCAATAAAGTTTGTCTAAGTCAAAGATTTGGCCAATACTTCACTGTTCTACCTGCGTTATGACTATGCTCACACTGAAAAAAATACCCAATATAGCCACAAAATTATAACCAACATCCTCTTAGCTAAATGTTAAAACCACAACACACATCACACATTCTATAACACGGCACCACACTCACGATCATTTACACCTGTTGGCCTCCTGTATGATGGTACAAGACTGCAACAGAGAATGCTTCAAAGACCGTCTCATCCCCACAGCCTCAACACACTGAACAAAGTATTTTGTATTTGTATTACGTCTTCTCTATGTGCTGTGTGATTGATGTGTGTCCTGTGAAATGTCTTTTGTACAGCTGTGAAAACTTTTTTTTTTATTCAGGGACAATAAAGTATAAAATCTATTGCATCATAATTAGGGGACAATATATGACCAGATGCCCAACTCTGTGGAGGTGTAGCTGCTCTCCATAGAAGGCTCCACAGACTGACATTAAATGTATCAATAGACAGATGAGCACATAATGCCACAATGTATTAACATATTAAATTTCACTTTCACTTTTGCTCCCTATTCAGAGAGCTATTGCTGCACAATCAACACACATCCTGCTAATGAAACTACTGCACATTGCATCAGGTTTGTCAAGTGGTGTACTGTTTTGTTTCATGCCCCTGGTAGGATCACCCAAGGTAAACAGGTCCTGGGAGACGGGTCAGACTAAGAGAGGTTCACAAGCCCCTTATGATGAGTTTTACAACGAGGCCAGTTATGTCGCCGGATTGGGGTCACCAGGGCCTCACCCTGGAGCCAGACCTGGGGTAGACGATCGAGGGCGAGCGTCTGGTAGCCGAACAAGTGACGTGAGGCCGTCCTCCCATGGACTCACCACCCGTACATGGATCCGCACAGGGTGGTGCAAAGAGACCTGGGTGGCAGTCGAAGGCTGGGACCTCGATGACCAGATCTCCAGACATGGAAAATGGCTCTGGGGAGATGAAATGTCACCTCGCCGGAGGGAAAGTTTGGGTGCTTGAGGGTTCATGGGAGTTTGCTCAACCAGTTGGCTTTGCCAAGGGCTGTATGACCAGAGCAGGAGCTGTATTCACATTGCCAACAGTAAGTCAGACCTGTCCCCAGTGCATGTTGGACCCCCCATTGTCATGGGTTCTTTTCATTGTATTTATGGACAAAATTTCTAGGCGCAGCCAGGGGCTTGAGGTGGTCCAGTTTGGTGCTGTTTGCAGATGATGTTGTCCTAATGGCTCCATCGAACCAGGACCTGCAGCGTTCACTGGGGCTGTTTGCCACTGAATGTGAGGTGGCTGGGAGGAGCAGATCCACCAAATCCGAGGCCATGGTTCTCAACTGGAAAAAGGTGGCTTGCCCTCCTCCCCTCAAGTGGAGGAGTTCAAGTATCTCTGGGTCTTGTTCATGAGTGAGGGCAGGATGGAGCATGAGATTGACAAGGGGATAGGTGCAGTGTCAGTGTTCCTGATGCCTCCTGGGCGCCTCCCTCGGGAGGTGTTTTCCAGGCATTCCCCACCAGAAGGAGGCCCCAAGGAAGACCCAGGACAAGCTGGAGGGACTGTCTCTGGGCTGGCCTGGGAACGCCTCGGAGTCCCCCCAGAGGAGCAGGAGAAAGTGTCCGGGGTGAAGGAAGTCTGGGAGTGCCTGTTTAGACTGCTGCCCCCATGACCTGGCTCTGGATAAGTGGAAGAAAATGGTTGGATGGCTTTTGTATATTTATGGAGAATTGACATGTGGCAGCATGGGTAATGTAAGCTTGTGGGTGGAGCACAAACTCTCATAGCTAACCATAAGGAGGGTTTGAATAGGGCCTGGGAGAGACCATATTAAAAAGTTATAACATTAGAGAAAGCTTAAAAAGGCAATTTTGTATATTACCACCTCTTTAAACTGTCTGTATTCCATTTAGACTTACCGGGTGCCATCAGTGAAGAAGGAGAGTTATGTCACAATTTATCTGAACCAGTGTAAACATTACCATTTCAAAGCCAATTGATTGAATCGTTAAAATGGCCAAACTGCTGTTGGTACTTGGGAAATTATACTTGTGGTACATTTAGGATAAATGATAAACAAAGGTGGGATTTTCAGATCGATAAATTCTGCCACTGCTCTTTTTGGTGGATTTGATTCTGTGGACCCCACTTGCTACAGTTGTGAAAAGAACAGCTGTGTACACCTCAGTGGTATACACAAACGTGAAATACACTGGTGTGGGGTGTGTCTTAAAGATACACTATGTAACTTCCAGTCTGTCTTCCCATGGCGGCTGGTTAATAGAGTGTGCAAGTGCTCCGCACTCCCTAACTTGACCTAGGTAAAACATTTATTAAGTTGTTATTTTGTATAAAGCTATATGTTTCATATTTTGTTTAAAATTGAACGTGTATCAAATCCGTGCTTCTGCCCATTATTTTACATTGCAGCCCTGGAGTAAGTCTTTGGGGCGTAGCTCTGGGCGAACTCAAGTGATTGATCTTCATAAATGTTCATCACATACCTGACCTAGTGTGATTCAGCTAGCAGGCTGAATCACAGTAGGTCACACGAGCTTTTAGAGCCTAACTCTCCGCCTAGGCCCAACTGTCCACTGGTGGCAAGCTATACGAGTTACGGCTAGTTCAATTTCGAGTCAAAGTGCATCCGAAGAACAGTTTTTAGAGAGTAATGTCTTCTCTTCAGCAGACCCTTCTGCCAAGCAGGAAAAGACGCATTAAGCTGGAAAGAATGCATCTGGCTGCAGTGTATAACCTATGACTTTTTTTGATTCACACACGAGCTAGTGGCAGATAGTTAATTTCACCTAAACCTCCACACACAAGAGCTGCCGGAGGCACCTGGCTTTGGCAGCATGTGCACCAGGCCCCCACTGATGCCATATATTTGTGTTGAGACCATAGCCTCTTATTGTAGTTTTGCTGATGTTGTTGGGGATGGTTGTGAGCAGTGGATCAGGTTGTGCTGCTGCACAACCTTTGCATATGGCTGTGCTCTGATTGTGATAACCAAACATAGTGCAAGCGTAGGGCAGGGGACTGATGAAATATAAGACAAATTATTTATATTAATTCAAGATACAGTTCAGACAATAGTTACCAAAATGACAAAATTAAATACATATATTAATAATATATATTTATAATTTTGGCCTAGGCGCACTCACCAAAAAAACATTATGTGGCCAGCCGCCACTGCTGTCTTTCTACTTGGAATAGTGGGACAACAGCAACATCTGCAGTCACACTTTTTCAGAACTGTATCCCAGGTGGAATGTGAAAAAAACAAAACAAAAAAAAACATGCACCTGAGCCACTAAGCAACAGGCCCACCAAGAACAACTTACAGTAAGTCAAACATATTACCTCTTTGTGTAGGCCAATGTTTTTATGTGTATTGTCCCTGATAAATAAACAAACGAACTGGGACAACGCTAAGATCAGAAGCACAGAGAGCAACAAGTACTGTCGGGATCAGGGACACCACTGAGATCTGGAAACACAGCCACCAGACTGTATCAGGATGACGGGGTGTACCGACTGGCATACAGTTCTGAAGAAGTGGTAGTAGGAAGACAGCGCCCAAATGTGTTTACGTCAGCTGAGCATACACATCACAGCAACATCATGAGATACTGAAGAGGAAGTAGCAGAGTGCACCCCAATGTCTGTCGAGGTCTGAAATAAACAGAGAGAGATCTGCACATAAGAATGAAAGTATAATTGCATTTATTCAATTGCAGGTATGTATTGCATAAAATACTCTTACTTAATACTTTTCCTGGTGGTGTCACAGGTTTGTTACTGGGGAGATAGATAAGTTTAATTCTAAATGTCGAAGGTTGCAGGGAAAAAAAACAAAACAAAACAAAACACGCAGACAGGGAGGCCCCTCTTCAGGTCTGGTGTTGTAATGAAACATTCTGTTGAAGCTGTTCTGCTGCTGAAAGTCATAGTTGCATTTTAGAGATCCTATGAAAAAATCCATCAGTCCTTAAAGAGGAGGTATTTTACTTCTACGGTGTATTAACTCATAACACATGACATATTTGCTGTGAGTAAAAAAGGGGAGACTCAGACCATGTTGAGGTGTTTTCAATGACTATACTATTTTCCAAACAGTGTTAGCAGTTTATACTCCATAGAAGTAAAATACCCCCTCATTAAGCATAACTATATAAAAGATTCACATTTCCTGGTATATTGTAGTATGCCCAGGTCAGTACAGCAAATGTGCATAAAATGATAATTGTGTGAGTCTAATGCTAGTAGACTGTTATTGTCTCCGCCCTGATAATGTGTGCTAACCCTGCGCTCATCAGTCCAGTCCTCTGCAGCTCTGTGGGCCGGCTCATTTGTATGTCCTCCCTGTCTGCTGTAATGGCCTGGATCTGTGTGTATGACAGCACTTTAATTGCTGGAGTTAACAAGGTGAGATCCACTCATCCACCTTTGAGCGCCACAAATCACGGCAGCGATATTCAAATCCAATCCCCGGCAACCTTTCACCCGATGGGGGAGTGCGGCGGCATAAAGCTGCCTCATAAGCACCATGAAGAGGTAAAGCCCTAAATGATGTTCTTGTGGTGGGCGAGTGACTTCACGAGGGAAGCTGACCCCTCTCTGTGAGCCACTACAGAGAGCATTTATGCAGCTCAAATCATAACAGCACACGCACAATTGTTCTGAAACAGCTCAGGCTGTCTCTCACTTGGTCTTGTGTTGGTACTAATATTGCACTATTGCTGTTGGGGGTGTTCTGTATGTATGTCTGAGACAGAACATTCAGCAGTTACTATGGTAACAAAATGCACACTATCAATAACTGCCAAGAACATTTTAAGATTGTCTGAAAACTTAACAAAATATACAAAATGGATTTGAACAATATATTTTCAGGAGCCTGTGATTATGGTAATTTTGAGATGCTTGATTTTAAGTGTGAGTGACTGAAAAACTGTTGGCTATTGCTAGCTAACTTGTGCCTGTGCTGCTATTTGAGAGGGACTTGTTTAATAGCACAAATCAGATCACCTGTTGTAATTCCTGCTAAATCGGTTCTTTATGATGAGGTTGTGCTAAAGCTCAAATTGAAGTCTGGATTAGATAACATTATAACATGGCTTACAAGAGTCAGTTTTGTGTGTTATAGGATTAGCTCCACAAATATGTCATATTAATTTTATGGCCTAAACTCCTTTCACCTTACTACAAACATGTCTTTGAGAGTCAAGGATAAAGGCTTGTGGGCTACATATCCCTAAGGACATCAGAAGTACATCTCCTTCTCTGAACACACTCAACACTCAAAACTTGGATGTTTCTCTATGGCTTTCTGTGGTCGGATTCCTGACCCTCCTGCATCCAAACAGAAAATAAGGACTGCCTCACCAGCATAGGCCGTATATATAAATGAACATATAACTTGACTAGGAAGAGAACATGGGTGCAAAAACGTTGCCCCTCTCTCCGTAAATGTTGTTGGCAGACTCATCATTTTGGTCCTCAAATGTTTGTATTAATCCATTCTACATGATTACAATAAATTAAGACATGAACATTAATAACAGACTAATAGGCTGGCCACTTTTGCCGATGTTGCCATTATAAATTAGAACTATATCATAGTTTTAATAGACCACACTTATAGTCATAAAGGTTTGTCAAAGCCTGATCTCGACAGATCTCATAAGCTCAGCAGGGCTGGGCCTGGTTTGTACTTGGATGGGAGACCACTGGGAATTCCAGGTGCCACAAAGGGGGCGCCAGTCATAAAACAACTATTGTTGTGTCCTTAGGCAAGGCACTTCACCAACATGGCTTCGTATGAAAGTGGTGTGTGTGTGAAACGGGCCGATGGTGCAGGTTGAAGCCTCGCTTCAGTCAGTCTGCCCCAGGGCAGCTCTGACTATCATAGTTTACACCACCAGAGTGTGGAGTGAATGAATAATGAACTGTAAAACTCTATATGGGTATCTTGAAATGCACTATATAAATGCAATGATTAATAAATAATTTATATAAGACATTTTTGCGATTTTTAACTTAGAATTTCACAATATGTGCTCTGTGGTGGATGTTAGGAACATGTGTTAAATGTGTATGAACTTAACAGCCTAACAATAACTCAAAATGAGCAACCAGTAGCTTTTTTAATAATGGTATTCCTTGAAACAGTCTTCCAGTTTGGTCATGTAGAGAAACATCTTGCATTTTGTGGACCTCACAAATGTCCTCCCCTTGCACACCTTGTTTGTGGGGTGTTGTTTGTCCCAGTCTCTCAAACGCCCTTGAAAGTAATGCATTTTCCAACAAGAATCAGGTATCCAGCTAAGAATCAAGATCCAGATAATAATTGTACCATTCAAAGCACTGTAGATGTGGCACCCCTCAGCCTTTGCTCACTGGTGTTCTTATTATTTTTTTTTTTTAGAGATAAACATTAAAAGTAAATAACGGCTGATCAGTTTGTTTAAAGTGCTAATAAGTGTTGATAAGTCCATTTTTATATGAAAAATATAACCCGTAAAATGTTCTTGCTTGAATCCCGGCCATTTTGGATCAAAAGGAAAAGGGGGTCCAAAAGTCCCAGCTTATCAATCAATGCAAAAAAGAGAGTAAATTAAAAGAGTTAAAGGATAGACTGGTGAACTCAGTGTCCGTTTTCAAGGACACAGATATATGTCAACTCTAAACAGAATGGATTCAAATATTTAGTTGGTTGTCTCAGTTAAACATACTCTCAAACAGCCAGCCTCCTGTGGTGACCAGACTGTGATCCTCAGAGAGTTGAATCGTAAGTGTATTTTTGAGGGGTAAAAACAGATTGAGCTTAATATCTCTCCTTTACACAGTTCTCATCTTTTCTTTTTTCCTTTTCAATGTCACCCTTTTCCCCTGACACGGGCGTCTACACCAAAGCATTGTGATTGTTTCCGAGCACATGAAAGCTGCCATTTCTGATAATTAACGTCATTGTCAGCTTGCTTGATTTGAAATATTTGAATGGATCATTTGAATATTATCTTAGCTGGGCTGCGGTCTTCTCTCGGACGGCCCCGATAAGGAGCTCTGTCTAATTGGGCTGTAACACTGACAGTTGGAGCAATTAAGATGACAGCAGAGGATGTACCTTCAGAGCCTGTCACAGAGCTCGCTTCCTCTGCCCCCTTTAATCGCGCTCTCCTTCGCACCATGACATTTCACTAGGGGAAAACGGCAATGGTGCCCGTTCTAAATTACTGGCAGTCTAAGTTGGTGGCAATTAGGTTCTCTTTTGTCCGTTTAAAGCGCACGGCCCAGTCTAACCTTTAGTCACATTTTACTTAAGAGTTTTAATGCGCCGTCTCTCCACTTTCGCCCCATTTCATCGCTCACCTTTTACTACCATTTTTAAGGAGCTAAAGAAATGTTTAAGCAGTAGAGTCACTTTGGGAGAGCACACACTTAGTAAATTGCTGTAAGTAATATCAAAGAATAGAAAATGTTCCAAAATGATTGATAGAATGTGTTACCTATAGATGACAAATTGTACATTGTTTGGTAAATAGTACAATTCCACCTCTGTGTTGGACCAGTCCTCTCTCAGGAGCAGTGGGTACCCATCTCTAGGTCTATACGATGGTCAGGAGTACTCAGGTGGAGGAAGGATTGTGCCTGTTGGGTTGATGCAGGATGTACCTAAAATCTCAGCTAGACCATTATACAGGGATGCATCTGTTTTTGTCATGACTTGCTTTTGGTAAATGTGCAGATGCTGGTCAATACCACTGCAAAACCAGGAAGGTAATGTAACTCCAGTAGAACTTAAAAAAAAAACAGGTTTAAAAATCCACTTACTTCACTTTCAGTGCCAGTGGAAGTTCTCTGTGGGTGAAGGTCCAAAAAGAGGTGCCGTGTTTAAGTGCAGTACAGTTTGCTTGGCTTATTTCAAGATCAAATGGAGATAAATCTATAAATGCTTATTTATGTGAGTCAGCCTTTTTCCACATGAAGTCATTAAGTGCATTTACCGTTCTCAATATATTGATAAATAAATAAATAATTTGCATTTTTGTAGTCGTTAGATCATTTTGACTTGGTCATTATATAAGCAGTTTGCATGGTGAAAAAGTGTGGGCTCCCCTGCTCTAGCCCATATCCACAGAGTTAAATGTGTGTATGTGTGACCCATACACTACACATGATGAGTCAGACCAGGAGACTGTCTGCTCTGATGCCACAGAACAAAGAGCACTGTTTCCTGTCACTGCTCCATTATGGGACTGGATACAACTGGCCTTTACTACTCTGTGGTACTGTCCTTCACTGTGGAACTGTCACTCACTGTGGAACTGTCCTTCACTGTGGAACTGTCACTCACTGTTATGTGGAACTGTTCTTCACTGTGGAACTGTCCTTCACTGTTATGTGGAACTGTCCTTCACTGTTATGTGGAACTGTCCTTCACTGTGGAACTGTCCTTCACTGTTATGTGGAACTGTCCTTCACTGTGGAACTGTCCTTCACTGTGGAACTGTCCTTCACTGTTATGTGGAACTGTCCTTCACTGTGGAACTGTCCTTCACTGTTATGTGGAACTGTTCTTCACTGTGGAACTGTTTTTCACTGTGGAACTGTTCTTCACTGTTCTGTGGAACTGTTCTTCACTGTTCTGTGGAACTGTTCTTCACTGTGGAACTGTTCTTCACTGTTCTGTGGAACTGTTCTTCAGTGTTCTGTGGAACTGTTCTTCATTGTTCTGTGGAACTGTTCTTCACTGTTCTGTGGAACTGTTCTTCACTGTTCTGTGGAACTGTTCTTCATTGTTCTGTGGAACTGTTCTTCACAGTTTGCAGTGGTGTTGACAACAATCCTGCTATTCATCCTGTGGGCTCACCACCTGCAGAGGGGTTCATAGGGGGGGTCAGGTGCTATGAGTATTGGGCAGCAAACTGCCCCTGCGACCCAGCCGGATTAAGCGGGAGAAGATGGATGGATGGATGAATGGATGATTGAACAACATTAGAATTCAATAATGGAATTATAGTGGTTACATTTAGGTATTATGTATTATGTTTGTAGGCATGGCTGAGGTTAGCCAATGGCTCCACAAAAATCAACTAGTTCTTAATTCTACTAAAACAGTTTCTATGTGCTTTTCTATTAAACAGCTAAATCTAGAACAGAAATTTCAAATAGGTTTGCAAAATGATAAAATACAATTGGTGAATGAACTAAAATATCTTGGACTAGTTCTTGACCCACAATTAAAATTTGACAAACACATTACGAAAATATCCAAAACAATACAAAGAAACCTAAATTGCTTCAAACTTATCAGACATTACATCCCCGACCAGGCGGCCCTGCTGTACTTGCATGGCATGATTTTTCCACACATATCCTACTGCATGACAGCATGGGCCCAGGCAGCTCCCTCAGCCACAAAGCGCATCGGTTCATTATACAATCAAGCAATAAAAATTATGGATAGGAAACCGATCCGCTTTCATCACTGTCACATTCTCAATCATTATAATCTATTAAGTTTCGACAGTTTCAGCAATTTATGCTTTCTCAAATTATTTTTCAAATGTTTCCATAATCTGGCTCCAAAACCGCTCAGTACATTTGTACAAAGACCAAACAGCAGCAGGACGACAAGAGGCACCTTAAACTCTAATTGTAAAATCCCCCAGTGCAGGACGTCATTTGGACAGTCGGCCTTCTCTTATAAAGGCTGTAAACTGTGGAACTCCCTGCCCACAGATATTAAGTCCATCTGTGAGTTCAAATTGTTCACCTTTAAACTCAAATCTTGGCTCAAGAGAAACCAAAGATGTACCCATGTGTATATAATGTTAGAATGTGTGAATGAATCAGCTGAGTGAATGAATGAGTGTTACATGTCTTTTATTGCTGTAGTTATATAGATGAAATTTGATTGTTTTATATGTACGTTAGTGTAGAAAAGCTCAACCAGGGACGGGGGTTGAAAATTAGCATTTGCTAAACCTTGTATGCATCACATCAGCTGCAAACTCTGTATGTAACTATGTCTGATTGCATTGTCCCTGTCAAATAAATAAATTAATTAATTAAAAAAAAAAAAATGTTATATTCTCCCTAATCCAGTCAAAGCTGTAACCATTTCACGTTTGAGTCCTTGGTACATTTCTTCAAAACTAATAAGCACATATGAGATTAAGGACAAATGTTTAGCTGTGTCCTGTAGTGCAGACTCAGAGAGACAGTGACTCACAGCTGTGGATCAGGAGCTTTTGTTCAAACAGGCTGTAGTCACTGAGGAAATGAGAAGCATCCTGAGCCTGGCCTCTGACCGCTGACCTGTGACCACTCACCTGTTTGGACAAGGACGCTTTAGCTCAGAACGTCATGAGTGAAGCATCACCAATTCTAATGTGGAAATATCTATATGATCAAATATTGACTTATGTTGCTGTGTTCTTGGGCAAGGCACTTAACCCACCTGTACATTTATGAATGAAAGTATGAGTGCGTGGGTCTGTGATGTAAAGAGCTTTTACTGAAAATGAAATAAGCTGTACAAATAGCAAAGAACAAATTCAGTTCTGCCAACTGGATAAACGTTTTTGATTGAAGATGTTTCATAGCTCATCCATGCTGCTTCTTCAGTATGGATCCTATCTGGAAGAGGGATTACACAGACACACTGTACATGTATCACTGACACTGTAATTACTATACAGGCGTGGTGTAACTTTTCTGGTAGAGATGTTATTGCTTTGCCTAGAATGTTTTCTGGTAGAGATGTTATTGCTTTGCCTAGAATGTATGGCATTAAATCTATCTATCTCTATGGAGACAGCAGGTGGTTCCACTGGGCCAAGTTACAGGTCAGGTCCATGGAGGCTAGCCCACTCACCGGAACATGTTTTTCAAGGTATTTTTGAACAATAAAAGCCTAAGGAAATAATAATTGCAAACTAGATTAGGTTTTACCATATTGTATATGGCATATCCTGCAACAGAAAAGTTACAGAGCAAACCTAAATTAAATTTTCTTTTTTTTTTTTCAATAAAATTTTGCTCAGGGACAGAGACATTCTTTAAGCAACTCCTGAGGTCAAACTAAGACTGCTGTGTATTGTCTGCATCTAATTATAAAGCATTTTACAGCTTGAGAATCAGAAAGTGCATGGTTGGCTTGCTAGTTTTTGTTAGCATTATCGTACAAAATGCCACTATGGACCTCTAGGCTTATAGATGCTCACAATGTATAAAGTAAGAGGAATATCTTTGGGACACTGCAAACTGTTTAAAATGAACGAGTTCTGTTTTTTTCTCAGGTTTAAAATATTAAAACTCAGGAACAGTTCCTTTAGAGCTGTATTAAAAAGCTCAAATTGAAGCCAGCTTTTTATTATAATATACATTTTTTAGATTTAGCAAAATGTGTTTTTACTAGGAACCTGGGAGAGCTGTCTTTGTCAGGAGCGTGTGAATGAAGCCCATTATTAACACTTTGCATATTGCTTTGAAAATATGACAATCTGTTTTTGATCCAATCTGGAGGAGAATTTTTCGATGTTTGGATACAAAGCACATTAGGACCCCAGACCCCAAATAACAGCGCTATTCTATTTGTGTTTGTGAAAGGCAGAGGAGGAGTGCGAGGATGTGAGTGGGAGCCCGGTGAGACGAGTAATGATCCCGCTCAAAGCCCTTCGGAGCAGCGTGCTTTATTGAATTCCCTCCTTTTCTATTGCTAGCTCATCTGCTGCGGCAATAATAGAGATCATGTTTTAGTTGATTAGCTACCTGCCGCGCAACACAGTGACAGAGCGCTAAGGAAAACGTGCAGTCGGGCTCCAGAAGGCTCCCATTATTACTGAGGGATTGGGAGTACGCGAGAGAAAAGTGCTGACCAGATGAGCTCCTCCCAGGAAAACACAACACAATATTTATTTATGTCTTAGCGCAGAGGATACACAGCCGCAGTGGGAGCAATATGAGAAATAAAAGAATAATGTATTTTTTCCATGTATTTGTGTAAAATGTGTCTTGCCCTGGTGTGAATATATTGTGAGAGCAGCTCTTCAGGTCAGAATAAGTCTGCTGCATACTGTCTGCATCTGTGTAAGTAAAAAGTGGTTTATTGTCAGACAATCAAGAAGTGCGCTATGATGATGATGATGATGATGATGATGATTATGATTGATTATTATTATTATTATTATTATTATTATTATTATTATTATTATTATTATTATTATTATTATTATAAGTTATGCAACGGGAACAGTGCACAATATACACTCACCTTAACAGGAGAGATATTGTGCCAGGTTATCCCCCTGAAGTCCCTGGTGCATGTAAAAAAAAAAAAAAACATGCACCAGGTTTGATGGGGGAAACCACAATGCTCACAGGAAACCCACTCAGACATGAGGAGAACATGCAAACTCCACACAGAAAGGCCTGGGGAACCTGGGGATGGAATCTGGGACCTTCTTGCTGTGAAGCATGAGTGCTAACCACTTAGCTACTGTGCCGCTGTCTCAGAAAGTCATGAAAGGTTCTTATAAACTCATCGTAGTGAATAATTCCGATGCTCAGAATGCAGAAGATAAATGAGGAATAACCTTGGAAAACTACAAGCTGTTTAAAATGACCTAGTTCTTTTCATTTTCATATATAGCATATACACTATGCTACTAACATAAATACACCAATATAGGGCCCATTTTATGTTTTTCTGATCGATGTAATAGATGAAACATACCTGGAGTTGCATTTTGTTTCATTCACACATCTTTAACACACAAATCCTGTATATTCACCTTTACACCTGTACACCTTCAAATCAGAGAGAGAAAAATCTCCACTGAGCAGATGTGTTTTGTGGCTGGTTTTGAACATGAGTAGAGTGTCAGTAGAGTGGAGGTCAGGTGGGAGGCAGTTCCAGAGCTGGTGCTTAGATAGCGGTGCTCAGAAGTGTTTGAACAGAAGTCTCCTCAGTCCACAGCAGTGAGTCACCGTGTGTCTGAGCCTCTGCACTGGCGTCAAGACACACAAGGGCCCCTGCTTCACACACACACAGCTCCAACACATCACTATGGTCATTTTATGGACTTCTATCTGGAGTTTATGCTTGAAGAGTCTCTCCCCCTTTACAGAACTATCCCAACACAATCAGAGTTAACCCCGCTAATGATATAATAGATTTAATAATATGAATTCATTAATTTCCTGTGGGCTTAATGAAGTATCTACTGCACAGGGCATCAGGTTTGTCATGTTGATGTTTAGACTTTTGTATCATGTATATTTCTGGAGAATTGTTATGTGGGAGCAGGGGTGACATAGACTTGTGTGCGGAGCATTGCACAGCTTATGGTAAGGAGAGTTTGAATAGCAGAGAGAATTCCTATAGGCAAACAATGAAACTAGGTAATGAGGAATATGTTCAGACATGTTAATGTAAGCACACAGTAGTAATGAACACAATTTGATGGCAGAAATTGGCAGTTGATTATTTCTGGACTTAAAAACTGTGCAGGGTCTCTTTCTGTGACACCACCATCTTGGTACATTTCAAACTGTCAGCTGAGAGAATGATACAGTGAACATCTTCTGTTTTATCATGAACAAAACTGGGAAAAAATGGAGAAAAACGTGAACAAGATGCAACATTAAAGATGGAGTACCTGATTTTCACACTGCAGCAGAGGGAAGTAGTTTGAATCCATGCCATTATAGTAATTATGGCTGCAAGGTAATGACAGAATCAGTTAACAGTCCTTTATATGTGTATATGGTCAGTAAACCTTCACCCTGTATCATTGTAGTGCAAACTTACAGAGGGGGCATTATGCAAAATAGATTTTTTGAGCTTTGTACCATGTTCTAACCACTGACTGTATAAAAAAAAAAGTGGACTAACAGCGGATTTACATTTACTACAAGCGCTGTGCAGTTAGTTTTCGGTGCACTTTTACTTCAAATTGTCTGCCCCACGGGCGAGGCAATGTGTTCGCGGGGATTCACACTCTATTCGGGAGTACACACAATAGATTAGCATGTACAAGACGCCTTCTTGGTACAACAACAGGTTCATCAGGCCTCATTTATAAAGGACTGCGTAGGAATTATCTTAGGCTAGTGCATACTCCTAGTGGTCACCCGAGGCGTGTGCCAGGCAAACTTAGAAAACCCTCCGTGCACACTCAACCATACAATCTGTGCTTTATAGATGCCACCTGTTACGCCCTCTCCACACCTCCACCTCACCATAAAAGGAGCAAAGTGACTGGTGAATGAGATTTCCCTAAACATGAGCCAATAATCAGTGGGTTTGACCAAAACTCACGGGACAGAGGGAGGGGCAGACACAGCACAATGCATCACGTCAAAGGCTTAAACAAGGTTTTACAAATAACAACAAAAGTAAGTGACAACAACTCATCTGTCAATTTGATAATATTTCATAACATTTAAGCAGCACACATTTGTTGTAAAGCCCATGTGTTTTCCCACTGTTTCAAGAATTTTATTGTTATTTTTAAGCCTGCCTGTGTGTGGGGAATGGCCCTGTTTATGCACATATACTAGTAGATACGTGTACGTGGTGATCTGAATGGTCAAACAAGAGCTATGAGCCTGTGTGAGAGATTCAGATGCCCTCCCCGGGAGAGTGAAAGGAGCAAAGGAAGGATACGTGGATCAGCGATTAGGGGATGAGTGCTTCAGCACGTATAACACAGATTTGGCATCTTACACATCACATATAACACATCAGATACACATCAGGTGTTATTCTGTCAATAAAAGTCCACACAAAACATCCAAGCTCTCCTTACCTCTGAATGCGCGGGCCTGGGTTGGTGTGAGCACAGACATTATTCTTTTCTTTATACTGTCAGAGAGCAAGCTCTTATTTGCAAAAGCGCCTCATTACACAAAAATGTAGGGAATATTTTGAGTTCGGGTCAGGTTCGGCCAGTCGGCTTTGTGTCGTGCACAGACTCGGGCCACTCTGGCGCTCGGTGCTTAACCCCTGAAGACCTAAGGGCAATTTTAGAAAATTTCTCCTCGCCTGGATTTTTTTCTTAATTTTGCTTTTAAAACTGCCCCTTTTACCCCCTAATGAAGTGTTATACATCCTTTTTTCAGTACAGCCTGTTATTTCACAATCTGCTGCTGTAGTTGTGTCATGAGGCTGTGATAAAAGCTACAGGACCAGAAATAGAGATGAAAAAACAAAAACAAACTGAAAATAAAATTCACACTCTTTTATACAAAACACACAGCAAACAACTTTTTTGGACATTAAAAAAAATGCTTAATTTAGGGCTTTAGCTACAAAAATGGAAAATATCAAGTTTATAAGTAAATTAAAGATATCCTTATTGTCCTAAAAACAAAAAAAAAAAGTGCAATTTCCCCATTACTGGTGCCACTCACAGAAACAGCTCCTGTAAAGTCCAGGGTCAGAGCATAGAACAGCGCCACAGCACTTGTAATGCATTTCCATGGTGATTATTACATTTGTATTTGTTCATTTTGAGTAAAATAAACCTTTCAAATAAAAATAGAAAGAGATGCGCAATTATGCACACCAAGATGCGTAATCTTCCATGTATGTGAGAATTAACTCCACTTGGAGCGACTTTTTCACTCGTGATAAACACACAGTCGAAAGGAAACGACCATCTTGACTCACTTCATTCTTTGGCAAAGTTTTGGCCGATCAAAATGGATTGGAGTGCATGTGTTTGGCAGAAAACAAAGTTCCTATTGGACACTCGTTTTGCGCACGTCATCATGCAGTGTGCGTGTAGGACAAGGGCGCAGCTATGTACGGAAACCGCTATGTCTGCGCTTTCAGAGGGGAAAAAAGTAAGTCTCTATCTTTTACGGTTAGAAAGTTATGCGCAGTTATATAAAACATATTCCTCGGTATTGTATACGATACCGTAGGTCTTCGAGGGTTAAAGACAGAAGTAAAAGTGTTGATCTGTGTTTACTCCCAATGCTTCTGTAAGAAGATTGCCCTATGAATATGCCATTTATACAACGTTAAACATGACCATTGGGATTAAGCAATCTAAAGACTAAAGACTGGTCACTGTTATCTGCCTCAACAAACCTGCCTGAGGAATGTCCTGACCTCGGCCTGACCTTTGCCGCAGCCCACTTCACGAGGGGGTTGCATCCTCATCTCAAACCAAACTCGAACACAAGAGACTCAAAAGACTTCTACGTTCCCTTTTCCAAAGAAATCACACTGACTGAAGTAATTCAAATAAAATATATTAAATAAATAACTGAGACAAATAAAAAGACACTTTTGTTTGTCTAT
This sequence comes from Odontamblyopus lacepedii, assembly GCA_034769755.1. Lineage (NCBI taxonomy): Eukaryota > Metazoa > Chordata > Actinopteri > Gobiiformes > Gobiidae > Odontamblyopus > Odontamblyopus lacepedii. The sequence goes on along the minus strand of CM068361.1, from coordinate 5,175,836 downwards.
CGAACCGAACCTCTCTACATTTCAAGTCAATGGACTTTCCCTTAGAGAAAGATGAACTTGAACATTTTGACCTATTCAGATCTCTGAATCACTGATTGTGTTCTAATATCAATTTGTAAATGTGAATGTAAATGTGTTTAAACTGTTAATGGTTCATCTGTAACATGAGAAGGTAACCCATCACTCATCTGCCTTTCCGCTCAGCGAAGAGTCAAAGGGGGGAAGGGAAAGAAAGGCCCTTATCAGCTTTTTCTGCAGTCTTTCCCCAGTTCTTTTCCAGCCCTGCCAGAGTGTAGTCTGCTTCCAGAGTCCTGCCCGTGCCCTCGCCCAGGGGCCTGACAGTGCTCACAAAGCAGCTGCCAGGGGGACAACGCCTAATTCTCCCCAAGTTACCACCAGCTGCCGAAGGAGAGACAATGATGAAGTTCTCTCTCCTCCTTTAAGTTCTGTCTGTGTTTTTGACACGTTTTTACAGCTGTAGCTTAATCTGACCATTTTTCCAAAATCTGAACAGTTGCATTTTCTAGTCAACACATTTTTGACTAATTGCCTCATTTCTGTCAGCGCTACCCAGACCTCACAGACACTAAGAAGGTGTCCCTGCTCCTCTTCCGAGGATAAAGCATTTTCAGACGGTCTCATTCCGTGGCCTCCATCTCAAGTTTGATTCTTCAGATCCAATGCCCTGAGGACTTCGAACTACAGCGAAACCACCCGAAGGACCACACTGAACGGACATCTCCACTCTTCTGGTCGTATGCGCATGTCACAGAAAGGCTTATCAATGCAAACTCAACACACAGCTTTAAAGAACACATATTATGCTAAATCAACTTTTTTAGCTCTTTGGTAGTGTTTCCTGGGTATATATGGTGTGTATTGACTCATAAAAACTCAGTTTCAACCATACAGTAGTTGCAAAGATATCTTTATATCTTTTAGACATCTTTCAATTCCGGTCCAGACACGCCGTTTTCATTTTCTGCGATCTGTTACGTTTTCTCGATCTGTTACATCACAGAATTTCAGCGGAAATCTCCTAAAAAGGAAATACAAGTTCAATAACTTCCGTCTAATTGCTCTCCGGGTCCGCCATCTTGTTTTTGGTTTGTAGTCCAAGCGGAACATGATGAATAAAGTCCGTAGCGTTGGTTGTATTAACCAACACACATCGTTACACCGCCCTCCAGCCACAGAACTGTTGAGAAGTACATGGATTACTTTTATTTTTCGGGGAAATGTGCCTGCGAAAGTTCCCAAGAAGCTATTCGTATGTGCTAACCACTTCAAGGACGACTGCTTCACAAACCTGCACCAGTACAGCGAAGGATTTGCAGAAATGCTTCATTTTATAGAAGGATCATTTCCTTCAATCTATCCAACTGATGCGGTAAGAAAAAAAATAACACCAAAATAACGATAAAGACTATTGTTGATATGATGTTGCGGTTTAAGTAATGGTTTTGACTTTAACATTAGCTATGTGTAACGTAGTTTGTCATTGTGTTGTTTGTATATCTACTTGTATCAGGTCATTTGTGTAACTACTTGCATCAGGTCACTTGTGTTTAGTTCGGTGCATAGACCATATATATATATATATATATATATATATATATATATATATATATATATATATGTACACGGTCTATGGTTCGCTGTAGCTTTTAGCACACTATAGGCTAATCGCTTGTTTACGCGATGCACGCAGGCTGCTAGTTGGTCAGATGTGGATTTGGGTAATATTATGTGACTGTGGATCTTCACAAACTAGTTTTAATGCATAACGTTATGTTCCAACCACTACCAAGAAGAAACACAGTGGTGTTTAGGAGTCTGTCCTGTTATCGCAGGATAGGAGGAACACATACGGTGCATTTCAGTGGAGCAGCAGGCAGCACGACGAGCAGCTACAAAAACGTAAATATTCCTATCAGAGAGAGTTTTTGCAAACAACCAAGTGACCACATGCGTGTTGTAAGAAAACATCAGCTACTGTATCAGAGTATTTAGCGATAAATGAATAAATAAAGTATTTAGCTAGCTTGGAGTCGCGTGTAGCGTCGAGTAATAATAGTATAGACCGACAATGCAAAGTTTATTCCCTTGTTTTGATATCACGATGGAGAAGCGTCTTCCTAAATATTAATTTTAAAACAGAATACCTCGTGGATCCTAAAGAAATGTTGCTTATCGATTGCATATTGTAAAATTAGCATGTTGTTGTTTAGGGAACTTCCAGTGCAACCCTCGTTTGTTTCAACGGGCTGTCAGACCAAAATGATAACAACAGGCACAACTGGGACACAGCTGTCTATGAAAACCCTCCAGCATCATTTCAGGAGTACAGGTATATGACCATTTATACTATAAAGAGGTAAAAACGTGAATGGTAGCATGTGTGTTTTTATGTGAGTTTGAGTAGAGTATAGATCTTGGGCTGAAATAACTTAAAGGCTAATATTATTATTGTGTTTTTGTTTTTCCTTCTACATAGTTACTCAGACAACCCCACAATGAAGAAGATGAGCCCACACTTGCAAACTTAAGCAGTGGAATCATTCCACAGTGTGATCCTGCACTTTGCGCCAAAAAGTGCATCTTTTCCTTTCCAGGGAATGCTTTGCAGGTAGATGAGTATTTGAAAGTACTTTGTTTAATTATGCAACAGTACTGCTATTTCTTTTTTTTTATTTCTTTTTTTTATACTGTACCTGGCAGCTATGCATTTCAATGAGAACACTGGACGTGAAAAAGCTACAAAAGCAACTGGCGAATACATGTACAGGGTGTTTTACCCAAAGTATAAAAAGGGAGAAGGCATCGCAAGGCCCCTCAGAACTGCGGCTACTTTTCTTAAGTAATTGCTCTGTTTTTAATTACTTTTGTGTCCCAAAATTTATCATCACAAACTATATAGTACTGTGCCATATATGCAATATTTTAATAACAGCTATACAAAACAACACATATCAAATGTCACAAATAACTTCCAAAGCAGGAATACAAAATCTCTGTACCATAAATAATGTCAACTCCAAAATTTAGAAAATGTATATACAGACACATTATAAATAGAATATTTGAAACGGTCAAACAGGTAAAAGTAACAGAAGATTGTCCATTTTTGCAGAATACGTTGACGACATCCTGGACCTGATCTTCAAAGAGGTGTTTCCAGACCCAGCTCCATTTGTCCAGGAGATGCTAAGGATCTCAGCACCTCGTCCAGACAAAGAAACAGTCGTCTCTGCGTTCACATCACGATTTAATCCAGCACCGGTCTGAAACCACCATACTGCCCCTCTTCATCATAATGTCAGGAAAACTTCCACACTGCACAGTTCTGTTATGTAGTGGACTACAACAATGGCTGCGGGGGCGTAGTGGACTACAACAATGGCTGCGGGGGCGTAGCGCAACAGTTCCAGGTGCCGGGAGGGGGCAGGGCTGTGAAGGAGCTCATTTGCATTAAAGGAGCCAGCGCAAAACGAGTCATTTTCTGTCAGTGCTCTGACAGAGGGTAGGAGAATGGGCCCTGGAGCATAAATTAGATGAAGAAATTAAGATGATAGGATCATATATTACAGGTATTTTACACAATTCATACATGTTTTGGTATTTTGTAGGAGCATAATATTTGTTCTTTAAATAACTGAAGACTTTTGTACAATTCTTTTGTCCACATCAGCCTCGTTTTATTCATTCTAAACTAATTTGCATAATTTAATATTTAAATACTTTTAAACTTGGTCAATAAATATTCATAAACCACAGTTTTACTCGATCAGTGTGATGTTTTTACTTCAGATTCTGGTCCCTGTCATGTCAAAGAACCTTCAGATCAAATTTTTAAGTAATTATTAATTATGTAATTAAAATAGGTAATTGATTATATTGTATTGGTAATATGGCGGCACGGTGGCTGAGTGGCAACACTCAGGCCTCACAGCAAGAAGTTTGCATGTTCCTCCCCGTGTCTGGATGGGTTTCCTCCGGGTACTCCGGTTTCCCCCATCAACCTAAAACATACCCGCACTCCTATGAACTAACATCAAGGACCATGTTGTCCACCCTCCTGTGGGCTCACCACCCGCAGAGCGGTTCATAGGGGGGGTCAGGTGCTATGACCCCGCGACGCAGCCGGATTAAGCGGGAGAAGATGGATGGATGGATGGATGGATGGATTGGTAATATTTTCTCAACATTAGTTGAGTGGTGCCCCAAACTCTTAATTCTTGTAAAGTCAGAACCACAAAGGCCACGTGGTACTGCTGAGCTCAGAATAATCAAATTCCAATCAATCCAATTCAATTACAACATTCTTCAGTATAGGAACCATCCAATACTTAAAGAATAACCCACGTGAAAACACTACATATGTGTGAAAACACTACATACAGTCATGTGAAAAAGTTTGGGCATCCCTGATCATTTTCAAGATTTTCCTTTATAAATCATTGGCTGTTCGGATCAGCAATTTCAGTTAAATATATCATATAGCAGAAAAACACAGTGATGAAACATCCAAGCTCCACAAGTACATCAGTGACAAGGCCCAGACTGATGACATGCTCAGAGAATGTCTCAGACAGTGGGGCGCAGAGGAAGAGGTGCTGGAGGGACCATCATGGCAGGACAAACCCCTACACGGGGCGTACCACCGAAACATAACTGAAGTGGCTGATATCAAGAAATCCTACCAATGGCTGGAGAGGGCTGGTCTGAATGACAGCACGGAGGCACTCATCCTGGCTGCACAGGAGCAGGCCTTGAGCACCCCAGCAATAGAGGCCCAGATCTACCACACCACACAAGACCCAAGGTGTAGGTTGTGCAAAGAAGTGCCTGAGACAGTCCAGCACATAACTGCAGGGTGTAAGATGCTGGCAGGGAAAGCGTACATGGAGCGACATAACCAAGTACCGGGCATAGTGTACAGAAACATCTGTGCAGAGTACGGGCTGGAAACCCCAGGATCAAGGTGGGAAAAAACCTCCAAAGGTTGTGGAGAATGAGCGGGCCAAGATCCTGTGGGACTTCCAAATACAGACAGACAGAATGGTGATGGTGAACCAACCAGACATCGTGGTTCTGGATAAGCGAGAGAACAAAGCCGTGGTGGTGGACATTGCAATACCGAGCGATGGCAATGTCAGGAAAAAGGAACACGAGAAACTAGAGAAATACCAGGGGCTCAAGGAAGAGCTAGAGAGGGCCTGGAAGGTGAAAGCATCGGTGGTGCCTGTGGTGATCGGAGCACTCGGGGCCGTGACCCCCAAACTGGATGAGTGGTTGCAGCAGATCCCAGGAAGGACAACAGACACCTCAGTCCAGAAAAGCGCAGACCCGAGCTGATGAGAGTGAGAGAGACCAACCACCGTGGAAGGTGAGAAATGCGTTTATTTATATATATATATATATATATATATATATATATATATATATATATATATATCCTTCATCAAAAAGGTTTCAGAGTTCATCCTTTAATGTTTCAGTAATTTAGTAATCTCTGGTGGACCCTATTCAAACCCTCTTTACAGGTAGCTGTAAGATTATGTGCAACGCTCCACCCACAAGCCTACGTCACTCATGGTCCCATATGGCCCTTCTCCATACTGTAAATTCACAAAAACTATTCACTGATGAACCTAATGTGATGTGTAGTAGTTTAACTAGTGGGATGCACACTGATAGTGCTTTGAAGGGGAGGTGATTAGAGACTCTTTAACAAGCAGTTGTTTAAACTTGAATCATCTGCTGTAGACAGTATTGTGGCTAGTGCGAGCTCATTCCAACCCAACAATGACCACAACTGCACATTTCTGCCTTCTCCAAGAATGAGAGATCTCTTCTTGAGATGTTTCTAAGTGTGATTTAGTTTTGATTAAATTTTCCATCCCCAAAGGTAACATCAAATAAGACACCATTACTGCAATATCTTACCATGATGCTCAGTATAGTGCAGTTTTTTCTTTCTTTCTAATATGTGGAAAATGGTAGCAGGAGAGCATAAGTGGCATTAACTTGAACCATAGCAGTTAGCCTGCTGTATTGCTTCTCTGGCTTGCTGAATTGTGGTGACCTCGAGCCATTCTTGAACAAATAAGATTGGCTTTGTGTGTGCATTATTTTCTGTTGACATTTGCTAAGCGCCGCAGCTCCTGGCCATGGGAGATAGATGAGCAGCCTAAATGTCTCAGTATCTCCCAGCCCCTTTCATGTAGCGTGTGTGTGTGTACGTGCCTGTAAATGTGTGTGCATGTGGACGAAGAGGGGGAACGGGATGTGATTGGCGCTCAGTGTAGATCCAGTAGAGTTTTGTTTCTGACAGCCCAAGGTAAAGGTTATTGCGGTGCTTTTCCCGGCGGTGGACTTCTGGTTGCCGCGTAGAGACAGACTCGGCCTCCTCCCCCTTCTCTCTCACTCTCTCTCTAGCACGCTCTCTGCCCTAATGCCGACTTCCATTCATCAAGTGCACAATGCAGCTCAAGCGCCCACAGTTGTACATGTATTTATGGCAATGAGGGGCAGAGTTGGATGGAAACCCGTCTGTCCAGGAGGTCAGGCTTGTTTCCATATTTCAATGCCAAATAACTTTGTAATGCAGGCCTAATGTAGATTTTATAATGGAGTAAAAGCTAATGGATGTAACAATGCAATATGGTCGTCTAGTGCTTGAGTGCCATGATGTGGGATTTCTCTGTTGTAAAATTTATGAGAAAAAAAACTTGCCCAAATGAAAGATTTACAGCAGAGCAGGAATTTACTACTTTCTTACTTCCTCCTTTCTGTTTGAATGCTTGAAGGTCTGAAGGGTGAGACCACAGAGTGCAGCAGACAAGCATTTCATTTTGCGACAGTCCAATCACACTTGTTTATTTGTAGCAGGTTTCTCAAAGATGAGTTTAAATAAGGGGTCCATCCATATTCTCCCGCTTAATCCGGCTGGGTCGCGGGGGCAGCCTGCCGCCCAATTCTCATAGCACCTGACCCCCCCCTATGAACCCCTCTGTGAGTGGTGATCCCACAGGAGGGTTTAAATAAGGGGTATTACACCAAATCTTTATAACATCAAAAACATGCCTGAAGAGGTTTGAGATGTAATCCATGCATGTTTGAGTAATCTAGTGATATCTCTCAGGCTTTAACCCTCATGTTTTTTAGGCCCGAGCCCCTACAGGGCGTAGGGCCTATTGCTTTCGCAACGATGAATCATCGTTTAAAATTACTTATCAAAAATTATCAAATTATCAAAAAAGTCCATGTAAACCATATGGTATTTTTAATCATGTTGCCATGGTGATGCGCAAAAGCTCCAATGTTATCCTAATGGGAGAGATCAGATAAATTCCCATTCATGAAAAATATTTTACTTTGACTGAATATTCTCAAAATTGGCACAATGACTCTTTATGTCATCCCGATAAAAAAAGTCAATGACAACCATATGGTATATTTCACTGGGTTACCATGGCGATGCACCAAAGCCTCCATGTTATCCTAATGGGAAAATTTCAACAATTTCTTACTTTTCAAAGTTATATAACGGCTTAATAGTTTCATTGAAGAACATGAAATTTGGTACAGTGATTCTTCAGGTCACCCCGATCAAAAACGTCTGGGGACCAACATTGTATTTTGCACGGTATTGCCATGGCGATGTCTCAAAATCCTCATGTTTCTCTATGTTAGCACATCAGCATCTCCGGTGTGTGTGGGCTTTGTGTGTTTAGTGACAAGTTCAGTCCAAAGCCACAAAGACACAGAGACAAGAGGCTCATCAGCGCCACCCGGGGGAGCGTCAGCGCCACCCGGGGGAGCGCCGGGTCAGCCAAGTGCGAAGCGGCTTTAATTTTTTATTTTTTTTTGCATATCAATTTTCCATAATGATACATAAATAGGATGCAAAACAATACAACACGACTTCACAAGCCTGATGTGATGTGCAGGAGTTTTATTAGCTGAATGCACACTGAGTTTATTTGTGTGAAGGAGGAGTGACAAAAAAACAAAACAAAACACCATGACACAAAAGCGGGCGTTGGCCAAATAACCAGACCTATAGTAAAACACTGATGAAATGAGGGCAGAGAAGTTAACAGTTGGGAACTATTTGAGGATTTTCAAGAGAAAGTTTTACACAAGAGGCTTGCAGCAAATCAACAGCTGTGATTGGTTTGGACAAATTTGTGAGAAATGAGTTGATCTGAATCTTGGACTTACAGTAGGAGTGCAGACTGGTCAATCAGAAGAATCCATGATGTTCCTGAACCTTATAAAACATTTTAATAAGTCTTTGCCAAATTTAGCATTTTTAAAACAATAAAAGGTAACATGGTGATCGAAATTTGTTATGTGTTATCAGTTAATAGGAGTAAAATACCTCCTCTTTAACAGTGATGTACCTGAAGGGCAGATAAACATTAGCTCTGCACTTTTTAACCGGTCAACAGATCTATTTATTTTCATGGGTCAAATGAGTACAATAATGTGTTTTAAACTAATTCATGGCTCATAATGCAGCATTCTATTGAATGTCGGTAGTGGATAAATCCAAGTCTCCTGACATCCATTGTAAATACATATCATTGCAACAGTTTGGAAAAATATGGATGCCCAAGAAAGTTTAATCAGGTATAGCTAGCTCCTGCTAATAAATAGAGTCTATTAAGCCTGGCGTACACTGTGTGATATTTTTGATCGTGTCACTCAGCCCCAGCTCAAACTGTATGACCAAATCTCAGGGCTGAAAAGTTCCCAGCTCACAATTCATGTTCTCTCACTATATGAACAAATGCTCTTAAGCGATCTGCCTGCACACACTGTACGTCCACACCATGACCGGAGTTCTTGTTCCAGAAGTACAAAACCATGGAGGGTGCGGAGAATGCTGACAAAACACAAATGTGTTGCCTTGGTAAACTGTGCCATTCTCTGTGTCCGCACATGCGTGATTTGACTGGTTGTGAGGTATCAATCGGTTCTCGTTACCCGATGTATACTACATGGAGCACAATACACGATTGAGTCAAAACTCGGCCCGATCCCAAAAAACAGTCGCACGTGTGAAAAGTCGGCTGCACAAAGGGTCAAAATTCACACAGTGTATGCCTGGCCTTAGATGACTTTAGCTGTCGGCAACTAACTTTGACTATTACATGTTCAGAAAAAAAACTTGTGTCTACTGTCAGATGATGTGAAAGAAAGTCTAAATGTCACTACAAAGTTTTTAGAAGACACTTTCTCTACACAGAAATAACTTAACAAATCAAAATGACCAAAAGATGATTCTCCCCATTTACTGTGTGCTGCCATTTCTGCTGTGACGTAAATCCATCCGACTCTGACCCAAGTTTGTGTGTTTCAGAACCCCCATTTGATTGATTCCATTGCACTTTCTTGAGGTGGTCATTTTTCCAGTTGTCCTGAACACAAGAAAATGCAGTGTAACTATATACCAGATAAAAGCATAGTATGTCTTTTTTTAAATTATTTAAATGCCGTTGAATTTCTTACTTTGCATTTTTTTAATCAATTTAATTTAAAAAAAAAGTGAATTATTTTTATTCTGAATTTGAAAACCTTTTAAATCTTCAGTGTATATATTTTCATTTCTCAAAAGTAAAAATTTAGAGTGTAAAATTAGCAATAAAGACAAACGCAGCAAAGATTGCAGATTCTAAACCTATGGAAATCGACTGTGTGTGAGGAGGACTTCTGTGGGTGAGGCTTATAGTTCTAGAATCAAAGACATGAGGTTTTGATTAGGTTAATTCTGACCAGAATTAGCCTAATCAAATCCTCTGATCTGGCCTGGTCAGATTGGTTCCCTGCCACATTTCCTGATTGTTACTAAGTTCACTTAGGATTGCTTGTTTATTTTTTTCATTGGAAATTTCTAACTCTGAATTTTGACTGTTGAATATATGTGCTGAATATTTACTTGAAATTTCATCAACTGAAATTCAGAATAAAAATAATTCAGACATGTGTTATTCAAAATGTAAAATTCAAACCGAGAAATTTAAAATGGAACATCTGATTAAACGAAGGATTGTCCATAACTATTACCATTCTTCAGATTGGACCTTGGTATGTATGAGCATGATTGGTGATGACATAGCTCCGAACTCACCCAGGCAAAGAATTCATAAATCCACTATGGTCCTAGATGAAAACCCAGCACCTGTGAGGTCAGAGTGCTGACATCTAATGCCCACACCAAAATAGGAAATCAAATGTATTGCCTACAAACCCAAAGTGGACCATATCCTAAATGCCAGTTCATCAGCTGATACAAGACACAAAGACATGGTGAGAGGGCTGCTAAGGTGAGAGCATAAATCATCTTTTTTATCATCAGTCTAATCAAGAAAACCTGGAACACTTCAGCGATATTAATGTCCATGGACCAGCACACTGCTTACAGCTGTTCTAGAGCAGGCCAACAAAGCCATCATCTTCTTCTAGTAGATACACCTAACCATGTCATGACCCTATTTTTAAACAAATATGAGTAATTATCTCCCCATGGCTAGCGACTCCACCAACAAACCCGCATGGAGCAGCCTAAGTGACCTCTCAAACGTGGGTAATTTTGGACATTCATCTCATGCTGACAGCGCGCACACACTCACACCTCCTCCTGTTGTCTCATTACTCCACAGCTCATCCATTTTGTGCAAGCGTGAACATCTAATTGGCCTGGCTCCTCACTTGAGCCTATTCATCATATTCTATTGGGCTGTTGTTAGTGAGACTGCTACTGTGGTTGGTCAGCTCCAAGTAAGCATGGCCATCATCAGCACACAACTAGCTTGGGGTTTGTGAGTGTTTCAGAAAGAGCTGAATTGTGAAAAAAGTAAATAATAAAATAGACCAGACAGTTTTGGGGTAGTAAAAAGATGCCTCATTGGAAAACCATTATGTTTTCTGATAAAAATCCATCATTTATAAGGAGTGGTTTATAGTATAAAGTGTTTCTAAGGTTTACCCTCCAAAGGTTTGAAAGTGGCACCTGGAATTATGATGGATTGCATTGTCATATTAATGGAAAGAAGCTCTGAGGACTGGAGAAGAAAGATATCTGGAGTTCAGCAGTCTACTCGAGAGGAGCCTGACCATAGACTGTATATATAAATGAACATAGCTAACCTACTGGCTGCCACATCCCAAATAGGGACTGAGCTTGAGATTTGAAGTGGTTCCAACTGACAAATGGTGGCCCCTCTCTCTGTAACTTCTGCTATCAGGCTCATGATTCTGACCTTAAAATTTTTGTTTTAATCCACTTAATGTGATCCTGCTATTATGTCCATACATCAATATATAAAAATTAATAACAGACAAATCAGGCACTGTCTTCCTCCAAGGCCTCTCCTGCTAGCTTTAGCAGCAGGTTTGAGGTGCAATTGGGTGTTACCTTCAACAACCCCGCCCCTGATTGGCTCTTGCGTTGATACTTGCTACGATGTGGTTGCTATGATACACATGCTTGGAATTCCAAATATGGTCCCTGGTGGCAGATTATCCACTATAACTGCAGGCCTTAATTGGCTTCATTTGGCAGCAGCCAAACACTATGGGTAACGTTACACTCCCGCAGTCCACTTCTATAGAGTCCGTGAGCCTGAGGCAGCCTACAGCTCTCATAGAAACTCCTCCAGCTTGTGATCTTGTGTTACCAGATGTTGGGCTGGGTACAATATTCCACCAATATTCCACCATCCCAGACAGTTGTGTCTGTGTCATGGTGCAATATCACAGCAGCAGATAGGGCTGAGTGGGAGGGGCTAAAAGTTCACAAAAAATGTTCCTAACTCATTGTTTGAAATCAGATACTGCCCTTGTAATCCCCTTGGGGAAGATTATTCAAGAGTTTAGTGACATCTCTTACCAGCTATTAGCTGACAATATCCAGCTATAATGCTCTTTAAAGGCTTCTGAGGAATACAGAAACTGAACTCATTAGTCAACTGCTTGGGGAAAATAAAACCATGGCTAAGGATCAACTCTGTGGAGCTTAGTACAGAAAAAACTGAAACACTGATAACCTTACTCCAGGGATCGCTACTTGGTGATCTCAGTCAGTCTGCTACACCAAGCTCCAGAAACTTGAGCGTCATCTTTGACAAAAAACAACTGTCATATTAGGAAAATCTTGAATCACAATTGATTTGGAGCTTGTAATACATGCATTGTGTTCTCACATTTAAATTATTGTTTGGATCCCTTGTGGATCAATAAGATGTGTGTAAGTCTAAGTCTACAGCTATTCACAGAAATCTTCACTGGCTACCAGTCTCTTACCGGATACAATTTAAAGTTTTGGTCCCGACTTCCAGAGTCTTGCATGATCAGGCTCCTTCCTACATAAGTGATCTGATCCAACCCTATGCCTCCTCTCAAAATCGTGCCTGACACTAAACACAAAGAAAACTAAATCCATATGCTTCTCTATAAAAAGGACACAATCAGAAAACAAACTAAACATCACTATGAACAATGAACTCATAGAACAGGTAGAACAAGAGAAATACCTACAGTAGGTGTGACACTAGACGCTCAATTAAATTTTAAAAAGCATGTCAAAAATATATCATCAAAAATGAAAGCAAGCATTAACTGCTTTAAAATTATTAGAGACTGTTTGTCTTTTGAAAGCGCCTGTGTCTTTGTTAATTCAATTATTCTTTCTCAACTGTCGTACTGCACTACTGTTTGGTCCCAAACCAACCCAACCACTCTAAAGCCTCTCGAACGACTTTATAACCGTGTTTATAAAATTTTAGACAAAAAGCCAATCAGATTTCATCACTGTCTAATTTTATCCAAATATAAGATATTAAATTTTACAAATTTTTGCAATTTTAGCAATGTAAAGCTTGTATTTAAATGTTTGAATAGACTTGCACCTGAACCTCTCAACAGATGTGTAAATAGACTCTCCACAAGGTCCACAAGAGCCACCACACATGGGGACTGCAGAGTTCCCTTTTGTAAGACCTCATTTGCACAGACTGTATTTTCAGTGAAAGGAGCAAACCTTTGGAACTCTTTACCTGCTCATATAAAAACTATAACCAGACTCTCCACCTTTAAGAAACAGACTAAGTCCTGGTTTATTCAGCAGCAGCAGTGTGATCATGTGTAACTGCATGTATGTTTGTGTGTGTTTGTGAGGGGAATGACAGTGCAAGTGTGTTTTATGTGCCTATGTATAATGTGATATTGTTGTTTTAGCTTATCCATTTCTTCTATTCTCAGTATTGATAAACCATTATCAATACATTTTATTTTCTTTTTACTTACTGAAATCTGTTTAAAAGCCCTCCCAGGGACTGGTGTTGCGAATTAGCCTTTGGCTAAAACACTGTGGTACCTGCATCAGATGTTAATCTATGTTTGTTGTATCTGTCCCTATCAAATAAACAATAAATTAATTAATAAATTAATTAATAAATTAATACACTGTTGTGAGAATCTTTTTGAGCACTTCAAAGGCAGGCCAGTACAGGATTACTGTACTATTACCTATTCCTAAATATCCACAAATAAGCCAATAGCAGGTAATGATAAAGTATAATGACCTCTTACTTGTCCCATTGTCGAAATATAGACATTTACAGAAAAGGTCACAGCGAACACTCAGACCAAATGAGAAGTTTTCTGGACAGTTAAAGCTGAACCTGGTTTTCTAAGCTTGAAAGAAGGAAGTGTTACACACAGTTCCAACTAGTCCTTATCTCTCTTAAATCCTTTGACACATTGTATTCATACTGGGGCAGAGTTTTAGGGCAGCTTTTTCAGGTGGCAAACTGAAGCTGGGGTGGACCGCCAACATACAGCATACACCAGTGGTCCCCAACCCCCGGGCCACCAGCCGCCCAAGAAATAATTAATTATTTCCGTTGTATTTATTATCAGAGTCTGAACAATTTTGAAAAATATCTTTTATTTTGATGTTATACACGTGTGCGAAATACGGGGGGTGCGGGGGCCCAACCCCCCCGATTAACTCATCACAGCCCCTAAAAAGGCTGTAACGTTAGAAAAACTACATGATCTGGTTATAAACAGGAAGGAAAACAATTTGTACAAAACTGAGAAGTCCCGTTTGGAGGAGGTGGGCCGAAGCATGGCACATCTGCACCGATGCCCCCGCACGAGGAAAACACCAAACAAAGTCCACTTCAAAACATACGGAGAATCCTCGACAAGGACCACGGACAACTTCTCTCCCCCGCACCGCCTCCACATCCACAAACACATGGAGGAGCAGAACCCACACCCGCCCCACCACGCAATAGACACCCCCTGCCACTGGACCCACCCTCTGTGACAAAACCGCAGCTCCACCGTGCCACCCGCAAAACTGTGCTGCGCAACGATGCCCTGTCGTTGCACAGCAGTTTTGTCCTGCGTCCTGCATTTAGGTGCGAACGCAGGACTCCAGGCAACCACATCCGAGCACGACACAGCCCGAAACTCCCTGTGCAAGTGTGCCCCGGGTACAGCAGGAGTTGGGGCGACAAACACAGTCTAACTAGAGATCACTGGAGTCCCTCAGTCATGAGAACTACCTCAGGTCACAGCACATTATTTCACCCGTTATGTGACTGTTCTGACCCCAGTTATTGTCTTAAACCCTGGTCCTTGACAAGTCACTGACTGTGTACCTAACATTTATTCACTCATTTGCTTACATTGTAATACATAACTTTGCATAGGCTTCTGCATATTGAAAATGTAGATCTGCATTGCTCAACAATTCGGAGATGGGGACTCCCTGAATACTGATGGCTATTTCGCACACTGGTTATGTTGTTGGCACAATGTTACGAGGAAGCTGCTAATAAAGTTGCAGACAAGGACACAGTGGATTCATGTTTATTATTAAATTTGCAATATAAACAATCTATGTACCCCCCTGGTCCACGGTAAAATTGTCAAGCGTTGGCTGGTCCATGGTGATAAAAAGGTTGGGTAACACTGGCCTACATGATCTCACCTCATGAAATGAATATGCATGTGACTTTTTCTTCTGTTTTCCCAATTATCTTTTACAATGTACTCAACTGGGGGAGGAAAAAGTAATGCAAAAAGAGTTTATAAACTCATTACAGTGAATAATTACGATGCTCAGAACGCATTAGGTAAGTGAACAAACCACTGCAAACCATTTAAAATGAACTAGTCCTGTTTATTATTTTTTTTAAACGGTAGAAATTAGGCACAGTGCCTCTAAAGACTCACACCTTATTACAATATTGTTAGTTCATTATTGTGAGTTGAAAATTACATTAGATGGAGGCAGATTTCCCATGATGTGTGATGCATAATGAAACATGGCTCCTCTGCTGTTTCTGTACACAGACTGGGTCATAGGTCGCACTCACATTCATATTCAGACTTTATTTATTTATATATATATATATATATATATATATATATATATATATATATATATATATATTTATATATATATATATATATATATATATATATATATATCACTGACTGACATTTTTAATTAATGGTGCCTTCAATTCAATAATTGGAAGTCTAGTCTCGCTGGTCTTGTCTTTCAAGGCACCTGGTGTAATTAATATTTGAGTCACCTTTTTTGACCTGCTCTTGTATGAAGCAATATTACAAGTGTAAATAAAACAAAATATACTGTGTAAATGGTAGACATATGGTTCATTATAGGGACAATTGCTTTGTAAGTCACTTAAAGGCCTTGTGCAGATATATACAGGTAATCATACAGAGCATTTCATTGTCCAGCAATCAGGGAGTGTGCATTAGGATTCTAGTTGTTGTTAGCTTTATCATCACAGTTAAACTTCACTCAGCTCCCTAAGAGTTGTAAAAAGCATGTGAGTAAACCGTTTTAAATGAACTCATTCTGTTTTTCACATTTTTAAGACTGTAGAAGTAACTTCAGAAAAAGATTCACACTTTCAAATACTTAAAATTTAGAAAGAGTTCTCCATAGTACTATTTAAATAAGACATATTGTCAATTATTATAAGTTGTATGTTGAGTGATTCATGCATTGTTGAGTAATATTTACTCTCCTGCAATCAAAGTGCCAGTCATGGCTTTTACCCCACTTTTACTCTGCACTTCATTTTCTGAATGAGTTCAATATGACTGTTATAAACAGTGATCCATAAGGTTCCAAGAAGTGCCAGAAGCATGGTTTCTATTGGGAGCACAACACTACCATACCATGAGGGGGCATCTGTAACAGCAGTTACTATGTTAAAATTGTATTTATTTATTTTATTTAGCTTTCTACCATGACATAATATTGTTCCCTCATCAAAAAATATACCTAAAGATGTTTTAAATGCCATCTATGCATGTTTATTGATCTTCCCCAGGCCCTATTCAAACCCTCCTCAAGGTTAGCAGTAGGATTCTGTCCAGTGCTCTAACCACAAGCCTACCTCACCCATGCTCCCACAGGACAATTCTCCATAAATATACAAACACATGATACAACATTGTGCATAGCAGCTTGACAAACCTGATTCGATGTGCAGTAGTGCAGTAGTTTTAGCAGGACGCACGCTGATTGTGTTGTGATAGCGCTCTAATGGGTAAGTAACTTAGCACTGGGAGCAAAGGAAGGGTAAACTCATAAAACATGTTAATACATTGTTTTTGGTGAACATAGCATTTTCGGAACTATAGTAACATGGTGATCTAAATATATTAGATGGTAGCAGTACATACCACATAGAACTTAAATAGCCCCTCTTAAAAGGTTGATGAGGTAACCGGATTCCTCAGAACACAGGCACATAGAAATACCCAGGACCTTCTTCCTGTAAGGTGAGAGTTCTTTCCATTAAGCACCTATTTCTACAGGTTTCCTCCATCTCCTGGCTGCTGTGTGTAGTCGTCAGTAGAAAATGTCAGACATACCCTGAGCTGTGCTGCTTTGTCTTGGCTGTGTGGATATGTGCTCAAATGAAAGATGCGCTGGAAGCCGGGAGCGTGATAACAGCCTGTGTCGGAACGCTGTTATTGCCTGTGATAGACATCAATATGACAGATATGATCAGTCATTTGAGCTGCGTATAGATCCAGCTCCAACATGGCTGCCCTGATATATGAGGGCTACAGCGTTTGGAAGGGAATGGTCTTTACTGCTTCATATTGTCACTCTCCCATTACAGAACAGCAGCCTCAGTTGCAAGTGGATTCCAAACGGACGAAATGAAAATTCAGTAAATGATAAATGATCTGCTTAAAGACAGCTCAAGTTACAGATGAGGAAGAGTGAGTCTGCTGTTACACTGTTATAACCTGCCTATGAAGACACAGTTGTATTCCCAACATTGAGCTGTAGAGTGGACTCAATACACAACTGATTCTGATACCACAGTGATAATAAAAAAAATAAAAAGAACACTTTCTTTAAACCAGGGGTACTCAATAACAAACTCAAAAAGGTCCACTTACCAAATTTAGAGTTTCCAGGGTCTGAAAAAGTGACTGTGGATTTTCAAACTTAGAACTTGTAACAAAAAAATTTGTAAATCCACACGGAACATTCAAACTATTCACAAAGTATTGTGTGTTCTGTCCGAATCAGTGTGAAAAGCTAAAGGCTGAATTAAAGCCAATTTATGGTTCTGCGTCAAAACTATGTCGACCGCCTGCACCCATGGGTGTAAAATAAGATTTTATTATATTTCTCTGTGCGCACCTCCCAAATTTTCTAACTACGTGTCAAAACGACACAAACAATAAGGACTGTGACTGGTTTTACACTTGGTTTTAGTCCTGATTTAGACCTGGTTTAGTCCTGATTAAGACCAGGACTAAAACCAGGTCTAAACAAGGTCTAAAACCAGGACTAAAGCCAAGTCTAAACCAGGACTAAACCAGGTCTAAAACTAAACCAGGACTAAAATCAGGACTCAAACCAGGACTAAAATCAGGCTCAAACCAGGACTAAATCAGGTCTAAACCAGATCTAAACCAGGACAATAACAGTACTAAAACAGGACTAAACCAGGTCTAAAACTAAACCAGGTCTGAAACAGGACTACAACAGGATTTAACCAGGATTAAACCGTGCCACACCTCCTCCGTCTGCGTTCAACGCGCCTCCTCCGGCCACACGTACCACGCTCCTACGCCACCAGTCCGTGAAAATATATTCCTGAAAAGAGCGCAGTCCAAACTTAATAATCACATGTCGTAATGGCGCGATGTTGAAAAAAAAAAAAGCGAGTGCCGCCACTCCGACCAGGGAGGAAAAACATGTGGGAGTGCAGGACGTTTGATAGCAAATGGACACACCACCACTCCGACAATTAGACGTCAATGTCGGAGTGGCGGTGTGTCGGAATGGAAGCGTGCAACCGGTCGGGCGGGGATGGAGAACACAGCTTCACAGCAAAGCACAGGCCAATGAAATACTGCGGATCCAGAACTCTATGAGAACAAAAGCTATAGAGAGATTTTTGTCTTGGTCCGGATGTCATTGTGTTTGGGTCTGGATCCGGACTGGAGTCCGCCAATTGAGTACCTCTACTTTAGACATTAGAATGTAATTTTCAATATTAAATAATAGCACTTGTATTTGTACTTGTTTTATTATAGATCTAGTGTAAACTGAGGGCTGACCTGGCTGTTTTATAGGCACTTAAAAAGGCTGTTATCAGAATATATCTGAATGAAGGCAAGTGGAGGAAAAAGAGAACTAAACCATGACTACTTTTCAATTACTAAATGACATCAGAGGTAAATGGTACAAATGTAAAAGAGGGGAGCTATGTACCATTTATGTGTCATCCATGCTTGTGTTAGCAATCTAGTGATCTCTCCCAGGCCCTGTTTGAACCCACAGTAATCCAACACTATGCACTTCTTGTATCTCCTGGACTTGTAATGGGCCTGAGAGACGAGATTCGGCAATCATAGAAATTCATGGTCGTTTCCTTTCATATTAAAAACATGGAAGGTTATGAGGAAAAACAAAAACACATACCTGAAACGTCACAAACTCCTGCCAAAAGGTAATCACCAAACACAGTTCAACTCAGGCAAGAGAAATTTGCCTGTTGATGAGATCATTTTCAATATATAATAATAGTCAGTTTAGCATTTTCAAAACAATAAAAGGTAGCATGTTGTTCTAAATATGTTATGTGTTAGCAGTTAATAACCCACAAAAGTAAAATAGCTCCTCTTTAAGGAGCAGGTGTGAGGAGGAGACTCGAGAGAGGAAACTCCAGGGCAAGGTCTTTAATCCAGAAAATGGTCAATACACAGAATTCAGTCCAATATTCAGATGAACAAATTCAGGGGGGACAGGCAAAAATCAGGGTCCAAAAACTAGCTGGTGGTCATACACAAAAATACCATAGAACACGAAGAAAAGGCTGGAAAACTTG
Source organism: Odontamblyopus lacepedii (assembly GCA_034769755.1). Classification (NCBI taxonomy): domain Eukaryota; kingdom Metazoa; phylum Chordata; class Actinopteri; order Gobiiformes; family Gobiidae; genus Odontamblyopus; species Odontamblyopus lacepedii. Next base: position 5,156,409 of record CM068361.1, on the reverse strand, counting down.
ATACTGAGGAACAAGACAATCTGGCACTGAACAGGGGAAAACACACATCTTAAATAGGGGAGACAAAGAGGCACAGGTGAAGCAGATTAGAGGCGGGGCAAGAAATCACAGTGGAGGGAAAATACAAGGACAGGAAGTAAACTGAAAGCAAACAAGAGGTTAAACACATGTCAAAATAAAACAGGAAACAAACACATAATTTAACAGATGAACAGGACCTGACAGCAGGTTTCCCATGCACCAACAAGAAAAGAGGACATGAACACTGAACAGCAAGTAAATAAACTCTACACAGACTTTATTTTCAACAGCTGTGCAGCCGAGAGATCTACCTCATCCAGGTGATAGTATACTTGGTAATGTCTTTTGCTGGTGCCTGTCTATTTCTAATGTCAGAGGTCATCACCTGCTACAGTGCTGTGGCATGGAAACACACACACACCTCTGCTTAATAAAAAGGCAATAAACCAAGTATCAGAGGAAATCTAAAAGCATGTGCTCTCCCAGAGCACATGTTAATGGTTCCAGCTCTCTACCTGAACATTCTCACAGGCTACAAAATCCAGTCTGATATGTCTATATTTGTGATAAGCCCTCTGTCATGTCTCAAGTCAGAACTAAACATGATTGTGTAATCAAATTCCTTTATTTCAGTGACTCATGTGAAATAAAGGAGCTCATTGGTCACTTATTACAATTTACAAACAAAACAGAATTTCTTTCACCTCAGAGACAGTTTAGTGCTTCGCTCATTGTTTTTTCAGTCTTTTGTGATTTTTCCCCCCTTTCTTTAGCCATATTTGTTTATTTGTGCATGTCCCTGATTGGCTAATCCACCTGTCAATCATGGGAGATTCACCAGTTACCAGACATAAAATACTGAAGGAGTATGAATCCTAGATCCCAGTCAAAATTAAAGCCCAGTCAAAAGAAGGCATGTGGGAGAAAATGCATTCATATGGATTAATATAGCAGAATCATTTTCTGCATGTGGCTCTTTCTGTGTACAATACCCAGCTGCAATATTCGTACACCATCTTCATATGCACCTACCCTGGACTCCATATTTGCTTGCTATACACTACAGTTATATTGAGCTATAATGATTACATTTGGAAATAGGCTTGTTATGAGGCTGCATCATCAGTAAATAGGTTTTGTAAGTGCTTCCCTGCAGCATATGGAGAAATATTAATACAGATAATAATTACGCTCCTTTATTGAGTTGTTTCCCTCTGTCTGTGATATTGGAGATTTCTTGTGGGGAGAAAAGACTCAGTTCGGAGTGACTGAGTGTCTGTGGTCGCTGCCTGTTAATTTGCCGTGCAGGGAAACATTATGGGGCCATTAGAGCCTCTTAAATTGGATTCAAGCAGGAAAGTCATTATGGTCCACATAAGGAAGATTTCAATTGAGAGTGCTTCATCTGATATCTGATATAACTGCTATATTAGAGGCAGATGCTGGATCGGATTCCTGGCCAAAGATAATTCTCTGCAGCCTTGTTGGAACCATTTGATTTCACTTTAATAACACGTGGATTCCATCATTTCTTATTTCCCAAATTAAACGTTTGGGGATTTGAGTCCTATAAGATGAGAGCTCAATGAACAGGTACCACCATACTTTGATTTCATTTTAGACCTACGGTTATAGGGCCTTTACATTATGGATAATTACTCTGGAATTCAATACACAGAAACCTTATCAAAACTCTCATCAAATGTAGAAATATACAACTGCAATGAAATATTACTAGAAACGTGTCTGAATGTCAGCTATATCCACGATGATTGTGGATATGAATAAATGTTAAATGATAAATATTGGGATAATATTGAAATTAAAGTATGGTGGTCCCTATTATTTAGTCCTATCCAGTCATCCAGGATGGAGTTTGAGAAGGTTTCTCTATACAACAATCCAGCGTAATTTGCCGTAATTTAAAGCAAATGTTATAATGTGGTCCTCGTCAGAAACATACCTGTAGTTTTTTTTCTTTTTCAACAACTCCAGGTATGTTTTTGATGAGGTAACTGCATGACAACATAGAGTAAATTTTGTGTAATATAGGACCTTTAAATAAATGCATATAGATGATGCATAGAGATGAATGAAATACAATTGTAATCCCACATTTTATTCTGTTTACAGTTGAAGGAAAAGACCTGCGTCCTATGCAGCTTTTCTTTCGTTCGTGTTCAGTATCGAGGAGAGACGACCAAGATTCAATGGATTCAAATTAACAAAGTTTAATACCTGACAGTACAATTCTAAGCAGAGTTCTGGGTTTGAAGGGTCCTTAAACAGCACACAATCTACAGTACATGCGTCTTAGGTTAGGCACAACTTCAGAACGCACACACCCCCTTCAGCCTAGCATTTAAAGACAAGCATTATAAATATTCATGGACCTATGACTAAACATTTCTCCGTGTCCAGCTGACTCCATCTCCTTCCCATATTTGGTGTTCCTGTCGTCTCCTCACAGCCAGACCTCACATGACTCCATGACCTCGCAAGACATGAGTTTCCCACAATGAGTCTGCACAGAAAGATACATATGCATCCTGCCCTAGTGATAAGCTCCGAGCCAGCTGTGAGCCAGCACAGTATTTCTTTGTCACATAGATGGTAAAGGCACAATATGAATTTTATAATTACTGGTAGAAATGATTACATTCTTCATTACAAGGCATATGTTAAAGACACACTATGAATTTATAATAAGTAGTAAAAAATGATTATATTCTTCAGTACTAAAAATAATTATATTCTTCAATCTGTAGTTTGTTTTATCTGTCTTTACTTCTGTCTCTGTAATTTCTTTTATCTCTCTTGACTTCTCTTGCTGTAGTTTGTTTTGTCTCTCTTTACTTCTCTGTCTGTGGTTTTTTCTCTCTCTTTACTTATCTGTCTGTAGTTATCCCTCTATTTACTTCTCTGTCAGCAGTTTGTTTTCTCTATTTGCTTCTCTATCTGTAGTTTGTTTTCTCTCTCTTTATTTCTCTGTGTAGTTTGTTTTCTGTCTCTTTACTTCTCTGTCTGTAGTTTGGATTCTCTCTTTACTTCTCTGCCTGTAATTTGTTTTCTCTCTCTTTACTTCTCTGCCTGTAGTTTGTTTTCTCTCTCATTACTACTCTGTCTGTACTTCACCTTCTCTTCACTTATGTGTTTGTAGTTTGTTTTCTCTCTCTTTACTTCTCTCTCTGTGGTTTGTTTTCTCCCTCTTCAGTTCTCTGTCTGCAGTTCACCCTATCTTTATTTTTCTGTGTGTAGTTTGTTTTCTCTCTCTTTACTTCCCTGGGTGTAGTTTGTTATCTCTCTTTACTTCTCTGTCTGTAGTTTGTTTTCTCTCTCTTTACTTCTCTGTCTATAGTTTGTTTTCTCGCTTTACTTTTCTGTCTGTAGTTTGTTTTCTCTCTCTTTATTTCTCTGTCTGTAATTAGTTTATTCTCACTTTACTTCTCTGTCTGTACTTCACCCTCTCTTTACGTATCTGTTTGTAGTTTGTTTTCTCTCTCTTTGCTTCTCTCTCTGTAGTTCGCCCTCTCTTTGCTTCTCTGTCTCTGGTTTGTTTTCTCCCTCTTCAGTTCTCTGTCTGTAGTTCACCCTCTCTTAACTTTTCTGTCTGTAGAATCAGAATCAGAATCAGAAAACTTTATTGATCCCAGAGGGCAATTCGTTTGCAGCTTTCACAGAGCAGTTCTCACTTCTCACCCGCACAAACACACAGTGTGTCAGACCATTACAGACACAAGTGGAACTCAAAGAACAATATAAGAACAATATACATATGACAGTGCAAAACCTCAAAAAACACAACCCTCAGAATTTAGCAGTTTAATAGCTGAAGGCACAAAAGAATTGGAGAAGCGGTTAGTCTTCCGTACCGGAGCATAAAAACGACGTCCTGAAGGCATCAGGATAAAGTCAGGAGTCAGAGGATGGAGGGGCTGAGCCAGGAGACACTTGGCTCTGCTCAGCACTCGCTCCTCCCACAGAGAATGCAGCTCCCTCAGTTTGACCCCTATGATTTTTGAGCAAGTTTTAACAATGTTCTGCAGTTTGTTTTTATCCTTCAAGGACAGGCACTGGAACCAGCAAATGATGGAGAAAGTGAGCAGACTTTCAATAAAAGAACAATAAAAGTTGTTGAGAATAGTTTTGTTTACATTAAAAGAGTTCAGTTTTCTCAACAGGTACATTCTCTGCTGCCCTCGTTTAACAATGGTTTCAGTGTTTAGGTCAAATTTCAGTTTATTGTCCATCACAGTGCCCAGATATTTGTAACTGTCGACAATTTCAACAACATCACTGTGGATGACACTAACACTGTGAGAAGGTGTGCGTCTAAAATCAATCACCATCTCCTTGGTTTTAGCAACATTTAAATCCAGATAGTTGTCCTCACACCATTTGACAAACTGCCCCAGCGCAGGGCCATGATTCTCCTCAGATCCTGAAAGTAGTGACACCAGGACCGTGTCATCCGAAAATTTGATGAGGAATCTGTTTTCCTCTGAGGATCTGCAGCTGTCTGTGTACAAAATAAAAAGGAGAGGTGACAGCACACAACCTTGAGGTGATCCAGTGTTAGAGATAGAGGGAGGAGACAATCGTCCATTGACAAAAACACGCTGGACCCGGTCGGTAAGAAAGTTTAAAATCAATAAAAGGAGCTGGTCCGGAAGATTAAAATCTGAAGCCAGTCTTTGAATCAGGACATGGGGCTGCATTTTGTTAAAAGCAGAGGAAAAGTCCGCAAATAAAAGTCTCACATGTGCCTTGGCATTTTCAAGGTGACAATGTTCAATAAAAAAAAGTTTAGGATCCTCCACTCCCTTATTGGGCTGATACGCAAATTGTAGTGGATCCAATTTCCCTTCAGTTAAAAACAAGATATGAGTCTTTAAAATCTGTTCAAAAGTCTTCATGACTAAAGATGTGAGTGCCACTGGCCTGAACTCAAACAACTCCTTTGATTTGTTCGATTTAGGGAGAGGTACCACTGTCGATGTCTTCCACAGAGAAGGAATTTGACCAAGATCGGCACACATTTGAAACAGTCTAGTGAAAACAGCACTGAGCTGGGTGGCACAGTGGTGCAATGTGCGCCCACAGATGGCATCAGGACCCCTGGCCTTCCCTGTCTTTACTTTCTTTAGTAAAGCAGTGACCTGATCCTGTGAAACCTCAATTACATTTGAAGGTTTAAGAGAGTTCCTACAGTCTGACACATTTTTCAAAACATCATCTCTTTCAAACCGAGAGAAAAAATTATTAAAAGCACTTGGCAACTCCGCGTCCGACACATCCTTCACAGTTACACGTTTCCTGTCCTCATTTTGGTGGCTACTAGAGGCCATGTTCTTAATACCCCGCCAAGCTGCTCTAAGGTCTCCACTGCTGTACTGGGCTTCAACTTTATCTTTGTATTTAAGTTTGGCCTTTCTTATCTCTCCTTTTACTTCCCTAGAAATGGCCTTTTTCTCCAATTCATTCCCAGTGCAGTAAATCACTTTCTTTTTATTTATGATTGATTTAAGATCTTTTGTTATCCACGGTTTATTATTTGGATAAATAACACAATTTTTAGTTGGAATGATGGAGTCAACACAGAAAGTGACATATGCAGAGATGGATTCACATAAGTCATTTATATCATCGCATCCTTCAAAGAAGCAGTCCCAATCAGTACATTCAAACGAGGCTTGAAGTGTGGAAATACTGTCCTCTGTCCAACACTTCACAGTTTTTTCCTCACGCGGCAGGCGTCTGAACGCAGGGATGTACCGTGGCATCAGATAGACGCAGTTGTGGTAGGAGGATCCGAGAGGAGGGAGCGGCAGAGACTTGTCCGCCCCACTCACTGTACCATAACACAAGTCTATGGTCGTATTCCTCTGTGTTGTGGTACAGGTAACGTACTGCTCGTAGGTCTTAAAAGTGTCATCAAGGTGACAGTGATTGAAGTTCCCTAGAATGAATTTTGGGGCGTCGGGGCAGATTGTGTCGAGCCGGTGCGTGACGTCGCCGATCAGCTGTGCGGCGGCTGCAGCGTCAGCCCGAGGTGCACGGAGACAACAGTAAAAAACAGCTGTTGGAACTCACGTGGCAAGTAAAAAGGCCGAAGGGAGATAGACAAAAGTTCAATGTCAGGAGTACAGATCCTCTCCCGAACAACAACAGTTTTACAGTACCTTTTGTTAATGTAGCAGCACACGCCGCCACCGCGCGTCTTGTTGGTTATTTCCCGGTTGCGATCCAGTCTGAGCGGAGTCCCGAAACCACTCAGCGACAGATCCCCATCCTGGTCCGTGTCGTTGAGCCAGGATTCGGTGAAGAAAAGTAAGCAGGCATTCTTGATCTCCTGCCTGACCGTGGCCCAAGCTTCCAGCTCATCGAGCTTGTTCCGGAGGGACTGCGCGTTCCCGAGCAGGATGGAGGGGAGAGCAGGTAGCCTGCGGCGGTCCTGTAGGCTCAGGCGTTTAACTCTCCGGTGTATTCCACCTCGTTTCCCCCGTTTACTATGAATATTATATGTGGGATCGAAATGGTCAAGTTAAGCTGGAGAAATCAGTATGTGAGAAGGACCTAGGCGTGTTTGTGGACAGTTCACTGGTATTTGACTCCCATATCTCAAGTATTGCCAAAAAGGGGAACCAGGTGGCTGGGTTATTATGGAGAGCCTTTGAATATGTTGATGAAAGTATGTTCTTGTCTCTTTATAAAACTATGGTAAGACCACATCTAGAATATGCTGCTCCAGTTTGGTCTCCACATACATGGAAGTTAGCTGAAGAACTGGAAAAAGTTCAAAGACGGGCTACAAAGAGAGTTCCAACACTGTCCAATCTGAGCTATGAGGAGAGACTGAAAAAGCTGAAATTACCAACCCTGGTGTATAGAAGATTGAGAGGGGATCTAATAAATGTATACAAGTATGTCAGTGGAATTTACGATGTGGGACCTGACTTCTTTCCATGCGATTACAACAAGCGGACTAGAGGACATAGTAAGAAACTCAAAAAGCAGTATTTTGGAAGCAACACGCGCAAGTACTTTTTCACCCAGAGAGTCATCGATTGGTGGAATGATCTTCCCGAAGACGTAGTTGAGGCTCCCTCAGTGAACTCATTCAAGAATCGCCTGGACCACCATTTCAAGGACCATCCGGTCATCTACGACTATCGTGCGCTGGACAACCCCGTGACCCCGCGCATGACAGTCACCTAAAGTAGAGCGGCTTATTAAAGGAACTGGCATTCCTACCCAAGCCGAAGAGGATGTATGTATGTATTTACGGCGCCCTTTTCTCCGAAGCTCCAGAGGGATGTCTGGAGGTGGCATGACACTCGTGGGGAACCAGAGTTGAAGAAGAGATTCCCGGCTAAAGGTGATCCGCGGGAGGGCACCTCCCCAGAGCGCAGTCGGTTTGTTTGTCTCGTGGCTTAAACAGGCCGCGAGAAACAGTCCGCAGAACATCAACAAGTCCAGTTTAAGAGACCACATTGCCGATTGAGGAGATGACACACCAACCACTCCGATAACTTTCATCAAAAACGCACAACTGCTCGAGCTAGCTACACGGGTCGCACACTGCGGAGCGCCCCGGAAGTGACAACAATAGTTTGTTTTCTCTCTCTTTACTTCTCTGTCTGTAATTTGTTTTCTTTCTCTTTACTTCTCTGGCTGTAGTTTGTATTCTCTGTCTTTATTTCTCTGGTTGTAGTTGAGCCTCTCTTCACTTTTCTGGCTGTAGTTTGTTTTTCTCTTTACTTCTCTGTCTTTAGTTCACCCCCTCTTTACTTCTCTGGCTGTTGTTTGTTTTCTCCCCCTTACTTCTCTGTCAGTAGTTCACCATCTCTTTATTTCTGTATCTGTAGTTTGTTTTATCTGTCTTTACTTCTGTGTCTGTAATTTCTGTTATCTCTCTTTACTTCTCTTGTTGTAGTTTGTTTTGTCTCTCTTTACTTCTCTGCCTGTAGTTTGTTTTCTCTCTCTCTTTACTTCTCTCTCTGTAGTTTGCCCTCTCTTTACTTATCTGTCTGTGGTTTGTTTTCTCCCTCTTCAGTTCTCTGTTTGTACTTCACCCTATCTTTACTTTTCTGTCTGTAGTTTGTTTTCTCTCTCTTTACTTCCCTGGGTGTAGTTTGTCATCTCTCTTTACTTCTCTGTCTGTAGTTTGTTTTCTCTCTCTTTACTTCTCTGTCTGTATTTTGTTTACTCTTTTTACTTCTCTGTCTGTATTTTGTTTACTCTCTCCTTACTTCTTTGTCTGTAGTTTGTTTTCTTTCTGTATGCATCTCTGTGTAGTTGTTTTCTCTCTTTACTTCTCTTCCTGTAGTTTGTTTTCTGTCTCTTTACTTCTCTATCTGTGGTTTGTTTACTCTTTCTTTACTTTTCTGTCTATAGTTTTTCTTTCTCTTTACTTTTCTGTCAGCAGTTTGTTTTCTCTCTTTAGTTCTCTGTCTGTAGTTCGCCCTCCCTTTACTTCTCTGTCTGTAGTTTATTTTATCTGTCTTTACTTCTGTGTCTGTATTTTATTTTCTCTCTGTTTACTTCTCTGGCTGTGGGTTTTTTCTCTTTTTACTTCTCTGTCTGTAGTTTGTTTTCTCTCTCTTTACTTCTCTGTCTGTAGTTTGTTTTTACTCTCTTTACTTCTCTGTCTGTAGTTCACCCTCTCTTTACTTCTCTGCTTGTAGTTTGTTTTCTCTCTTTACTTCTCTGTCTGTAGTTTGTTCTCTGTTTTTCCTTCTCTGTCTGTACTTCACCGTCTCTTTACTTATCTATTTGTAGTTTGTTTTCTCTCTCTTTACTTCTCTGTCTGTAGTTCGCCCTTTCTATACTTCTCTGTCTGTAGTTTGTTTTCTCTCTTTACTTCTCTGTCTGTATTTTGTTTACTCTCTCCTTACTTCTTTGTCTGTAGTTTGTTTTCTCTCTGTTTGCATCTCTGTGTAGTTTTTTTCTGCCTCTTTACTTCTCCTTCTGTAGTTTGTTTTCTCTCTTTACTTCTCTGTCTTTGGTTTGTTTACTTTTTCTTTACTTTTCTGTCTATAGTTTTTCTTTCTCTTTACTTTTCTGTCAGCAGTTTGTTTTCTCTCTTTACTTCTCTGTCTGTAGTTTGTTTTCTCTTTTTCCTTCTCTGTCTGTAGTTCACCCTCTCTTTACTTCACTGGCTGTAGTTTGTTTTCTCTCTCTTTACTTCTCTGTCTGTAGGTCACCCTCTCTTTACTTCTCTATCAGCATTAACTTCTTAGGTTCCTTTCTAAGACAATGTAGCCAAGTGTATTTTTACCTTGTTGACACGTTTCGGCTGCTAGCTGCGAGCCATCTTCAGAACTGTCACCGGTGTTGGTGGTGACGTGTCGTATATCAGCTGTTGTTACTTCCTGTAGGCGTGGTCAGCCTGATGGGACCTGCAGGTCGCCCAGACTGTAACAACAGCTGATATACGACACGTCACCACCAACACCGGTGACAGTTCTGAAGATGGCTCGCAGCTAGCAGCCGAAACATGTCAACAAGGTAAAAATACACTTGGCTACATTGTCTTAGAAAGGAACCTAAGAAGTTAATGCATTAATAAGACAAAATGAATATTTTTGGCGTTCTCTATCAGCAGTTTGTTTTCTCTCTCTTTATTTTTCTGTGTAGTTTGTTTTCCATCTATTTAATTCTCGGTCTGTAGTTTGGTTTCTCTCTTTACTTCTCTGTCTGTAATTTGTTTTCTCTCTCTCTTTACTTCTCTGCCTGTAGTTTGTTTTCTCTCTCTTTACTTCTCTATTTGCAGTTTTTTTCTCTCTCTTTACTTCTCTGTCTGTAGTTCACCCTCCCTTTACTTCTGTGTCTGAAGTTTGTTTCCTCTCTCTTTACTTCTCTGGCTGTAGTTTGTTTTTTCTCCCTTTACTTCTCTGTCTGTAGATTGTTTTCTCTCTTTACTTCTCTGTCTATAGTTCACCCTCTCTTTACTTCTGTGTCTGTATTTTGTTTTCTCTCTCTTTACTTCTCTGGCTGTAGTTTGTTTTCTCTCTCTTTAGTTCTCTGTCTGTAGTTTGTTTTCTCTCTCATTACTACTCTGTCTGTACTTCACCCTCTCTTTACTTATCTGTTTGTAGTTTGTTTTCTCTCTTTACTTCTCTTCCTGTAGATTGTTTTCTGTCTCTTTACTTCTCGATCTGTGGTTTATTTTCTCTCTTTACTTCTCTTCCTGTAGTTTGTTTTCTGTCTCTTTACCTCTCCATCTGTGGTTTGTTTACTCTGTCTTTACTTCTCTGTCTATAGTTTGTTTTCTTTCTCTATACTTTTCTGTCAGCAGTTTGTTTTCTCTCTTTACTTCTCTGTCTGTAGTTTGTTTTCTCTTTTTCCTTCTCTGTCTGTAGTTCACCCTCTCTTTACTTCACTGGCTGTAGTTTGTTTTCTCTCTCTTTACTTCTCTGTCTGTAGGTCACCCTCTCTTTACTTCTCTATCAGCAGTTTGTTTTCTCTCTCTTTATTTTTCTGTGTAGTTTGTTTTCCGTCTTTTTAATTCTCTGTCTGTAGTTTGGTTTCTCTCTTTACTTCTCTGCCTGTAGTTTGTTTTCTCTCTCTTTACTTCTCTATTTGCAGTTTTTTTCTCTCTCTTTACTTCTCTGTCTGTAGTTCACCCTCCCTTTACTTCTGTGTCTGAAGTTTGTTTCCTCTCTCTTTACTTCTCTGGCTGTAGTTTGTTTTTTCTCCCTTTACTTCTCTGTCTGTAGATTGTTTTCTCTCTCTTTACTTATCTGTCTATAGTTCACCCTCTCTTTACTTCTGTGTCTGTATTTTGTTTTCTCTCTCTTTACTTCTCTGGCTGTAGTTTGTTTTCTCTCTCTTTAGTTCTCTGTCTGTAGTTTGTTTTCTCTCTCATTACTACTCTGTACTTCACCCTCTCTTTACTTATCTGTTTGTAGTTTGTTTTCTCTCTTTATTTCTCTTCCTGTAGATTTTCTGTCTCTTTACTTCTCGATCTGTGGTTTATTTTCTCTCTTTACTTCTCTTCCTGTAGTTTGTTTTCTGTCTCTTTACTTCTCTATCTGTGGTTTGTTTACTCTGTCTTTACTTCTCTGTCTATAGTTTGTTTTCTTTCTCTTTACTTGTCTGTCTGTAGTTTGTTTTCTCTCTCTTTTCTTTTCTGGCTGTAGTTGAGCCTCTGTTTACATCTCTGTCTGTAATTTGTTTTCTGTATCATTACTGCTCTGTCCATAGTTTGTTTTCTCTCTCTTTACTTCTGTGTCTGTAGTTTGTTTTCTCTCTCTTTATTTCTCTGTCTGAAGTTCGCCTTCTCTTTACTTCTCGGTCTGTAGTTTGTTTTCTCCCGCTTTACTTCTCGGTCTGTAGTTCACCCTCTCTTTACTTCTGTGTCTGAAGTTTATTTTCTCTCTCTTTACTTCTCTGGCTGTAGTAGTTTTTTCTCTCTTTACTTCTCTGTCTGTAGTTTGTTTTATCTGTCTTTACTTCTGTGTCTGTAAATTGTTTTCTCTCTCTTAACTTCTCTAGCTGTAGTTTGTTTCCTCTCTCTTTACTTCTCTGTCTATAATTTGTTTTCTCTCTTTACGTCTCTGTCTGTAGTTTGTTTACGGTCTCTTTACTTTTCTGTGTAGTTTGTTTTCTCTCTCCTTACTTGTCTGTCTGTAGTTCGCCCTCTCTTTACTTCTCTGTCTGTAATTTGTTTTCTCTCTTTACGTCTCTGTCTGTAGTTTGTTTACGGTCTCTTTACTTTTCTGTGTAGTTTGTTTTCTGTCTCTTTACTTCTCTGTCTGTAGTTTCCTTTCTCTCTTTACTTCTCTGCCTGTAGTTTGTTTTCTTTCTCTTTACTTCTCTGTCTGTAGTTTGTTTTCTCTCTCTTTACTTCTCCGGCTGTAGTTGAGCATCTGTTTACTTCTGTGGCTGTATTTTGCTTTCTTTCTCTTTACTTCTCTGTCTGTAGTTTGTTTTCTCTCTCATTACTTCACTGTCTGTAGTTCACCCTCTCTTTACTTCTCTGTCTGTAGTTTGTTTTCTCTCTCATTACTTCACTGTCTGTAGTTCATCATCTCTTTACTTCTCTGTCTGTAGTTTGTTTTCTCTCTCTTTACTTCTCTGGCTGTAGTTGAGACTCTTTTTGCGTCTCTGTCTGTAGGTTGTTTTCTCTCTTTACTTCTCTGTCTGTAGTTTGTTTTCTCTCTTTACTTCTCTGTCTGTAGTTTGTTTTCTCTCTTTACTTCTCTGTCTGTAGTTTGTTTTCTCTCTCTTTACTTCTCTGGCTGTAGATTGTTTTCTCTCTCTGTACTTCTCTGCCTGAAATTTGTTTTCTCTCTCTCTTTACTTCTTGGCCTGTAATTTGTTTTATCTGTATTTACTTCTGTGTCTCTATTTTGTTTTCTCTCTTTTTACTTCTCTGGCTGTAGTTTGTTTTCTCTGTCTTTACTTCTCTGTCTGTAGATTGTTTTCTCTCTCTTTACTTCTCTGTCTATAGTTCACCCTCTCTTTACTTCTATGTCTCTATTTTGTTTTCTCTCTCTTTACTTCTCTGGCTGTAGTTTGTTTTCTCTCTCATTACTACTCTGTCTGTACTTCACCCTCTCTTTACTTATCTGTTTGTAGTTTGTTTTCTCTCTTAACTTCTCTTCCTGTAGTTTCTTTCATGTCTCTTTACTTCTCTATCTGTGGTTTGTTTACTCTGTCTTTACTTCTCTGTCTATAGTTTGTTTTCTCTTTCTTTTCTTTTCTGGCTGTAGTTGAGCCTCTGTTTACATCTCTGTCTGTAATTTGTTTTCTGTATCATTACTGCTCTGTCCATAGTTTGTTTTCTCTCTCTTTACTTCTCTGTCTGTAGTTTGTTTTCTCTCTCTTTACTTCTCTGGCTGTAGTTCACCCTACCTTTACTTCTCTGCCTGTAGTTTGTTTTCTTTCTTTTTACTTCTCTGTCTGTAGTTTGTTTTCTCTCTCTTTACTTCTCTGGCTGTAGTTTATTTTCTCCCTTTACTTCTCGATCTGTAGTTTGTTTTCTCCCGCTTTACTTCTCGGTCTGTAGTTTGTTTTCTCTCCTTACTTCTCTGTCTTTAGTTTATTTTATCTCTCTTTACTTCACTGTCTGTAGTTTGTTTTCTCTCTCTTTACTTCTCTGTCTGTAGTTTGTTTTCTCTCTCTTTACTTCTCTGGGTGTAGTTTGTTTTCTCTCTTTACTTCTCTGTCTGTAGTTTGTTTTTCTCTCTCTTTACTTCTCTGTGTATAGTTTGTTTTCTCTCTTTACTTCTCTGCCTGTACTTTGTTTTATCTCTCTCTTTACTTCTCCGCCTGTAGTTTGTTTTTTCTCCTTATTTCTCTGTCTGGTGTTTGTTTTCTCTCCTTACTTCTCTGTCTGTAGTTTATTTTATATGTCTTTACTTCTGTGTCTGTAGTTTGTTTTCTCTCTCTTTACTTCTCTGGCTGTAATTTGTTTTCTGTCTCTTTACTTCTCTGGCTGTAATTTGTTTTCTGTCTCTTTACTTCTCTGTCTGTAGTTTATTTTATGTGTCTTTACTTCTGTGTCTGTAGTTTGTTTTCTCTCTCCTTATTTCTCTGTCTGGTGTTTGTTTTCTCTCCTTACTTCTCTGTCTGTAGTTTATTTTATATGTCTTTACTTCTGTCTCTGTAGTTTGTTTTCTCTCTCTTTACTTCTCTGTCTGGTGTTTGTTTTGTCTCCTTACTTCTCTGTCTGGTGTTTGTTTTCTCTCCTTACTTCTCTGTCTTTAGTTTATTTTATATGTCTTTACTTCTGTGTCTGTAGTTTGTTTTCTCTCTATTTACTTCTGTGTCTGTAGTTTGTTTTCTCTCTCTTTACTTCTCTGTCTGTTGTTTGTAATCTCTCTCTCTCTTTACTTCTCTGCATGTAGTTTGTTTTCTCTTTCTTTTCTTCTCTATCTGCAGCTTGTTTTCTCTCTCTCTTTACTTCTCTGTCTATACTTTCTTTGATCTCTCTTTACTTCTCTGTCTGTAGTTTGTTTTCTCTCTCTTTATTTCTCTGTCTGTAGTTTGTTTTCCTCCCTCTTTTCTTCTCTGTCTGTAGTTCATCCTGTCTTTACTTCTCTGTCTGTAGTTTGTTTACTCTCTCTTTACTTATCAGTGTAATTTGTTTTCTCTCTTTTTACTTTTCGTCTGTAGTGTGTTTTCTGTCTTTACTTCTGTATCTGTAGTTTGTTTTTTCTCTATTTCTCTGTGTACTTTTTTTGTCTCTTTACTTCTCTGCCTGAAATTAGTTTTCTCTCTCTTTACTTCTCAGCCTGTAATTTGTTTTCTCTCTCTTTACTTCTCTGTCTGTAGTTTGTTTTCTCTCTCTTTACTTCTCTGTCTGTAGTTTGTTTTCTCTCTCTTTACTTCTCTGGCTGTACATTCTTTTCTCTCTCCGTACTTCTCTGCCTGAAATTTGTTTTCTCTCTCTTTACTTCTCTGTCTGTAGTTTGTTTTATATGTCTTTACTTCTGTGTCTGTAATTTGTTTTCTCTCTCTCTTTACTTCTCTGTCTGCAGTTTGTTTTCTCTCATTGCTTCTCTGGCTCTAGTTTGTTTTCTCTCTCTTAACTTCTCTGGCAGTAGATTTTACTCTTTTCAAGTCTCTGTCTGTAGTTTTTTCTCTCTCTTTACTACTCTGTCTGTAGTTTGTTTTCTCTCTTTACTTCTCTGTCTGTAGTTTGTTTTTTCTCTCTTCACTTCTCTGGTTGTAATTTGTTTTCTGTCTTTACTTCTGTGTCTCTATTTTGTTTTATCTCTCTTTACTTCTCTGGCTGTAGTTTGTTTTCTCTGTCTTTACTTCTCTGTCTGTCATTTGTTTTTTCTCTTTACGTCTCTGTCTATAGTTTGTTTACGATCTCTTTACATTTCTGTCTAGTTTGTTTTCTCTCTCTTTACTTCTCTGTCTGTAGTTTATTTTCTCCCTTTACTTCTCGATCTGTAGTTTGTTTTTTCTCTATTTCTCTGTGTACTTTTCTCTCTCTTAACTTCTCTGGCTGTAGTTTGTTTTCTCTCTCTTTACTTCTCTGTCTATAATTTGTTTTCTCTCTCATTACTAGTCTGTTTGTAGTTTGTTTTCTCTCTCCTTACTTGTCTGTCTGTAGTTCGCCCTCTCTTTACTTCTCTGTCTGTAATTTGTTTTCTTTCTCTTTACTTCTCTGTCTGTAGTTTGTTTTCACTCTCTTTACTTCTCCGGCTGTAGTTGAGCATCTCTTTACTTCTGTGTCTGAAGTTTATTTTCTCTCTCTTCACTTCTCTGACTGTAGTAGTTTTTTCTCTCTTTACTTCTCTGTCTGTAGTTTGTTTTATCTGTCTTTACTTCTGTGTCTGTAAATTGTTTTCTCTCTCTTAACTTCTCTGGCTGTAGTTTGTTTTCTCTCTCTTTACTTCTCTGTCTGTAGTTTGTTTACGATCTCTTTACATTTCTGTGTAGTTTGTTTTCTCTCTCTTTACTTCTCTGTCTGTAGTTTATTTTCTCCCTTTACTTCTCGATCTGTAGTTTGTTTTCTCCCTCTTTACTTCTTTGTCTGTAGTTTGTTTTCTCTCTCTTTACTTCTCTATCTGTAGTTTGTTTTCTCTCGTTTTACTTCTCTGCCTGTAGTTTGTTTTCTCTTTTTACTTCTCTGTTCGTAGTTTGTTTTCTGTCTCTTTACTTCTCTATCTGTGGTTTGTTTTCTCTCTCTTTACTTCTCTGGCTGTAGTTTGTTTTCTCTCTCTTTACTTCTCTGTCTGTAGGTCACCCTCTCTTTACTTCTCTATCAGCAGTTTGTTTTCTCTCTCTTTATTTCTCTGTGTAATTTGTTTTCTCTCTCTTTACTTCTCTTCCTGTAGTTTGTTTTCTCTCTCTTTACTTCTCTATTTGTAGTTTTTTTCTCTCTCTTTACTTCTCTTGTTGTAGTTTGTTTTGTCTCTCTTTACTTCTCTGCCTGTAGTTTGTTTTCTCTCTCTCTTTACTTCTCTCTCTGTAGTTCGCCCTCTCTTTACTTATCTGTCTGTGGTTTGTTTTCTCTCTTTACTTCTCTTCCTGTAGTTTGTTTTCTGTCTCTTTACTTCTCTGCCTGAAATTAGTTTTCTCTCTCTTTACTTCTCAGCCTGTAATTTGTTTTCTCTCTCTTTACTTCTCTGTCTGTAGTTTGTTTTCTCTCTCTTTAATTCTCTGGCTGTAGTTGAGACTCTTTTTACTTCTCTGTCTGTAGTTTGTTTTCTCTCTTTACTTCTCTGTCTGCAGTTTGTTTTCTCTCTCTTTACTTCTCTGGCTGTAGATTGTTTTCTCTCTGTGTACTTCTCTGTCTGTAATTTGTTTTCTGTCTCATTACTGCTCTGTCCATAATTTGTTTTATCTGTCTTTACTTCTGTGTCTCTATTTTGTTTTCTCTCTCTGTACTTCTCTGGCTGTAGTTGAGACTCTTTTTACTTCTCTGTCTGTAGTTTGTTTTCTCTCTTTACTTCTCTGTCTGTAGGTTGTTTTCTTTCTTTACTTCCCTGTCTGTATTTTGTTTACTCTCTTTTTACTTATCAGTGTAATTTGTTTTCTCTCTTTTTACTTTTCTTCTGTAGTGTGTTTTCTGTCTTTACTTCTGTATCTGTAGTTTGTTTTTTCTCTTTTTACTTCTCTGTCTGTAGTTTGTTTTCTCTCTCTTTACTTCTCTGGCTGTAGATTTTTTTCTCTCTCTTTACTTCCTTGCCTGTAGTTTGTTTTCTCTTTCTCTAATTCTCTCTCTGACTGTTGTTTTTTCTCTCTCATTACTTCTCTGTCTTTAGTTTATTTGATATCTCTTTACTTCTCTGTCTGTAGTTTGTTTTCTCTCTCTTTACTTCTCTGTCTGTAGTTTGTTTTGTCTCCTTACTTCTCTGTCTGTAGTTTGGTTTCTCTCTTTACTTCTCTGCCTGTAATTTGTTTTCTCTCTCACTTTACTTCTCTGCCTGTAGTTTGTTTTCTCTCTCTTTACTTCTCTGACTGTAATTTGTTTTCTCTCTCTCTCTTTACTTCTATGCCTGTAGTTTATTTTCTCTCTCTTTACTTCTCTGGCCATAGTTTGTTTTCTCTCTCTTTCCTTCTCTGGCTGTAATTTGTTTTCTGTCTCTTTACTTCTCTGGGTGTAGTTTGTTTTCTCTCTTTACTTCTCTGTCTGTAATTTGTTTTATATGTCTTTACTTATCTGTCTGTGGTTTGTTTTCTCTCTCTTTACTTCTCTGTCTGTAGTTTGTTTTCTCTTTTTCCTTCTCTGTCTGTAGTTCACCCTCTCTTTACTTCACTGGCTGTAGTTTGTTTTCTCTCTCTTTATTTCTCTGTGTAGTTTGTTTTCTCTCTTTGCTTCTCTGCCTGTAGTTTGTTTTCACTCTCTTTACTTCTTTGTCTGTAGTTTGTTTTCTCTCTCTTTACTTCTCTATCTGTTGTTTGTTTTCTCTCGTTTTACTCTCTGCCTGTAGTTTGTTTTCTCTCTCTCTTTACTTCTCTGCCTGTATTTTGTTTTCTCTCTTTTTTCTTCTCTGTCTGTAGTTTGCTTTCTTTCTCTTTACTTCTCTGTCTGTAGTTTGTTTTCTCTCTTTTTACTTCTCTGTCTGTAGTTTGTTTTCTCTCTCTTTACTTCTCTGGCTGTAGTTGAGACTCTTTTCACATCTCTGTCTTTAGTTTGTTTTCTCTCTTTACTTCTCTGGCTGTAGATTGTTTTCTCTCTCTGTACTTCTCTGCCTGAAATTTGTTTTCTCTCTCTTTACTTCTCTGTTTGTAGTTTGTTTTCTCTCTCTTTATTTCTCTGTCTGAAGTTCGCCTTCTCTTTACTTCTCTGTCTGTAGTTTGTTTTCTCTCTTTACTTCTCGGTCTGTAGTTTGTTTTCTCCCGCTTTACTTCTCGGTCTGTAGTTCACCCTCTCTTTACTTCTGTGTCTGAAGTTTATTTTCTCTCTCTTTACTTCTCTGGCTGTAGATTGTTTTCTCTCTGTGTACTTCTCTGCCTGAAATTTGTTTTCTCTCTCATTACTACTCTGTCTGTAGTTTGTTTTCTCTTTTTACTTCTCTGTCTGTAGTTTGTTTTCTCTCTTTACTTCTCTGTCTGTATTTTGTTTACTCTCTCCTTACTTCTTTGTCAGCAGTTTGTTTTCTCTCTTTACTTCTCTGTCTGTAGTTTGTTTTCTCTTCTTCCTTCTCTGTCATGAGTTAGTTTTCTCTCTCTTTACTTCTCTGCCTGTAAATTGTTTTCTCTCTTTTTACTTCTCTGCCTGTAGTTTGTTTTTTCTCTTTACTTCTCTGCCTGTAGTTTGTTGTCTCTCTCTCTTTACTTCTCTGACTGTAATTTGTTTTCTCTCTCTTTACTTCTTTGTCTGTTGTTTGTTTTCTCTCCTTACTTCTCTGTCTGTAGTTTGTTTTCTCTCTTTTACGTCTCTGTACGTAGTTTGTTTACGATCTCTTTACATTTCTGTGTAGTTTGTTTTCTCTCTCTTTACTTCTCTGTCTGTAGTTTATTTTCTCCCTTTACTTCTCGATCTGTAGTTTGTTTTCTCTCTCTTTACTTCTCTGTGTAATTTGTTTTCTCTCTCTTTACTTCTCTGCCTGTAGTTTGTTTTCTCTCTCTTTACTTCCCTGGGTGTAGTTTGTTTTCTCTCTTTACTTCTCTGTCTGTAATTTGTTTTCTGTCTCATTACTGCTCTGTCCATAGTTTGTTTTCTCTCTCTTTACTTCTGTGTCTGTAGTTTGTTTTATCTGTCTTTACTTCTGTGTCTGTAGTTTGTTTTCTCTTTCTTTACTTCTCGGGCTGTAGTCTGTTTTCCCTCTCTTTGCTTCTCTGTCTTTACTTTGTTTTCTCTCTCTTTACTTCTCTGTCTGTAATTTGTTTTCTCTCTCTTTACTTCCCTGGGTGTAGTTTGTTTTCTCTCTTTACTTCTCTGTCTGTAGTTTGTTTTCTGTCTTTTTACTTCTCTGTCTGTAGTTTGGTTTCTCTCTTTACTTGTCTGCCTGTAATTTGTTTTCTCTCTCTTTACTTCTCTGCCTGTAGTTTGTTTTCTCTCTCTTTACTTCTCTATTTGTAGTTTTTTTTCTCTCTTTACTTCTGTGTCTGTAAATTGTTCTCTCTCTCTTAACTTCTCTGGCTGTAGTTTGTTTTCTCTCTCTTTACTTCTCTGTCTATAATTTGTTTTCTCTCTCATTACTACTCTGTTTGTAGTTTGTTTTCTCTCTTTACGTCTCTGTCTGTAGTTTGTTTACGGTCTCTTTACTTTTCCGTGTAGTTTGTTTTCTCTCTCTTTACTTCTCTGTGTATAGTTTATTTGATCTCTTTTTACTTCTCTGGCTGTAGTTTGTTTTCTCCCCTTTACTTCTCTGTCTGTAATTCACCCTGTCTTTACTTCTCTGTAGTTTGTTTTATTTGTCTTTACTTCTATGTCTGTATTTTGTTTTCTCTGTCTTTACTTCTCTGTCTGTAGGTTGTTTTCTTTCTTTACTTCCCTGTCTGTATTTTGTTTACTCTCTCTTTACTTATCAGTGTAATTTGTTTTCTCTCTTTTTACTTTTCGTCTGTAGTGTGTTTTCTGTCTTTACTTCTGTATCTGTAGTTTGTTTTTTCTCTATTTCTCTGTGTACTTTTCTCTCTCTTTACTTCTCTGTCTGTAGTTTGTTTTCTCTCTCTTTACTTCTCTGCCTGTAGTTTGTTTTCTCTCTTTACTTCTCTGCCTGCAGGTTGTTTTCTCTCTCTCTTTTTAATTTTCTGCCTCTAGTTTGTTTTCTCTTTTTACTTCTCTGCCTGTAGTTTGTTTTCTCTCTCTTTACTTCTCTGGCTGTAATTAGTTTTCTGTCTCTTTACTTCTCTGCCTGTAGTTTGTTTTCTCTCTCTTTACTTCTCTGTCTGTAGTTTGTTTTCTCCCTCTTTACTTCTCTGTCTGTAGTTCATCCTGTCTTTACTTCTCTGTCTGTAGTTTGTTTTCTCTCTTTACTTCTCTGCCTGTATTTTGTTTTCTCTATTTTTACTTCTCTGCCTGTAGTTTGTTTTCTCTCTCTCTTTACTTCTCTGTCTGTATTTTGTTTACTCTCTTTTACTTCTCTGCCTGTAGTTAGTTTTCTCTCCCTTTACTTCTTTGTCTGTTGTTTGTTTTCTCTTTTTTTACTTCTCTGCCTGTAGTTTTTGTGTCTTTACTTCTTTGTCTGTAGTTTGTTTTCTGTCTCTTTACTTCTCTGTCTGTTGTTTGTTTTCTCTCTCTTTACTTATCAGTGTAATTTGTTTTCTCTCTTTTTACTTTTTGTCTGTAGTGTGTTTTCTGTCTTTACTTCTGTATCTGTAGTTTGTTTTTTCTCTCTTTACTTCTCTGCTTGTAGTTTGTTTTCTCTCTTTACTTCTCTGTCTGTAGTTTGCCTTTTCTATACTTCTCTGTCTGTAGTTTGTTTTCTCTCTTTACTTCTCTGTCTGTATTTTGTTTACTCTCTCCTTACTTCTTTGTCAGCAGTTTGTTTTCTCTCTTACTTCTCTGTCTGTAGTTTGTTTTCTCTTTTTCCTTCTCTGTCTGTAGTTTGTTTTCTCTTTTTACTTCTCTGCCTGTAGTTTGTTTTCTCTCTCTCTTTACTTCTCTGCCTGTAGTTTGTTTTCTCTCTCTCTTTACTTCTCTGCCTGTAGTTTGTTGTCTCTCTCTTTGCTTCTCTATCTGCAGCTTGTTTTCTCTCTCCTTACTTCCCTGGCTGTAGTTTGTTTTCTCTCTCTCTTTACTTATCTGCCTGTAGTTAGTTTTCTCTCTCTTTACTTCTCTATTGTTTGCTTTCTCTCTTTTTACTTCTCTGCCTGTAGTTTGTTTTCTCTTTACTTCTCTGCCTGTAGTTTGATTTATCTCTCTCTTTACTTCACTACCTGTATTTTGTTTTCTCTCTTTGTCTTTCTCTGTCTGTAATTTGTTTTCTCTCTCCTTATTTCTCTGTCTGGTGTTTGTTTTCTCTCCTTACTTCTCTGTCTGTAGTTTATTTTATATGTCTTTACTTCTCTGTAGTTTGTTTTATTTGTCTTTACTTCTATGTCTGTATTTTGTTTTCTCTCTCTTTACTTCTCTGGCTGTAGTTTGTTTTCTCTGTCTTTACTTCTCTGTCTGTAGGTTGTTTTCTTTCTTTACTTCCCTGTCTGTATTTTGTTTACTCTCTCTTTACTTATCAGTGTAATTTGTTTTCTCTCTTTTTACTTTTCGTCTGTCATGAGTTAGTTTTCTCTCTCTTTACTTTCTGCATGTAAATTGTTTTCTCTCTTTTTACTTCTCTGCCTGTAGTTTGTTTTTTCTCTTTACTTCTCTGCCTGTAGTTTGTTATCTCTCTCTCTTTACTTCTCTGCCGGTAGTTTGTTTTCTCTCTCTCTTTACTTCTCTGCCGGTAGTTTGTTTTCTCTCTCTTTACTTCTTTGTCTGTTGTTTGTTTTCTCTCTTTTTAATTCTCTGCCTGTAGTTTTATTTCTCTCTCTCTTTACTTCTCTTTTCTGTTTTCTCTCTCTTTACTTCTCTGTCTGTAATTTGTTTTCTCTCTCTTTACTTCTCGATCTGTAGTTTGTTTTCTCCCGCTTTACTTCTCGGTCTGTAGTTCACCCTCTCTTTACTTCTGTGTCTGAAGTTTATTTTCTGTCTCTTTACTTCTCTGGCTGTAGTTCACCCTACCTTTACTTCTCTGCCTGTAGTTTGTTATCTCTCTCTTTACTTCTCTGTTGTTTGTTTTCTCTCATT
Organism: Odontamblyopus lacepedii; assembly: GCA_034769755.1. Taxonomy (NCBI): domain Eukaryota; kingdom Metazoa; phylum Chordata; class Actinopteri; order Gobiiformes; family Gobiidae; genus Odontamblyopus; species Odontamblyopus lacepedii. Next base: position 5,134,742 of record CM068361.1, on the reverse strand, counting down.
TTACTTCTCTGCCTATATTTTGTTTTCTCTCTTCACTTCTCTGGCTGTAGTTTGTTTTCTCTCTTTATTTCTCTGTTCGTAGTTTGTTTTCTATCTCTTTACTTCTCTGGCTGTAATTTGTTTTCTGTCTCTTTACTTCTCTGTCTTTAGTTTGTTTTCTCTCTTTACTTCTCTGCCTGTAGTTTGTTGTCTCTCTCTTTACTTCTCTGACTGTAATTTGTTTTCTCTCTCTCTCTTTACTTCTATGTCCGTAGTTTGTTTTCTCTCTCTTTATTTCTCTGTTCATAGTTTGTTTTCTCTCTCTTTACTTCTCTGGCTGTAATTTGTTTTCTCTCTCTTTTATTCTCTGTCTTGAGTTAGTTTTCTCTCTCTTTACTTCTGTGTCTTTAGTTTGTTTTCTCTCTCTTTAATTCTCTATCTGTTGTTTGTGTTCTCTCTTTTTACTTCTCTGCCTGTAGTTTGTTTTCTCTCTCTCTTTACTTCTCTGCCTGTAGTTTGTTTTCTCTCTCTCTTTACTTCTCTGCCTGTAGTTTGTTTTCTCTCTCTTTACTTCTCTGTCTGTAGTTTGTTTTCTCTCTCTTTACTTCTCTGTCTGTACTTTGTTTTCTCTCTCTTTACTTCTCTGTCTGTAGTTTGTTTTATCTCTCTCTTTACTTCTCTGCCTGTAGTCTGTTTTCTCTCCTTACCTCTCTGTCTGGTGTTTGTTTTCTCTCCTTACTTCTCTGTCTTTAGTTTGCCTTTTCTCTTTTTACTTCTCTGTCTGTAGTTTGTTTTCTCTCTTTACTTCTCTGTCTGTATTTTGTTTACTCTCTCCTTACTTCTTTGTCAGCAGTTTGTTTTCTCTCTTTACTTCTCTGCCTGTATTTTGTTTTCTCTATTTTTACTTCTCTTCCTGTAGATTGTTTTCTGTCTCTTTACTTCTTGATCTGTGGTTTATTTTCTCTCTTTACTTCACTTCCTGTAGTTTGTTTTCTCTCTCTTTACTTCTGTGTCTGTATTTTGTTTTCTCTCTCTTTACTTCTCTGGCTGTAGTTTGTTTTCTCTCTCTTTAGTTCTCTGTCTGTAGTTTGTTTTCTCCCCCTTACTTCTTTGTCAGTAGTTTGTTTTCTCTCTCTTTATTTCTCTGTGTAATTTGTTTTCTCTCTCTTTACTTCCCTGGGTGTAGTTTGTTTTCTCTCTTTACTTCTCTGTCTGTAATTTGTTTTCTTTCTCTTTACTTCTGTGGCTGTAGTTTGCTTTCTTTCTCTTTACTTCTCTGTCTGTAGTTTGTTTTCTCTCTCTTTACTTCTCTGTCTGTAGTTTGTTTTCTCTCTCTTTACTTCTCTGGCTGTAGTTGAGACTCTTTTTGCGTCTCTGTCTGTAGGTTGTTTTCTCTCTTTACTTCTCTGTCTGTAGTTTGTTTTCTCTCTTTACTTCTCTGTCTGTATTTTGTTTACTCTTTTTTCTTCTCTGTCTGTATTTTGTTTACTCTCTCTTTACTTCTCTGGCTGTAGTTTGTTTTCTCTGTCTTTACTTCTCTGTCTGTCATTTGTTTTTTCTCTTTACGTCTCTGTCTATAGTTTGTTTACGATCTCTTTACTTCTCCGCCTGTAGTTTGTTTTCTCTATCTTTACTTCTCTGCCTGTAGTTTGTTTTCTCTCTCTTTACTTCTCTGTCTATAGTTTGTTTGCGCTCTCTTTATTTCTCTGTCTATAGTTTGTTTTCTCTCTTTTTTTCTCTGCCTTGTAATTTGTTTTCTCTCTTTACTTCTCTGCCTGTACTTTGTTTTATCTCTCTCTTTACTTCTCCGCCTGTAGTTTGTTTTCTCTATCTTTACTTCTCTGCCTGTAGTTTGTTTTCTCTCTCTTTACTTCTCTGCCTGTAGTTTGTTTTCTCTCTCTCTTTACTTCTCTGCCTGTAGTTTGTTTTATCTCTCTCTTTACTTCTCTACCTGTATTTTGTTTTCTCTCTTTGTACTTCTCTGTCTGTTGTTTGTTTTCTCTCCTTACTTCTCTGTCTGTAGTTTATTTTATATGTCTTTACTTCTCTGTCTGTAGTTTGTTTTATCTGTCTTTACTTCTCTGTCTGTTGTTTGATTTTCCCTCTTTTTGCTCCTCTGGCTGTAGTTTGTTTTATCTCTTTACGTCTCTGCCTGTATTTTGTTTTCTCTCTTTTTACTTCTCTATCTGCACTTTGTGTTCTCTGTCTTTACTTCTCTGCCTGTAGTTTGTTTTCTGTCTCTTTACTTCTCTGCCTGTAGTTTGTTTTCTCTCTTTACTTCTCTGCCTGCAGGTTGTTTTCTCTCTCTCTTTTTAATTTTCTGCTTGTAGTTTGTTTTCTCTCTTTATTTGTCTGCCTGTAGTTAGTTTTCTCTCTCTTTACTTCTCTGGCTGTAATTTGTTTTCTGTCTCTTTACTTCTCTGGCTGTAATTTGTTTTCTGTCTCTTTACTTCTCTGTCATGAGTTTGTTTTCTCTCTCTTTACTTCTCTGCCTGTAATTTGTTTTCTCTCTTTTTACTTCTCTGCCTGTAGTTTGTTTTCTCTCTCTTTAATTCTCTGGCTGTAGTTGAGACTCTTTTTACTTCTCTGTCTGTAGTTTGTTTTCTCTGTTTACTTCTCTGCCTGTATTTTGTTTTCTCTCTTTTTACTTCTCTGCCTGTACTTTCTTTTCTCTCTCTCTTTACTTCTCTGCCTGTATTTTCTTTTCTCTCTTTACTTCTCTGCCTTTAGTTTGTTTTCTCTATTTACTTCTCTGCCTGCAGGTTTTTTTTCGCTCTCTCTCTCTTTACTTCTATGTCTGTAGTTTGTGTTATATGTCTTTACTTCTGTGTCTGTAGTTTGTTTTCTCTCTTTTTACTTCTCTGTCTGTAGTTTGTTTTATCTTTTTACTTCTCTGCCTGTAGTTTGTTTTCTCTCTTTACTTCACTACCTGTATTTTGTTTTCTCTCTTTGTAATTCTCTGTCTGTTGTTTGTTTTCTCTCTTTTTACTTCTCTGTCTGTAGTTTGTTTTATCTTTTTACTTCTCTGCCTGTAGTTTGTTTTCTCTCTCCATTTACTTCTCTGCATGTAGTTTGTTTTATCTGTCTTTACTTCTCTGTCTGTTGTTTGATTTTCCCTCTTTTTGCTTCTCTAGCTGTAGTTTGTTTTATCTCTTTACCTCTCTGCCTGTATTTTGTTTTCTCTCTTTTTACTTCTATGTCTGTAGTTTGTGTTATATGTCTTTACTTCTGTGTCTGTAGTTTGTTTTCTCTTTCTTTCCTTCTCTGTCTGTTGTTGGTTTTCTCTCTTTTTACTTCTCTGTCTGTAGTTTGTTTTATCTCTTTACTTCTCTGCCTGTAGTTTGTTTTCTCTCTCCATTTACTTCTCTGCCTGTATTTTGTTTTCTCTCTTTTAACTTCTCTGCCTGTAGTTTGTTTACTCTCCCTTTACTTCTCTGTCTGTAGTTCACCCTCTCTTTACTTCTCTGTCTGTAGTTTGTTTTCTCCCACTTTACTTCTCTGTCTGTAGTTCAGTCTGTCTTTACTTCTCTGCCTGTATTGTGTTTTCTCTCTTTTTACTTCTCTGCCTGCAGGTTGTTTTCTCTCTCTTTACTTCTCTATTGTTTGCTTTCTCTCTTTTTACTTCTCTGCCTGTAGTTTGTTTTCTCTTTACTTCTCTGCCTGTAGTTTGATTTATCTCTCTCTTTACTTCACTACCTGTATTTTGTTTTCTCTCTTTGTACTTCTCTGTCTGTAATTTGTTTTCTCTCTCTTTTCTTCTCTGTCTGTAGTTTGTTTTCTCCCTCTTTACTTCTCTGTCTGTAGTTCATCCTCTCTTTACTTCTCTGTCTGTAGTTTGTTTTCTCTATTTTTACTTATCTGCCTGTAGTTTTTCACTCTTTACTTCTCTGCCTGCAGGTTGTTTTCTCTCTCTCTTTTTAATTTTCTGCCTCTAGTTTGTTTTCTCTTTTTACTTCTCTGCCTGTAGTTTGTTTTCTCTCTCTTTACTTCTCTGCCTGAAATTAGTTTTCTCTCTCTTTACTTCTCAGCCTGTAATTTGTTTTCTCTCTCTTTACTTCTCTGTCTGTAGTTTGTTTTCTCTCTCTTTAATTCTCTGGCTGTAGTTTGTTTTCTCTCTCTTTCCTTCTCTGTCTGTAGTTTGTTTTCTCTCTTTACTTCTCTGCCTGTATTGTGTTTTCTCTCTTTTTACTTCTCTGCCTGTAGTTTGTTTTCTCTGTCTCTTTACTTCTCTGCCTGTAGTTTCTTTTCTCTTTCTTTCCTTCTCTGTCTGTAGTTTGTTTTCATTCTTTTTACTTCTCTGCCTGTAGTTTGTTTTCTCTCTCTCTTTACTTCTCTACCTGTATTTTGTTTTCTCTCTTTTTACTTCTCTGTCTGTAGTTTGTTTTATCTCTTTACTTCTCTGCCTGTAGTTTGTTTTCTCTCTCCATTTACTTCTCTGCATGTAGTTTGTTTTATCTGTCTTTACTTCTCTGTCTGTTGTTTGATTTTCCCTCTTTTTGCTCCTCTGGCTGTAGTTTGTTTTATCTCTTTACCTCTCTGCCTGTATTTTGTTTTCTCTCTTTTTACTTCTATGTCTGTAGTTTGTGTTATATGTCTTTACTTCTGTGTCTGTAGTTTGTTTTCTCTTTCTTTCCTTCTCTGTCTGTTGTTTGTTTTCTCTCTTTTTACTTCTCTGTCTGTAGTTTGTTTTATCTTTTTACTTCTCTGCCTGTAGTTTGTTTTCTCTCTCCATTTACTTCTCTGCATGTAGTTTGTTTTATCTCTTTACTTCTCTGTCTGTAGTTTGTTTTCTCCCACTTTACTTCTGTGTCTGTAGTTTGTTTTCTTTTTCTTTCCTTCTCTGTCTGTTGTTTGTTTTCTTTCTTTTTACTTCTCTGTCTGTAGTTTGTTTTCTCTCTTTACTTCTCTGCCTGTATTGTGTTTTCTCTCTTTTTACTTCTCTGCCTGTAGTTTGTTTTCTCTGTCTCTTTACTTCTCTGCCTGTAGTTTGTTTTCTCTTTCTTTCCTTCTCTGTCTGTTGTTTGTTTTCATTCTTTTTACTTCTCTGCCTGTAGTTTGTTTTCTCTCTCTTTACTTCTCTGCCTGTAGTTTGTTTTCTCTCTCTCTTTACTTCTCTACCTGTATTTTGTTTTCTCTCTTTTTACTTCTCTGTCTGTAGTTTGTTTTATACTTTACTTCTCTGCCTGTAGTTTGTTTTATCTGTCTTTACTTCTCTGTCTGTTGTTTGTTTTCTCTCTTTTTCCTTCTCTTCCTGTAGTTTGTTTTCTCTCTTTACGTCTCTGCCTGTATTTTGTTTTCTCTCTTTTTACTTCTATGTCTGTAGTTTGTGTTATATGTCTTTACTTCTGTGTCTGTAGTTTGTTTTCTCTTTCTTTCCTTCTCTGTCTGTTGTTTGTTTTCTTTCTTTTTACTTCTCTGTCTGTAGTTTGTTTTCTCTCTTTACTTCTCTGTCTGTTGTTTGATTTTCCCTCTTTTTGCTCCTCTGGCTGTAGTTTGTTTTATCTCTTTACCTCTCTGCCTGTATTTTGTTTTCTCTCTTTTTACTTCTATGTCTGTAGTTTGTGTTATATGTCTTTACTTCTGTGTCTGTAGTTTGTTTTCTCTTTCTTTCCTTCTCTGTCTGTTGTTGGTTTTCTCTCTTTTTACTTCTCTGTCTGTAGTTTGTTTTATCTCTTTACTTCTCTGCCTGTAGTTTGTTTTCTCTCTCCATTTACTTCTCTGCCTGTATTTTGTTTTCTCTCTTTTAACTTCTCTGCCTGTAGTTTGTTTACTCTCCCTTTACTTCTCTGTCTGTAGTTCACCCTCTCTTTACTTCTCTGTCTGTAGTTTGTTTTCTCCTACTTTACTTCTCTGTCTGTAGTTCAGTCTGTCTTTACTTCTCTGTCTGTAGTTTGTTTTCTCTCTTTACTTCTCTGCCTGTATTGTGTTTTCTCTCTTTTTACTTCTCTGCCTGTAGTTTGTTTTCTCTGTCTCTTTACTTCTCTGCCTGTAGTTTGTTTTCTCTTTCTTTCCTTCTCTGTCTGTTGTTTGTTTTCATTCTTTTTACTTCTCTGCCTGTAGTTTGTTTTCTCTCTCTCTTTACTTCTCTGCCTGTAGTTTGTTTTATCTCTCTCTTTACTTCTCTACCTGTATTTTGTTTTCTCTCTTTTTACTTCTCTGTCTGTAGTTTGTTTTATCTCTTTACTTCTCTGCCTGTAGTTTGTTTTCTCTCTCCATTTACTTCTCTGCATGTAGTTTGTTTTATCTGTCTTTACTTCTCTGTCTGTTGTTTGATTTTCCCTCTTTTTGCTCCTCTGGCTGTAGTTTGTTTTATCTCTTTACCTCTCTGCCTGTATTTTGTTTTCTCTCTTTTTACTTCTATGTCTGTAGTTTGTGTTATATGTCTTTACTTCTGTGTCTGTAGTTTGTTTTCTCTTTCTTTCCTTCTCTGTCTGTTGTTTGTTTTCTTTCTTTTTACTTCTCTGCCTGTAGTTTGTTCTCTCTCTCTCTTTACTTCTCTGCCTTTAGTTTGTTTTCTCTCTCTCTTTACTTCTCTGCCTGTATTTTTTTCTCTCTCTTTACTTCTCTGTCTGTAGTTTGTTTTCTCCCTCTTTACTTCTCTGTCTGTAGTTTGTTTTCTCTCTTTACTTTTCTGTTCAAAGTTTGTTTTCTATCTCTTTACTTCTCTGCCTGTAATTTGTTTTCTCTCTCTTTACTTCTCTGTCTGTAGTTTGTTTTCTCCCTCTTTACTTCTCTGTCTGTAGTTTGTTTTCTGTCTCTTTACTTCTCTGTCTGTAGTTTCATTTATCTCTTTACTTCTCTGCCTGTAGTTTGTTTTCTCTCTCTTTACTTCTCTGGCTGTATTTTGTTTTCTCTGTCTTTACTTCTCTGTTTGTAGTTTGTTTTCTCTCTCCTTACTTGTCTGTCTGTCATTTGTTTTTTCTCTTTACTTCTCTGTCTGTAGTTTGTTTTCTCTCTCTTTATTTCTCTGTCTGTAGTTTGTTTTCCTCCCTCTTTTCTTCTCTGTCTGTAGTTCATCCTGTCTTTACTTCTGTCTGTAGTTTGTTTTATGTCTCTTTACTTCTGTGTCTTTAGTTTGTTTTCTCTCTCTTTAATTCTCTATCTGTTGTTTGTGTTCTCTCTTTACTTCTCTGCCTGTAGTTTGTTTTCTCTCTTTACTTCTCTGCCTGCAGGTTTTTTTTCGCTCTCTCTCTTTTTAATTTTCTGCCTGTAATTTGTTTTCTCTCTTTACTTCTCTGCCTGTAGTTTGTTTTCTCTCTCTTTACTTCTGTCTGTAGTTTGTTTTATATGTCTTTACTTCTGCGGCTGTAGTTTGTTTTCTCTCTCTTTACTTCTCTGGCTGTAGTTTGTTTTCTCTCTTTACTTCTCTGTTCATAGTTTGTTTTCTCTCTCTTTACTTCTCTGCCTGTAGTTTGTTTTCTCTCTCTTTACTTCTCTATTTGTAGTTTTTTTCTCTCTCTTTACTTCTCTTGTTGTAGTTTGTTTTGTCTCTCTTTACTTCTCTGCCTGTAGTTTGTTTTATCTCTTTACTTCTCTGGCTGTAGTTTGTTTTCTCTCTTTACTTCTCTGTTCATAGTTTGTTTTCTCTCTCTTTACTTCTCTGGCTGTAATTTGTTTTCTCTCTCTTTACTTCTCTGGCTGCAATTAGTTTTCTGTCTCTTTACTTCTCTGTCTGTAGTTTGTTTTCTCTCTTTACTTCTCTGCCTGTATTTTGTTTTCTCTCCCTTTACTTCTTTGTCTGTTGTTTGTTTTCTCTCTTTTTACTTCTCTGCCTGTAGTTTTTGTGTCTTTACTTCTTTGTCTGTAGTTTGTTTTCTCTCTCTTTACTTCTCTGTCTGTTGTTTGTTTTCTCTCTTTTTACTTCTCTGCCTGTAGTTTGATTTCTCTCTATCTTTACTTCTCTGCCTGTACTTTCTTTTCTCTCTCTCTTTACTTCTCTGCCTGTAGTTTGTTGTCTCTCTCTTTACTTCTCTGACTGTAATTTGTTTTCTCTCTCTCTCTTTACTTCTATGTCCGTAGTTTGTTTTCTCTCTCTTTACTTCTCTGTTCATATTTTGTTTTCTCTCTCTTTACTTCTCTGCCTGTAGTTTGTTTTCTCTCTCTTTACTTCTCTATTTGCAGCTTGTTTTCTCTCTCTTTACTTCTCTGGCTGTACTTTGTTTTCTCTCTTTACTTTTCTGTTCAAAGTTTGTTTTCTATCTCTTTACTTCTCTGCCTGTAATTTGTTTTCTCTCTCTTTACTTCTCTGTCTGTAGTTTGTTTTCTCCCTCTTTACTTCTCTGTCTGTAGTTCAGCCTGTCTTTACTTCTCTGTCTGTAGTTTGTTTTCTCTCTCTCTTTACTTCTGTGCCTGTATTTTGTTGTCTCTCTTTTTACTTCTCTGTCTGTAGTTTGTTTTATATGTCTTTACTTCTGTGTCTGTAGTTTGTTTTCTCTCTCTCTTTACTTCTCTGCCTGTAGTTTGTTTTCTCTCTCTTTACTTCTCTGCCTGTATTTTCTTTTCTCTCTTTACTTCTCTGCCTTTAGTTTGTTTTCTCTATTTACTTCTCTGGCTGTAGTTTGTTTTCTCTCTCTTTACTTCTCTGTCTGTAGTTTGTTTTCTCCCTCTTTACTTCTCTGTCTGTAGTTCAGCCTGTCTTTACTTCTCTGTCTGTAGTTTGTTTTCTCTCTTTACTTCTCTGCCTGTATTTTGTTTTCTCTATTTTTACTTCTCTGCCTGTAGTTTTTCACTCTTTACTTCTCTGCCTGTAGTTTGTTTTCTCTCTTTACTTCTCTGCCTGCAGGTTGTTTTCTCTCTCTCTTTTTAATTTTCTGCCTCTAGTTTGTTTTCTCTTTTTACTTCTCTGCCTGTAGTTTGTTTTCTCTCTCTTTACTTCTCTGGCTGTAATTAGTTTTCTGTCTCTTTACTTCTCTGCCTGTAGTTTGTTTTCTCTCTCTTTACTTCTGTGTCTGTAGTTTGTTTTCTCTTTCTTTACTTCTCGGGCTGTAGTCTGTTTTCCCTCTCTTTGCTTCTCTGTCTTTACTTTGTTTTCTCTCTCTTTACTTCTCTGTCTGTAGTTCACCCTCGCTTTACTTCACTGGCTGTAGTTTGTTTTCTCTCTCTTTACTTCTCTGCCGGTAGTTTGTTTTCTCTCTCTTTACTTCTTTGTCTGTTGTTTGTTTTCTCTCTTTTTAATTCTCTGCCTGTAGTTTTATTTCTCTCTTTACATCTCTATCTGCATCTTGTTTTCTCTCTCTTTACTTCTCTGTCTATAGTTTGTTAGCTCTCTCTTCACTTCTCTGGCTGGAGTTTGTTTTCTCTCTTTACTTCTCTGCCTGTAGTTTGTTATCTCTCTCTTTACTTCTCTGTTGTTTGTTTTCTCTCATTTTACTTCTCTGCCTATATTTTGTTTTCTCTCTTTACTTCTCTGGCTGTAGTTTGTTTTCTCTCTCTTTACTTCTCTGTCTGTTGTTTGTTTTCTCTCTTTTTACTTCTCTGCCTGTAGTTTGATTTCTCTCTATCTTTACTTCTCTGCCTGTAGTTTGTTTTCCCTCTCTCTTTACTCCTCTGCCTGTAGTTTGTTTTCTCTCTTTACTTCTCTGCCTGTAGTTTGTTGTCTCTCTCTTTGCTTCTCTATCTGCCGTTTGTTTTCTCTCTCCTTACTTCCCTGGCTGTAGTTTGTTTTCTCTCTTTACTTCTCTGTTCATAGTTTGTTTTCTCTCTCTTTACTTCTCTGTCTGTACTTTGTTTTCTCTCTCTTTACTTCTCTGTCTGTAGTTTGTTTTATCTCTCTCTTTACTTCTCTGCCTGTAGTCTGTTTTCTCTCTCTTTACTTCTATACTTCTCTGTCTGTAGTTTGTTTTCTCTCTCTTTACTTCTCTGTCTGTAGTTTATTTTCTCCCTTTACTTCTCGATCTGTAGTTTGTTTTCTCCCGCTTTACTTCTCGGTCTGTAGTTCACCCTCTCTTTACTTCTGTGTCTGAAGTTTATTTTCTCTCTCTTTACTTCTCTGGCTGTAGTAGTTTTTTCTCTCTTTACTTCTCTGTCTATAATTTGTTTTCTCTCTCATTACTACTCTGTTTGTAGTTTGTTTTCTCTCTTTACTTCTCTGGCTGTAGTTTGTTTTCTCTCTCTTTACTTCTCTGTCTGTAGTTTCCTTTCTCTCTTTACTTCTCTGCCTGTAGTTTGTTTTCTTTCTCTTTACTTCTCTGTCTGTAGTTTGTTTTCTCTCTCTTTACTTCTCTGGCTGTAGTTTGTTTTCTCTCTCTTTAGTTCTCTGTCTGTAGTTTGTTTTCTGTCTCTTTACTTCTCTAACTGTAGTTTGTTTTCTCTCTTTACTTCTCTGTCTGTTGATTTTTCTCTCTTTACTTCTCTGCCTTTAGTTTGTTTTCTCTATTTACTTCTCTGCCTGCAGGTTTTTTTTCGCTCTCTCTCTCTTTACTTCTCTGACTGTAATTTGTTTTCTCTCTCTCTCTTTACTTCTATGCCTGTAGTTTATTTTCTCTCTCTTTACTTCTCTGGCCATAGTTTGTTTTCTCTCTTTACTTCTCTGGCCATAGTTTGTTTTCTCTCTCTTTCCTTCTCTGCCTGTAATTTGTTTTCTGTCTCTTTACTTCTCTACCTGTAGTTTGTTTTCTCTCTCTTTACTTCTCTGTCTGTAGTTTGTTTTCTCCCTCTTTACTTCTCTGTCTGTAGTTCATCCTGTCTTTACTTCTGTCTGTAGTTTGTTTTATATGTCTTTACTTCTTTGTCTACAGTTTTTCTCTCTCTTTACTTCTCTGTCTGTTGTTTGTTTTCTCTCTTTTTATTTCTCTGCCTGTAGCTTGTTTTATCTCCCTTTACTTCTCTGGCTGTAGTTTGTTTTCTCTCTTTACTTCTCTGTTCATAGTTTGTTTTCTCTCTCTTTCCTTCTCTGTCTGTTGTTTCTTTTATCTTTTTACTTCTTTGCCTGTAGTTTGTTTTCTCTCTCTCTCTTTACTTCTCTGCCTGTATTTTGTTTTCTCTCTCTTTGCTTCTCTGGTTGTAGTTTGTTTTTTCTCTTTACCCCTCTTGCTGTAGTTTGTTTTCTCTCTTTCCTTCTCTGTTCATAGTTTGTTTTATCTCTCTTTACTTCTCTGGCTGTAATTTGTTTTCTCTCTCTTTACTTCTCTGCCTGTAGTTTGTTTTCTCTCTCTTTACTTCTCTATTTGTAGTTTTTTTTCTATCTCTTTACTTCTCTGTGTATAGTTTATTTGATCTCTTTTTACTTCTCTGGCTGTAGTTTGTTTTCTCCCCTTTACTTCTCTGTTCATAGTTTGTTTTATCTCTCTTTACTTCTCTGGCTGTAATTTGTTTTCTGTCTCTTTACTTCTCTACCTGTAGTTTGTTTCTCTCTCTTTACTTCTCTGTCTGATTTGTTTTCTCTGTCTTTACTTCTGTATCTGTAGTTTGTTTTCTCTCTTTTTCCTTCTCTTCCTGTAGTTTGTTTTCTCTCTTTAATTCTCTGCCTGTTTATTTGTTTTCTCTCTCTTTTTACTTCTCTGTCTGTAGTTTGTTTTATATGTCTTTACTTCTGTGGCTGTAGTTTGTTTTCTCTCTCTTTACTTCTCTGTCTGTTGTTTGTTTTCTCTCTTTACTTCTCTGCCTGTAGTTTGTTATCTCTCTCTCTTTACTTCTCTGCCGGTAGTTTGTTTTCTCTCTCTTTACTTCTTTGTCTGTTGTTTGTTTTCTCTCTTTTTAATTCTCTGCCTGTAGTTTTATTTCTCTCTTTACTTCTATGTCCGTAGTTTGTTTTCTCTCTCTTTATTTCTCTGTTCATAGTTTGTTTTCTCTCTCTTTACTTCTATGCCTGTAGTTTATTTTCTCTCTCTTTACTTCTCTGGCCATAGTTTGTTTTCTCTCTCTTTCCTTCTCTGGCTGTAATTTGTTTTCTGTCTCTTTACTTCTCTACCTGTAGTTTGTTTTCTCCCTCCTTACTTCTCTGCCTATAGTTTGTTTTCTCTTTTTCGTTTAAATTTTCTGCCTGTAGTGTGTTTTCTCTCTTTCCTTCTCTGCCTGTAGTTTGTTTTCTCTCTCTTTACTTCTCCGCCTGTAGTTTGTTTTTTCTCCTTATTTCTCTGTCTGGTGTTTGTTTTCTCTCCTTACTTCTCTGTCTGTAGTTTGTTTTCTCTCTCTTTTTAATTCTCTGCCTGTAGTTTTATTTCTCTCTTTACATCTCTATCTGCATCTTGTTTTCTCTCTCTTTACTTCTCTGTCTATAGTTTGTTAGCTCTCTCTTCACTTCTCTGGCTGGAGTTTGTTTTCTCTCTTTATTTCTCTGTTCGTAGTTTGTTTTCTATCTCTTTACTTCTCTGGCTGTAATTTGTTTTCTGTCTCTTTACTTCTCTGTCTGTTGTTTGTTTTCTCTTTACTTCTCTGTCTGTTGTTGTCTTTACTCTGTAGTTTGTTTTATCTCTCTCTTTACTTCTCTGCCTGTAGTCTGTTTTCTCTCCTTACCTCTCTGTCTGGTGTTTGTTTTCTCTCCTTACTTCTCTGTCTTTAGTTTATTTTATATGTCTTTACTTCTGTGTCTGTAGTTTGTTTTCTCTCTCTTTACTTCTCTGTCTGTTGTTTGTTTTCTCTCTTTTTATTTCTCTGCCTGTAGTTTGTTTTCTCTCTCTTTCCTTCTCTGTCTGTTGTTTCTTTTATCTTTTTACTTCTTTGCCTGTAGTTTGTTTTCTCTCTCTCTCTTTACTTCTCTGCCTGTATTTTGTTTTCTCTCTTTACTTCTCTGTCTGTTGTTTGTTTTCTCTCTCGCTCTTTGCTTCTTTGCCTGTAATTTGTTTTATCTCTTTACTTCTCTGCCTGTAGTTTGTATTCTCTCTCTCTCTTTACTTCTCTGCATGTAGTTTGTTTTCTCTTTCTTTTCTTCTCTATCTGCAGCTTGTTTTCTCTCTTTGCTTCTCTGGTTGTAGTTTGTTTTTTCTCTTTACCCCTCTTGCTGTAGTTTGTTTTCTCTCTTTCCTTCTCTGTTCATAGTTTGTTTTATCTCTCTTTACTTCTCTGGCTGTAATTTGTTTTCTGTCTCTTTACTTCTCTACCTGTAGTTTGTTTTCTCCCTCCTTACTTCTCTGCCTATAGTTCATCCTGTCTTTACTTCTCTGTCTGTTGTTTGTTTTCTCTCTTTTTCCTTCTCTTCCTGTAGTTTGTTTTCTCTCTTTAATTCTCTGCCTGTTTATTTGTTTTCTCTCTCTTTTTACTTCTCTGTCTGTAGTTTGTTTTATATGTCTTTACTTCTGTGGCTGTAGTTTGTTTTCTCTCTCTTTACTTCTCTGTTCATAGTTTGTTTTCTCTCTCTTTACTTCTCTGTCTGTTGTTTTTTTTTCTTTTTAATTCTCTGCCTGTATTTTGTTTACTCTCTTTACTTCTCTGCCTGTAGTTTGTTTTCTCTCTCTTTACGTCTCCATCTGCAGCTTGTTTTCTCTCTCTTTACTTCTCTGCCTATAGTTTGTTTGCTCTCTCTTTACTTCTCTGGCTGTAGTTTGTTTTCTCTCTTTACTTCTCTGTTCATATTTTGTTTTCTCTGTCTTTACTTCTCTGACTGTAGTTTGTTTCCTCTCTCTCTTTACTTCTCTGCCTGTAGTTTGTTTTCTCTCTCTTTACGTCTCCATCTGCAGTTTGTTTTCTCTCTCTTTACTTCTCTGTCTGTTGTTTTCTTTCTTTTTACTTCTCTGCCTGTAGTTTGTTCTCTCTCTCTCTTTACTTCTCTGCCTTTAGTTTGTTTTCTCTCTCTCTTTACTTCTCTGCCTGTATTTTTTTCTCTCTCTTTACCTCTCTATCTGCACTTTGTGTTCTCTGTCTTTACTTCCCTGGCTGTAGTTTGTTTTCTCTCTTTACTTTTCTGTTCAAAGTTTGTTTTCTATCTCTTTACTTCTCTGCCTGTAATTTGTTTTCTCTCTCTTTACTTCTCTGTCTGTAGTTTGTTTTCTCCCTCTTTACTTCTCTGTCTGTAGTTCAGCCTGTCTTTACTTCTCTGTCTGTAGTTTGTTTTCTCTCTCTCTTTACTTCTGTGCCTGTATTTTGTTTTCTCTCTTTTTACTTCTCTGTCTGTAGTTTGTTTTATATGTCTTTACTTCTGTGTCTGTAGTTTGTTTTCTCTCTCTCATTACTTCTCTGGCTCTAGTTTATTTTCTCTCTTTACTTCTCTGTTCATGGTTTGTTTTCTCTCTTTGTTTCTCTGTTCATAGTTTGTTTTCTCTCTCTTTACTTCTCTGTCTGTAGTTTGTTTTCTCCTTCTTTACTTCTGTCTGTAGTTTGTTTTATCTGTCTTTACTTCTCTGGCTGCAATTAGTTTTCTGTCTCTTTACTTCTCTGTCTGTAGTTTGTTTAATCTCTTTACTTCTCTCTCTGTAGTTTGTTTTCTCTCTCTTTACTTCTCTGTCTGTTGTTTGTTTTCTCTTTACTTCTCTGCCTGTAGTTTGTTTTCTCTCTCTCTTTACGTCTCTGCCTGTTGTTTGTTTTCTCTCTCTTTACTTCTCCATCTGCAGCTTGTTTTCTCTCTCTTTACTTCTCTGTCTTTAGTTTGTTTGCTCTCTCTTTACTTCTCTGGCTGTAGTTTGTTTTCTCTCTTTACTTCTCTGTTCATATTTTGTTTTCTCTCTCTTTACTTCTCTGCCTGTAGTTTGTTTTATATGTCTTTACTTCTGTGTCTGTAGTTTGTTTTCTCTCTCTCTTTACTTCTCTGCCCATAGTTTGTTTTCTCTCTCTTTTCTTCTCTGTCTGCAGTTTGTTTTCTCTCATTACTTCTCTGGCTCTAGTTTGTTTTCTCTCTTTACTTCTCTGTTCATGGTTTGTTTTCTCTCTTTGGTTCTCTGTTCATAGTTTGTTTTCTCTCTCTTTACTTCTCTGGCTGTAATTTGTTTTCTCTCTCTTTACTTCTCTGTCTGTAGTTTGTTTTCTCCTTCTTTACTTCTGTCTGTAGTTTGTTTTATCTGTCTTTACTTCTCTGGCTGCAATTAGTTTTCTGTCTCTTTACTTCTCTGTCTGTTGTTTGTTTTCTCTTTACTTTTCTGCCTGTAGTTTGTTTTCTCTCTCTCTTTACGTCTCTGCCTGTTGTTTGTTTTCTCTCTCTTTACTTCTCCATCTGCAGCTTGTTTTCTCTCTCTTTACTTCTCTGTCTATAGTTTGTTTGCTCTCTCTTTACTTCTCTGGCTGTAGTTTGTTTTCTCTCTTTACTTCTCTGTTCATATTTTGTTTTCTCTCTCTTTACTTCTCTATTTGCAGCTTGTTTTCTCTCTCTTTACTTTTCTGGCTGTACTTTGTTTTCTCTCGTTACTTTTCTGTTCAAAGTTTGTTTTCTATCTCTTTACTTCTCTGCCTGTAGTGTGTTTTCTCTCTCTTTCCTTCTCTGCCTGTAGTTTGTTTTCTCTCTCTTTACTTCTCTGTCTGTTGTTTGTTTTCTCTCTTTTTCCTTCTCTTCCTGTAGTTTGTTTTCTCTCTTTAATTCTCTGCCTGTTTTTTGTTTTCTCTCTCTTTTTACTTCTCTGTCTGTAGTTTGTTTTATATGTCTTTACTTCTGTGTCTGTAGTTTGTTTTCTCTCTCTCTTTACTTCTCTGCCTGTAGTTTGTTTTCTCTCTCTTTACTTCTCTATCTGCAGCTTGTTTTCTTTCTCTTTACTTCTCTGGCTGTAGTTTGTTTTCTCTTTATTTACTTCTCTGTCTGTAGTTCACCCTCTCTTTACTTCTCTGTCTGTAGTTTGTTTTCTCCCACTTTACTTCTCTGTCTGTAGTTCAGCCTGTCTTTACTTCTCTGTCTGTAGTTTGTTTTCTCTGTTTACTTCTCTGCCTGTATTTTGTTTTCTCTCTTTTTACTTCTCTGCCTGTAGTTTGATTTCACTCTTTACTTCTCTGTCTGTAGTTTGTTTTCTCTCTTTACTTCTCTGCCTGTATTTTGTTTTCTCTCTTTTTTCTTCTCTGCCTGTAGTTTTTCACTCTTTACTTCTCTGCCTGTAGTTTGTTTTCTCTCTCTCTTTACTTCTGTGCCTGTATTTTGTTTTCTCTCTTTTTACTTCTCTGTCTGTAGTTTGTTTTATATGTCTTTACTTCTGTGTCTGTAGTTTGTTTTCTCTCTCTCTTTACTTCTCTGCCCGTAGTTTGTTTTCTCTCTCTTTACTTCTCTATCTGTAGTTTGTTTTCTCCCTCTTTACTTCTCTGTCTGTAGTTCAGCCTGTCTTTACTTCTGTGTCTGTAGTTTGTCTTCTCTCTCTCTCTTTACTTCTCTGCCCGTAGTTTGTTTTCTCTCTCTTTTCTTCTCTGTCTGCAGTTTGTTTTCTCTCATTACTTCTCTGGCTCTAGTTTGTTTTCTCTTTTTACTTCTCTGTTCATGGTTTGTTTTCTCTCTCTTTACTTCTCTGACTGTAATTTGTTTTCTGTCTCTTTACTTCTGTGTCTGTCGTTTGTTTTCTCTCTCTCTTTACTTCTCTGCCTGTAGTTTGTTTTCTCTCTCTTTACTTCTCTATCTGTAGTTTGTTTTCTCTCTCTCTTTACTTCTGTGCCTGTATTTTGTTTTCTCTCTTTTTACTTCTCTGTCTGTAGTTTGTTTTATATGTCTTTACTTCTGTGTCTGTAGTTTGTCTTCTCTCTCTCTCTTTACTTCTCTGCCCGTAGTTTGTTTTCTCTCTCTTTTCTTCTCTGTCTGCAGTTTGTTTTCTCTCATTACTTCTCTGGCTCTAGTTTGTTTTCTCTTTTTACTTCTCTGTTCATGGTTTGTTTTCTCTCTTTGCTTCTCTGTTCATAGTTTGTTTTCTCTCTCTTTACTTCTCTGGCTGTAATTTGTTTTCTCTCTCTTTACTTCTCTGTCTGTAGTTTGTTTTCTCCTTCTTTACTTCTGTCTGTAGTTTGTTTTATCTGTCTTTACTTCTCTGGCTGCAATTAGTTTTCTGTCTCTTTACTTCTCTGTCTGTAGTTTGTTTAATCTCTTTACTTCTCTGTCTGTAGTTTGTTTTCTCTCTCTTTACTTCTCTGTCTGTTGTTTGTTTTCTCTTTACTTCTCTGCCTGTAGTTTGTTTTCTCTCTCTCTTTACGTCTCTGCCTGTTGTTTGTTTTCTCTCTCTTTACTTCTCCATCTGCAGCTTGTTTTCTCTCTCTTTACTTCTCTGTCTATAGTTTGTTTGCTCTCTCTTTACTTCTCTGGCTGTAGTTTGTTTTCTCTCTTTACTTCTCTGTTCATATTTTGTTTTCTCTCTCTTTACTTCTCTGACTGTAATTTGTTTTCTGTCTCTTTACTTCTGTGTCTGTAGTTTGTTTTCTCTCTCTCTTTACTTCTCTGCCTGTAGTTTGTTTTCTCTCTCTTTACTTCTATACTTCTCTATCTGCAGGTTGTTTTCTCTCTCTTTACTTCTCTGGCTGTACTTTGTTTTCTCTCTTTACTTCTCTGTCTGTAGTTTTTCTCTCTCTTTTCTTCTCTGTCTGTAGTTCACCCTGTCTTTACTTCTGTCTGTAGTTTTCTTTTATCTGTCTTTATTTCTCTACCTGTAGTTTGTTTTCTCTCTTTACTTCTCTGTCCTTAGATTGTTTTCTATGTCTTTACTTCTGTGTCTGTAGTTTGTTTTCTCTGTCTTTACTTCTCTACCTGTAGTTTGTTTTCTCCCTCTTTACTTCTCGATCAGTAGATTGTTTTCCATCCATCCATCCATCCATCTTCTTCCGCTTATCCGGGGCCGGGTCGCGGGGGCAGCAGTCTAAGCAGGGGCTCCCAAGCTTCCTTCTCCCCAGCCACTTCCACCAGCTCCTCCGGACGGACCCCGAGGCGTTCCCAGGCCAGCCGAGAGACATAGTCCCTCCAGCGTGTCCTGGGTCTTCCCCGGGGCCTCCTACCGGTGGGACATGCCTGGAACACCTCCCGAGGGAGGCGTCCAGGAGGCATCCGAACCAGATGCCCGAGCCACCTCAACTGGCTCCTCTCGACGTGGAGGAGCAGCGACTCTACTCCGAGCTCCTCCCGTGTGACCGAGCTCCTCACCCTATCTCTAAGGGAGCGCCCGGCCACTCTGCGAAGGAAACTCATTTCGGCCGCTTGTATCCGCGATCTCGTTCTTTCGGTCATTACCCAAAGCTCATGACCATAGGTGAGGTAAGGCGTAGATTGACCGGTAAATCGAGAGCTTAAGCCTTCGGCTCAGCTCCTCTTCACCACGGTCCGATGCAGCGACTGCATCACTGCCGACGCTGCACCGATCCGCCTGTCAATCTCACGCTCCATCCTCCCTCACTCGTGAACAAGACCCGAGATACTTGAACTCCTCCACTAGCGGCAGAGTCTCCCCACCCACCCTGCGAGGTCAATCCACCATTTTACGGTCGAGAACCATTGCATCGGATTTGGAACAGCTGATTCTCATCCCAGCCGATTCACACTCGGCTGCAAACACCCCAGTGCACGCTGCAGGTCCTGGTTCGATGGAGCCAACAGGACAACATCATCCGCAAAGCAGCGATGAAATCCTGTGGTCCCCGAACTGGACCCCTCCGGCCCCTGGCTGCGCCTAGAAATTCTGTCCATAAATACAATGAACAGAACCGGTGACAAAGGGCAGCCCTGGCGGAGTCCAACATGCACCGGGAACAGGTCTGACTTACTGCCGGCAATGCGAACACAGCTCCTGCTCCGGTCATACAGGGACCGGACAGCCCTTAGCAAAGGGCCCCGGACCCCATACTCCCGGAGCACCCCCCACAGGGCACCACGAGGGACACGGTCGAATGCCTTCTCCAAGTCCACAAAACACATGTGGACTGGTTGGGCAAACTCCCATGAACCCTCGAGCACCCGATGGAGGGTGTAGAGCTGGTCCAGTGTTCCACGACCAGGCCGAAAACCACACTGCTCCTCTTGAATCCGAGGTTCGACTATCGGCCGAACTCTCCTCTCCAGTACCCTGGCATAGACTTTACCGGGGAGGCTGAGGAGTGTGATTCCCCTGTAGTTGGAACACACCCTCCGGTCCCCCTTTTTATACAGAGGGACCACCCAGCCGGTCTGCCAGTCCAGAGGTACTGTTCCCGACCGCCACGCGATGTTGTAGAGACGTGTCAGCCAAGACAGCCCCACAACACCCAGAGACTTAAGGTACTCAGGGCGGATCTCATCCACCCCCGGAGCCTTGCCACCGAGGAGCTTTCTGACCACCTCAGTGACTTCAGCCAGGGTGATGGATGAGTCCGCCTCTGGGTCCCCAGCCTCGGCCTCCTCTTCGGAGGACGTGACGGTGGGATTGAGGAGATCCCCAAAGTATTCCTTCCACCGCCCGACAACATCCCTAGTCGAGGTCAGCAGCTCTCCCCCCGCACTGTAAACAGTATTGGTGAAGGGCCGCTTCCCCCTCCTGAGGCGCCGGACGGTTTGCCAGAATTTCCTTGGGGCCGTCCGATAGTCCTCCTCCATGGCCTCCCCGAACTCCTCCCAGACCCGAGTTTTTGCCTCTGCAACCACCGGGCTGCAGCACGCAGCCGCCCGGTACCCGTCAGCTGCCTCAGGAGTCCACCGGGCCAGTAAGGCCGGTAGAACTCCTTCTTCAGCTTGACGGCATCCCTTACTTCCGGTGTCCACCACCGGGTTCGGGGATTGCCGCTGCGACAGGCACCACAGACCTTGCGGCCACAGCTACGAACGGCCGCATCGACAATGGAGGCCGAGAACGAAGCCCACTCGGGCTCCATGTCCCCAGCCTCCCTCGGGATCTGGGAGAAGCTCTCCCGGAGGTGTGAGTTGAAGGCCACACTGACAGAAGGTTCCGCCAGACGTTCCCAGCAGACCCTCACGATACGCTTGGGCCTGCCAGGTCTTTCCGGCTTCCTCCTCCGCCAGCGGACCCAACTCACCACCAGGTGGTGATCAGTTGACAGCTCTGCCCCTCTCTTCACCCGAGTGTCCAAGACACACGGCCGGAGGTCAGATGACACGACAACAAAGTCGATCATCGACCTCCGGCCTAGGAAATCCTGGTGCCACGTGCACCGATGGACCCCTTGTGCTCGAACATGGTGTTCGTTATGGACAAACTGTGACTAGCACAGAAGTCAATAACAGAACACCACTCGGGTTCAGATCGGGAGGCCGTTCCTCCCAATCATCCCTCTCCAAGTGTCACTGTCATTGCCCACGTGGGCGTTGAAGTCCCCAGTAGAACAATGGAGTCCCGGTCGGTGCACTGTCCAGTACCCTCCCAGGGACTCCAAGAAGGCCGGTACTCTGCACTGCTGTTCGGCCCGTGAGGCCGACACCACAGTGAGAGACCTGTCCCGACCCGAAGCGCAGGGACGCGACCCTCTCGTTCACCGGGTGAACTCCAACACGCAGCGGCTGAGCTGTGGGGCAATGAGCAGGCCCACACCAGCTCGCCGCCGCTCCCCATGACCAACGCCAGAGAAATGGAGAGTCCAACCCCTCTCAAGGAGTTGGGTTCCGAACCCAAACTGTGCGTGGAGGTGAGGCCGACTATATCTAGCCGGTAACGCTCAACCTCCCGCACAAGCTCAGGCTCCTTCCCCCCCAGCGAGGTGACATTCCATGTCCCCAGAGCTAGTCTCCATGTCCGGAGATCTGGTCGCCGAGGCCCCTGCCTTCGACTGCCGCCCAGATCTCTCTGCACCCAGCCCCTATGGCTCCTCCCGCGGATGGTGGGTCCAGGAGGCGGTCCCACGTCGTCCTTGGGCTGCGCCGGCCGGGCCCCGTGGGAAAAGGCCCGGCCACCAGGCGCTCGCCATCGGCGCCCACCCCAGGCCTGGCTCCAGGGTGGGGCCCGGTGGCGTAATCCGGGCGACGTATCTTGCCTCTGTATGTCTTTCATCATATGGGGCTTCTGAACCGCTCTTCGTCTGACCCGTCCCCCCGGACCTGTTTGCCTTGGGTGACCCTACCAGGGGCATAAAGCCCCCGACAACATAGCTCCTGGGATCATTCGGGTGCTCAAACCCCTCCACCACGTTAAGGTGGCGGTTCGAGGAGGGGTAGATTGTTTTCTCTCTCTTTATTTCTCTGCCTGCAGTTTGTTTTCTCTCTCCTTACTTCTCTATCTGTAGTTCTTTTACTCTCCCTTTACTTGTCTGTCTATAGTTTATTTTCTCTCTCTTTAAATCCCTAGCTGTAGTTTGTTTTCTCTCTTTACTTCTCTGTCTGTAGTTTGTTTTCTCTCTCTTTACTTCTCTGTCTGTTGTTTTTTTTCTTTTTACTTCTCTGCCTGTAGTTTGTTTCCTCTCTCTCTTTACTTCTCTGCCTGTAGTTTGTTTTCTCTCTCTTTACGTCTCCATCTGCAGCTTGTTTTCTCTCTCTTTACTTCTCTGCCTATAGTTTATTTTCTCTCTCTTTAAATCCCTAGCTGTAGTTTGTTTTCTCTCTTTACTTCTCTGTTCATAGTTTGTTTTCTCTCTCTTTACTTCTCTGTCTGTAGTTTGTTTTCTCTTTCTTTACTTCTCTGTCTGTTGTTTGTTTTCTCTCTCTCTTTACTTCTCTGAATGTAAATGTTTTCTCTCTCTTTACTTCTCTGTCTTTAGTTCACCCTGTCTTTACTTCTGTCTGTAGTTTGTTTAATCTGTCTTTATTGCTCTGCCTGTAGTTTGTTTTCTCTCTTTACTTCTCTGTCTGTAGTTTGTTTTATGTCTTTACTTACGTGTCTGTAGTTTGTTTTGCTCTCTCTTTACTTCTCTGTCTATAGTTTGTTTTCTCTCTTTACTTCTCGGTTCATAGTTTGTTTTCTCTCCTTACTTCTCTGCCTGTAGTTTGTTTTCTCTCTCTCTTTACTTCTCTGCCTGTAATTTGTTTTCTCTCTCTTTACTTCTCTATCTGCAGGTTGTTTTCTCTCTCTTTACTTCTCTGTAGTTTGTTTTCTCTCATTACTTCTCTGGCTGTAGTTTGTTTTCTCTGTTTACTTCTCTGTTCATGGTTTGTTTTCTCTCTTTGCTTCTCTGTTCATAGTTTGTTTTCTCTCTCTTTACTTCTCTGCCTGTAGTTTGTTTTCTCTCTCTTTACTTCTCTATCTGCAGCTTGTTTTCTCCCGCTTTACTTCTCTGTCTGTAGTTTGTTTTCTCTCATTACTTCTCTGGCTCTAGTTTGTTTTCTCTCTTTACTTCTCTGTTCATGGTTTGTTTTCTCTCTCTTTACTTCTCTGACTGTAATTTGTTTTCTGTCTCTTTTCTTCTCTGTCTGTAGTTTTTCTCTCTCTTTACTTCTCTGTCTGTAGTTCACCCTGTCTTTACTTCTGTCTGTAGTTTTCTTTTATCTGTCTTTATTTCTCTACCTGTAGTTTGTTTTCTCTCTTTACTTCTCTGCCTGTAGTTTGGTTACTCTCTCTATTTACTTCTCTGTCCTTAGATTGTTTTCTATGTCTTTACTTCTGTGTATGTAGTTTGTTTTCTCTCTCTTTACTTCTCTGTCTGTAGTTTGTTTTCTCTCCTTACTTCTCTGCCTGTAGTTTGTTTTCGCTCTCTCTTTATTTCTCTGCCTGTAGTTTGTTTTCTCTCTCTTTACTTCTCTGTAGTTTGTTGTCTCTCATTACTTCTCTGGCTCTAGTTTTTTTTCTCTGTTTACTTCTCTGTTCATTGTTTGTTTTCTCTCTTTGCTTCTCTGTTCATAGTTTGTTTTCTCTCTCTTTACTTCTCTGGCTGTAATTTGTTTTCTCTCTCTTTACTTCTCTGTCTGTAGTTTGTTTTCTCTCTCTTTACTTCTCTGTCTATAGTGTGTTAGCTCTTTCTTTACTTCTCTGTCTGTTGTTTGTTTTCTCTTTACTTCTCTGTCTGTTGTTTGTTTTCTCTCTTTTTACTTCTCTGCCTGTAGTTTGTTTTCTCTCTTTACTTCTCTGCCTGTAATTTGTTTTCTCTCTCTCTTTACTTCTCTGCCTGTAGTTTGTTTTCTCTCTCTTTACTTCTCTGTCTGTTGTTTTCTTTCCTCTTTACTTCTCTGCCTGTAGTTTGTTTCCTCTCTCTCTTTACTTCTCTGCCTGTAGTTTGTTTTCTCTCTCTTTACTTCTCCATCTGCAGCTTGTTTTCTCTCTATTTACTTCTCTGTCTATAGTTTGTTTGCTCTCTCTTTACTTCTCTGGCTGTAGTTTGTTTTCTCTCTTTACTTCTCTGTTCATATTTTGTTTTCTCTCTCTTTACTTCTCTGACTGTAATTTGTTTTCTGTCTCTTTTCTTCTCTGTCTGTAGTTTTTCTCTCTCTTTACTTCTCTGTCTGTAGTTCACCCTGTCTTTACTTCTGTCTGTAGTTTTCTTTTATCTGTCTTTATTTCTCTACCTGTAGTTTGTTTTCTCTCTTTACTTCTCTGCCTGTAGTTTGTTTACTCTCTCTCTTTACTTCTCTGTCCTTAGATTGTTTTCTATGTCTTTACTTCTGTGTCTGTAGTTTGTTTTCTCTCTCTTTACTTCTCTATAAGTAGATTGTTTTCTCTCTCTTTATTTCTCTGACTGCAGTTTGTTTTCTCTCTCCTTACTTCTCTATCTGTAGTTCTTTTACTCTCCCTTTACTTGTCTGTCTATAGTTTATTTTCTCTCTCTTTAAATCCCTAGCTGTAGTTTGTTTTCTCTCTTTACTTCTCTGTTCATATTTTGTTTTCTCTCTTTTTACTTCTCTGTGTGTTGTTTTTTTCTCTTTACTTCTCTGCCTGTAGTTTGTTTCCTCTCTCTCTTCACTTCTCTGCCTGTACTTTGTTTTCTCTCTCTTTACTTCTCCATCTGCAGCTTGTTTTCTCTCTCTTTACTTCTCTGTCTGTAGTTTGTTTGCTCTCTCTTTACTTCTCTGGCTGTAGTTTGTTTTCTCTCTTTACTTCTCTGTTCATAGTTTCTTTTCTCTCTCTTTACTTCTCTGGCTGTAATTTGTTTTCTGTCTCTTTTCTTCTCTGCCTGTACTTTGTTTTCTCTCTCTTTACTTCTCTGCCTGTAGTTCACCCTGTCTTTACTTCTGTCTGTAGTTTCTTTAATCTGTCTTTATTTCTCTACCTGTAGTTTGTTTTCTCTCTTTACTTCTCTGCCTGTAGTTTGTTGTCTCTCTCTCTTTACTTCTCTGTCCTTAGATTGTTTTATATGTCTTTACTTCTGTGTCTGTAGTTTGTTTTCTCTCTTTACTTCTCTGTTCATAGTTTGTTTTCTCTCTCTTTACTTCTCTGTCTGTTGTTTTTTTTTCTTTTTACTTCTCTGCCTGTAGTTTGTTTCCTCTCTCTCTTTACTTCTCTGCCTGTAGTTTGTTTTCTCTCTCTTTACGTCTCCATCTGCAGCTTGTTTTCTCTCTCTTTACTTCTCTGCCTATAGTTTGTTTGCTCTCTCTTTACTTCTCTGGCTGTAGTTTGTTTTCTCTCTTTACTTCTCTGTTCATATTTTGTTTTCTCTGTCTTTACTTCTCTGACTGTAATTTGTTTTCTGTCTCTTTTCTTCTCTGTCTGTAGTTTTTCTCTCTCTTTACTTCTCTGTCTGTAGTTCACCCTGTCTTTACTTCTGTCTGTAGTTTTCTTTTATCTGTCTTTATTTCTCTACCTGTAGTTTGTTTTCTCTCTTTACTTCTCTGCCTGTAGTTTGTTTACTCTCTCTCTTTACTTCTCTGTCCTTAGATTGTTTTCTATGTCTTTACTTCTGTGTCTGTAGTTTGTTTTCTCTCTCTTTACTTCTCTGCCTGTAGTTTGTTTTCTCTCCTTACTTCTCTGCCTGTAGTTTGTTTTCTCTCTCTCTTTATTTCTCTGCCTGTAGTTTGTTTTCTCTCTCTTTACTTCTCTATCTGCAGCTTGTTTTCTCTCTCTTTACTTCTCTGTAGTTTGTTTTCTGTCATTACTTCTCTGGCTCTAGTTTGTTTTCTCTGTTTACTTCTCTGTTCATGGTGTGTTTTCTCTCTTTGCTTCTCTGTTCATAGTTTGTTTTCTGTCTCTTTACTTCTCTGGCTGTAATTTGTTTTCTCTCTCTTTACTTCTCTGTCTGTAGTTTGTTTTATATGTCTTTACTTCTGTGTCTGTAGTTTGTTTTCTTTCTCTCTATTTACTTCTCTGTCTGTTGTTTGTTTTCTGTCTCTTTACTTCCCTGCCTGTAGTTTGTTTTCTCTCTCTCTTTACTTCTCTTCCTGTAGTTTGTTTTCTCTCTCTTTACTTCTCTGTCTATAGTTTGTTAGCTCTCTCTTTACTTCTCTGTCTGTTGTTTGTTTTCTCTTTACTTCTCTGTCTGTTGTTTGTTTTCTCTCTTTTTACTTCTCTACCTGTAGTTTGTTTTCTCTCTTTACTTCTCTGTCTGTAGTTTGTTTTCTCTCTCTCTTTACTTCTCTGCCTGTAGTTTGTTTTCTCTCTCTTTACTTCTCTGTCTGTAGTTTGTTTTCTCTCTCTTTACTTCTCTGTCTGTTGTTTTCTTTCCTCTTTACTTCTCTGCCTGTAGTTTGTTTCCTCTCTCTCTTTACTTCTCTGCATGTAGTTTGTTTTCTCTTTCTTTTCTTCTCTATCTGCAGCTTGTTTTCTCTCTCTCTTTACTTCTCTGTCTATACTTTCTTTGCTCTCTCTTTACTTCTCTGGCTGTAGTTTGTTTTCTCTCTTTACTTCTCTGTTCATAGTTTGTTTTATCTCTCTTTACTTCTCTGTCTGTAATTTGTTTTCTGTCTCTTTTCTTCTCTGTCAGTAGTTTTTCTCTCTCTTTACTTCTCTGTCTGTAGTTCACCCTGTCTTTACTTCTGTCTGTAGTTTTCTTTTATCTGTCTTTATTTCTCTACCTGTAGTTTGTTTTCTCTCTTTACTTCTCTGCCTGTAGTTTGTTTACTCTCTCTCTTTACTTCTCTGTCCTTAGATTGTTTTCTATGTCTTTACTTCTGTGTCTGTAGTTTGTTTTCTCTCTCTCTTTACTTCTCTGCCTGTAGTTTGTTTTCTTTCTCTTTACTTCTCTGTCTGTAGTTTGTTTTCTCTCATTACTTCTCTGGCTGTAGTTTGTTTTCTCTTTCTTTACTTCTCTGTCTGTAGTTCACCCTCTCTTTACTTCTCTGTCTGTAGTTTGTTTTCTCCCACTTTACTTCTCTGTCTGTAGTTCAGCCTGTCTTTACTTCTCTGTCTGTAGTTTGTTTTCTCTTTTTACTTCTCTGCCTGTAGTTTGATTTCACTCTTTACTTCTCTGTCTGCTGTTTGTTTTCTCTCTCTTTACTTCTCTGGCTCTATTTCAGCCTCTTTTTACTTGTCTTGCCTTGTCTACTTGTCTCTCTATCTTTCTGTTTGTAGTTTGTTTTCTCTCTCTTTAATTCTCTGTCTGTAGTTTATCCTCGTTACTTCTGTGTCTGTAGTTTGTTTTTCCTCCCTTTGCTTCTCTGTCTCTAGTTTTACTCTCTCTTTACTTCTCTGTCTTTAGTTTGTTTTCTTTCTTTACTTCTCTGTCTGTAGTGTGTTTTCTCTCTTTACTTCTCTGTTATAGTTTGTTTTGTCTCCCTTTACTTCTCTGGCTGTAGTTTGTTTTCTCTCTCTTTACTTCTCTGGCTGTATTTTGTTTTCTCTCTCTTTCCTTCTCTGTCTGTTGTTCTCTCTCTCTATCTCCCTTTTGCTCTTCTGGCTTTATTTTTTCTGTCACTTCTCCTCACCTTTCAGTACTCTGTTCTCTCTCCTCTCTCTTCTCCTCACCTGTCAGTACTCTGTTCTCTCTCCTCTCTCTTCTCCTCACCTGTCTGTATTCTGTTCTCCTCACCTGTCTGTACTCTGTTCTCTCTCCCTCTCTCTTCCCCTCACCTATCAGTACTCTGTTCTCTCTCCTCTCTCTTCTCCTCACCTGTCTGTACTCTGTTCTCTCTTCTCCTCACCTGTCTGTACTCTGTTCTCTCTCCCTCTCTCTTCCCCTCACCTGTCAGTACTCTGTTCTCTCTCCTCCTCACCTGTCTGTACTCTGTTCTCTCTTCTCCTCACCTGTCTGTACTCTGTTCTCTCTTCTCCTCACCTGTCTGTACTCTGTTCTCTCTCCCTCTCTCTTCTCCTCACCTGTCAGTACTCTGTTCTCTCTCCTCTCTCTTCTCCTCACCTGTCTGTACTCTGTTCTCTCTCCCTCTCTCTTCCCCTCACCTGTCAGTACTCTGTTCTCTCTCCTCCTCACCTGTCTGTACTCTGTTCTCTCTTCTCCTCGCGTGTCTGTACTCTGTTCTCTCTCCTCTCTCTTCTCCTCACCTGTCTGTACTCTGTTCTCTCTTCTCCTCACCTGTCTGTACTCTGTTCTCTCTCCCTCTCTCTTCTCCTCACCTGTCAGTACTCTGTTCTCTCTCCTCTCTCTTCTCCTCACCTGTCTGTACTCTGTTCTCTCTTCTCCTCACCTGTCTGTACTCTGTTCTCTCTCCCTCTCTCTTCCCCTCTCCTGTCTGTACTCTGTTCTCTCTCCTCTTCACCTGTCACTACTCTGTTCTCTCTTCTCCTCACCTGTCAGTACTCTGTTCTCTCTCCTCTCTCTTCTCCTCACCTGTCTGTACTCTGTTCTCTCTTCTCCTCACCTGTCTGTACTCTGTTCTCTCTTCTCCTCACCTGTCTGTACTCTGTCCTCTCTTCTCCTCACCTGTCTGTACTCTGTTCTCTCTCCTCTCTCTTCTCCTCACCTGTCTGTACTCTGTTCTCTCTTCTCCTCACCTGTCTGTACTCTGTTCTCTCTCCTCTCTCTTCTCCTCACCTGTCTGTACTCTGTTCTCTCTTCTCCTCACCTGTCAGTACTCTGTTCTCTCTCCTCTCTCTTCTCCTCACCTGTCTGTACTCTGTTCTCTCTTCTCCTCACCTGTCTGTGCTCTGTTCTCTCTCCTCTCTCTTCTCCTCACCTGTCTGTACTCTGTTCTCTCTTCTCCTCACCTGTCTGTACTCTGTTCTCTCTTCTCCTCACCTGTCTGTACTCTGTTCTCTCTTCTCCTCACATGTCTGTACTCTGTTCTCTCTTCTCCTCACCTGTCTGTACTCTGTTCTCTCTCCTGTGTCTGCTCACACTGCTGTGTCTTGTGTCCGTTGCAGTGTTGGAGGCTGGCTTATGTGTGCTGCAGTCTGAGCTCAGTTACGGTGGCGCTCAGGCCAAATCATCTGTCATCTACAACCATAAAAGTCATCACTCTCCTGTTGTTTATCACTGAAGCGCTAACACCGCGCCGTGCTAACTTACTCCAGATGTCAGCCCTAATCAACAGTGTCAAAACACCATTTAGCTTCAGATGACAGAGCGGAGGGGCTATCGTTTGATCCGGGCTAATGCTAAGACATGCCCAGGGGCAGAAACACACTATGGGAAGTACTGTATAGATCAACATTATCTATTTATAACAGTGTTGTGTCCAATTTAGAATCTCACTGTGGAACAAATGGATAAGTTGGATATTATATCCAGACTCTTACAATTATCTTGGACATTTACTTGAGTGATGTTATTTTGAAGTAACATTATGCTCACTTGAAGGTGCACTCTGTAACTTTTCTGGGAGAGGGTCCGTTCTCAACTTGTGTCTGTGATGATGTTTTTGCTTTGCCTGTCGTGTGCCACAATATCATATTAGACATGTGATGCCACCGAGCTAAGTTATAAGCCAGATCTATGGAGGGGGTCCCCACCTTAGACCGTATATATATGAGTGGACATAGCTAACCCATTAGCTGCCGTGTGCCAAATAGGAAGTGCTCCAGGAGGCTCCTCTGGTTCCTTCTCTCCCTTTTCCCCATTGACTCACATTGGGATCTTCTGGCTCCTCTCTCTGTAACTGCTGCTGTGGCCTCGTCATTTTGGTCTTAAATTGTTTGTATGTAAGGACGACATTGTCCTTTCGTACACAGGATCCTGAAATATTCATTTCTCTATCTTGTTCCTAAATCAAGATATGAACATAAATGACAGACCAATCAGACTCCTTCATTTCCCGAGGTCGCTGCCGCCTAGCATTAGCAACAGGTTTGATTGACAGCTAGCACGTTTCGCTCCAAAGTAAGTTCCCTTCCTGTTTTCCAGCCCCAATTGACTATTTTTGAAATAAATTGACAAAATATCTCAAACAATTACAATTCCTTATTATTCTCAAGAATAGCCGAAATACAGCGACCCGTGCCCGACTGCATATATGATCACATCACAGCTCTGCCATGAGGAGGGCGGGCACATTTAACCACCTCAGTCATGAATGGCTCTTGTGGTTGCTATAATACTTGTGGTCGGATTTCCAAATATGGAGCCTGGCTTCAGATTCGCTCCTGTAACCTTGGCATTGGGAGCCTCATTTGAGCGACGCTGAACGCTGTGGAGACGACACACTCACTTAGTCTACTCATATATACGCTCTATGGTCCCCACTCACAGTAAGAATGCATGTATTTCAAGGTATTTTTTGAGCAAGAAAAATAACTTAAATTTAATGAATTCAAGATGGATATGTGTCATGGTGTGCTCTGGAATAATACATCACCACAAGCACACAGTTACACAGTGCACCTTTAAAGGACTTAAACTATGTAAAATTGACTCTTGTGAGTAGTAGACTTTTGGCTTTTTCATGGGATCAGATTATTTTGTATCTGTTTATTTCAAAAAGACGTTCAAAAGACTGGATCTATTTATATTTATTTAAATAGAGCCAGAAACAGAAACACCCGACCCCCATGAATCCCTCTGCAGGGGGTGAGCTCACAGAACAGTGCACCCACATCGTCCTTTCGAGCTGGAGGAAGTGTGTGGAGAGGGAAATCTGGGAGTTCCTGTTAAATAAATAAATAAAACACTGCACACACTACAATACTTATCATTAAAAAACAAACATGTTATATGATGCCAAGTATGTTTTAGTGCAAAAATCTTGCATTGCTTCTGTGCTATTTTCTGTGTTAGTTCAGTGTTAATCAGGATAAAAATGCATACAAATTTGAGGGGAAAAAAATTTGGTTCTTTTATAAATTGAGTAAGTTATATTTGAATGTTGTTACCTTTTCAAAAACACACCCGAAGTAGTTTTGTTTCATTTTGCTTCACTCCAAGCTTTGGTTATGATTATGATAATTATTATTCAGAAGGGGAAAACATCCATTAATTATTGTGTGAAATTGAATTGGCTGCCTGTATTCTCTTATATCACCACTAGATGCTCTCTGTATTACTGCTGTCTGATAGTGCACCAGATCAGACAGAAGACCACATAGCACAGGTGAGTCTGAACAAAGGCCAGAGGGTTATTCTACAGAGCTTTAATTCATTGAACTGGCTTCTCAAAGCCCAAACCTCACCTTTGAGATAACAACTGCCATGAAGCCATTAGAGGGTTTGTAAAGCCAAAGGCTTTCTCCAGCTCTGCTCTGAGCCTCTGGGATTGTTGCCTTTTCCTCATGTTACCATAACCTGGTGTTGAAATGTCCACCATGACTTTATTCATCCATCACTTTGTCCTGTTGGTTCGCCATCAGCATTGAGTCAGTCCCACTGATGCCATCACCCAATTCCTAAGTCCCACCAAATCTTGGCTCGGTCTTTGGAGGTTCTCCAGTTATTTAGTTCTCTGCACAGGTATTTCTGTACACTTTGCCCATCACTTAGTTATGTTGCTGCTTGTATGCTTTCCCTGCCACCCCTGCCAGCATCTTAGTGTTTGAACTGAACAGTCTCAGGGACCTCTGTGCACACAGCCTTGTCTCATAGATCTCAAACTCCTGTGCAGCCAGGATGCGGTGTCTCTCCAGGTCTCTCTCTCAGGTTACCGTATTAGTGTGGAAGTTAGGTGACTTACTAGTTGAGCTACAGACTGATACACACACATACACTCACTCTCTCTGTACTACTGTGGCTGCACTTCTGCACTCTCCTCCTGCCCTGGCTGTAATTCTCTGTCTTTCTGTCTCTCTTTTTTCTCTTCTCCTCCCCTGCTTTCCTCAACATGTATCAAATATAATAGCATGATGTAAAAGTAATGTATTTTACGTTTAGTTTTTTATCATCCAGTCAGAAAGCACTGAACTTCAGGTACCCCGACTGAAACCCAATAAACCCTGTGTAAAGGCCTCTCTGTGCATCAAAACAAGGATTTGTAAAGCATCTGTTTCTTGTTTTTTTTTTTTTCTTACATGTTTTAATAATTTTAAGTAATAAAAGCTGAAACACTAATGCTGTGATTCTAATAAGCTATAAAATCCCAATAGGACTTCTGTAACACACTCGGCAGTAGTGAGGAGCCTTTCACACTTAGCATGTCGGCCCTCCCCCCGCTGACCGCTCACGTTAGCCGCATGCTTCTGAGGCTGCGTCCGTTTGATCACGCCCTGATCCGTTCTAAGATGCTGGCTCGTGGCGGTAATGATGTATTTGGAGCGCGACAGACGGAATAATCAGCTTGGTGTCAGAGTGCTTTGGGGCTTTACTTAGTCGCATGGTAACTGCTAATTAAGTGGAAATGTCAAATGTATGGCCCTGTATACTCACACCAATCTGACCGAGACACTATTGTTCTCCGTGTGAATGAAGCCATGTTCCATATTTATCACCACTGTTATGATTATGGGCTATTTCTCTGCAGAACGTCATAAAATATAAAAAGTGTATGGTAGAGTCTTAGACAGCACAGTCCAACTTTTTCGATTAAACGCCTCATGATTGAAATGCCTGTACGTATTTGTTTGCGTCCTTTCTATAATGCATGGCCCCATTCCCATTATTTTACTGCCACGGATATCTACTTGTTTTCCAATATGCACTGCCTCATTTTGACTCTAGAAATAATTCAGAGGTGGTAGAGTAGCCAAAAATAGTACTCAAGTACTATTGGGAATATACTATATGGAATCAACTCCCTGTTGATGTTAAACAGGCACCCACAGTCTCTTTATTTAAGACCAGGCTTAAAACCTTCCTCTTCGGAATAGCTTATGACCAGGTTACTTAGTTGATGTCACTAAGATAAGCTGCTGCAGGAGATAACAAGCTGGGGGAAGTGTGGCAACCTGAGCACTGTCCTCTGTTTCCTCCTATTTTCTCATCAGCATCACTTACTATGTTCTCATCTGTAGTTCGTTCATTGCTATTCACATGTTGTCCCCTGTCCCACTCCCCCTGTGGAGTGGAACTCTTTCAGACGCCTGATGGCAGCTGGACCCCTCTCCTCCTCCTCGCCCAGCCTCCTCCTCCTCGCCCGGCCTCCTCCTCCTCGCCTGGCTCCTCCCCGGCTCCTTCCCCACCTGGGTAGCTGTGGTCATACCGAACTGGCCCACGGGCCTGGACATCTATAGCCTGTCCGTCCATGGGAGTGGATCTCTCCTTCACTGTAGTTCTTCTTTTTCCCAGGACCCTGGGTTTTTTGGAGTTTTTCCTTGCTGAGAAGGAGGGTCTAAGGACAGGGGATGACTGGACAATGTTTCATTTGCTGCTTTACATGAATGTTGTTTATTCCTGTTTTGATATGTCTGTGTGTATGTTTTACTCATCCAAATCTTGGAACGCCCTTAGAGGCTACTGTTGTTGCGATTTTGGGCGCTACAAAAATAAATTGAATTGAATTGAATTGAAGTAAGAGTCATTTTATATAAAGAAGTACAAAGTCAAAGAAATTAAAGTATAAAAAAGAGTTTTCAGGAGAACTACTACTCAAAGTTTGAGTAGACTCTCAAGACATAACATCTGATTTATAACTTTAAATGAATGTTATGTGAGGAAAAAGAAAATGAATAAATTGATAATTAACAAAATGTAGTATTTTCAATGGATAGACACAAAGATTAGACACACAAAACGTCATATCTATTCATATTGTTTTGTTGACTTGCTCACAG
Organism: Odontamblyopus lacepedii; assembly: GCA_034769755.1. NCBI lineage: Eukaryota > Metazoa > Chordata > Actinopteri > Gobiiformes > Gobiidae > Odontamblyopus > Odontamblyopus lacepedii. The sequence continues at coordinate 5,102,088 of CM068361.1, read as the reverse complement.
TGGGAAGAGGAACCTTTACTCAAATATGAGTATTGTTACTTCAGTAAAACAATATTCCTCAAGGAGTAAATGGATGCTGCTAGAAAGTACTCTGAAAAGAACAATGTCTTTAAAAAGTTACTCAAGTAAATGTAGCTAAGCATTACTCACCTCTGAAAGTAGCACAAACTACAAACTATTTTATTTTCTGCTCTTTGTTGCCATCATTCTCATGTTATTCTGTCTGGTTTGGCACAGCTGATGCTCCTCTGGTCACTACTAGTTACTGGGGTTGTCAATAGTATCAAAATTCAGATACTAATTGATACTAAAACTAATATTAAAACTAGATATGCAGGTATCAATATTTTAAAAAGTTCCATTGACAGGACAGAAATGAACCTTTCCTGAATGTCTTTAGAATGATGTTGAGCTGTATCAGAACAAGTATAAGAACACATAGACTACTGTACACCCATGCCATGGGGCACTGAGGAGCCTACCTGGACCACTGGGGGAGTACACACTTATAAGCCCACATGGGAATAAAAAAGAAAGTACTACTTTTTATTTCATGTTGAAAATAACATTGTGTTGTTTAAAGATGGTGTTTTTTTTATTACACTACTAGTTATATTCCTAGGACTGCCACAGGCTAATGAAGCCTGCGTCTCACACAGGGATACAGATACAACCTTGTGGACTCTTATATCGCCTCAGATCAATAAAAACAACAATCATGATTCTAAGCATTGCGAACATAAGCCACCTCTGATCACCTGTATTCTCTCATGTCTTGGAGGAATTTGTGCATATTTATTTATTTATTTATTCAGTTCAGTAGGGGCAAAATTAAAAAATAAATCAGGAATTCTATATAGAGCTTTTTCCAGTCACCCAAAATCTTTTACAATTTAAGGTTGAATGATTTTGGATGGGGAAAAAAATCTAAGTATGATTTTTCTGACAAGCGATTAGATTTGCATTCAGAAGAAGTGGCAGAAAGACTGAAATCTGAACCGACAAACTAATACAAGAATCATAGAATCATATTTCAGTTTGCAAGCATCTAAATACAGGGTTAGCTGTTTTATGCAAAATAAGACAGCAGATTTTATTGTTTGGGGAGGATCACGGTGCTTCAAAATTTGCAGCCTCTGATTTGCTAATTACCATTCAAATAGCAATTTTAATTCAATTACTGTTTATCTCACAAATACTTTCTTCATTCACTCCACACTCAGTGGTGGTTAGTTACGTATTCTACACAACCACACCACAAAACCAAGGTGGGTAAAGTGTCTTGCTCTGGGACACAACAGTATCCACTGATTACAGCTAGACTCAAACCTGATTGTCTCCATGGAAATGTCATTGCTTTGTTGGAATGTTCCATGGTATGAAATTAAATGTATCAATTCCAATAGAGATTTCACTAGTTACAGATCAGATCCAGTGGTGGCTGGTCAACAGCGGGCACAAGTGTGCCGCACTAACTAAATTTTTGAGATAAAAAATTTAAAAAGTCATTATTCTTTATTAGGCTATATTATATATTGTGTTTAAAACTGAATGTGTATCTGCATAGACATATTTTTTATTATGTTATACATGCTCATATGATTGAGCTGGAGCGAAGTCAGTGGAGTTCAATGGAAGACATCAATATGGTGCTTCTGCAGATTACTTTACACTGCAGCCCTGGAGAGTGTCTTTGGGGTGTAGGTCAGGGTGGACTCAAATCAAGTGATTGGTCATCATAAACATTTATCACACACCTGATCTACTGTGATTCAGTGTGCTAGCTCTAGCCCCAACTCTCCACTGGCAGAATGTCACTATAGGCTAATGAATGGTAACGACAGTGCTATGGGCTATAGACTCATGACTAGTTCGACTTCAAGTCAAAGTGCATCTGAGGAACAGTTTTTAGGAAGTAATATGTCTTCTCTAAAGCAGGACCCTTCTGCCAATCAAGAAAAGAAGCATTAATCTGGAATGAGTGCACCTGGCTGCGGTGTTTATTCGAAATACTCTAATTTTGAGTCACACACTGGATACAATAAAGTCACACCGACTTGGGCCCGTTTGATGTCTTCATATTGGACAATAATGGACTTTTGGAGACAGAGCCCATAGGACAGCGGATACAGGATATTCTCTGCTTCAGTCCCCTGGAGAAGGAAAGAGGCTTGTTTTTGTTAGTTTTGGGCAAATTTGAGGACAGAGCCTTACAGGTAAATAGTGCATAAATGAGCTTGGTGCGATGGAGCTGCTCCAGTGTTTTGCCATTTGCACTGTAGGAGCATTGCAGATGCCATGTATCAGGTTGTGCTGCTGCACAAATGTTGCGTTTGGATGTGTGTTACGCTCTGATTGTGATAATCAAACACAGTGCAAGAGTAGGACAGGGGACTGATGAAATATATGATAAATTATTTATATTCATTCAAGATACAGTTCAGCCAGTAGTTACCAAAATGACTGTCTGTTTCTGGCATTTGTTATAATACTATATAACCTATTTAATACATATATTTATAATATATATATTTAGCATATTTAAAAAATAATTAAAAAAAAAAATGATACCATCAGCCGCCACTGATCAGATCTGTGGAGTGCACATTTATCAGTGTATGTATTCAGCAATAAAAATAGCTCTAATTGCATAAATGGTTCACTTCAGTTCTTTGTTGTGGAACAGACAGAGGAGCTTTAAGTCTCCATGTTGGTGTTTCCATGTGCGCACACTGGGTCCTGTTAAGGCTGGCTTGTGTTACATCCTCTGACATTTCCACCTGCACATGTGTGGAGTGAGCACTTTCTTTCTTCTTTTCTGAGGCTTTACTCTTCCTGCAAAAGATTTCATCACAAAAAATAAACAGTATACACACAGGGAGTGTGACCTTTCCTCTTAGCACAGCCACACATGAACATCCCCTATTCTTACACGTCTAGATGAAACTGTGCCAATATGTAATCTTTTGTTAGTATGTCAGTTAGTATATTATGTTCATCTTTATCTCCCCAATTTAAAGCTGTAGTATGTAACCCTCCAGAGGTGGCATGTCATCTGCATGATTCCATGGAAATGGTTAAAGAACAAATATTATGCTCCTACAAAATACCAAAACATGTATGAATTGTGTAAAATACCTGTAATATATGATCCTATCATCTTAATTTCTCATAATTTATGCTCCAGGGCCCATTCTCCTACCCTCTGTCAGAGCACTGACAGAAAATGACTCGTTTTGCGCTGGCTCCTTTAATGCAAATGAGCTCCTTCACAGCCCTGCCCCCTCCCGGCACCTGGGACTGTTGTGCTACGCCCCCGCAGCCATTGTTGTAGTCCACTACATAACAGAACCGTGCAGTGTGGAAGTTTTCCTGACATTAGATAACTTTTTTCTATGGATTAAAAATGGCACAACCAGAAAAATTTACTGTCCAACCCTACATGTTTGAACCGGAATCTGACCCGGAGGACGAAGATGTCGAACAAGACGAACCTTTGGACTCTAGGCTTGAAATGAACGCTTCTCAGTGGTTAGTGGGTTCACTTGTAATTATATACTAACAAAGATGCATTTCTAGCCAGCTCGAAATAAATTGTTTAGTTTTTATATGCTGCTCAGGATTTGATATAGGCTAGTCCATATAATGCATGTTTTGTTGCTCATACGTTTTCAAGCCCATTTACATGCTTCTCTTCCATAACAAATTAATTTAACAAAAATATATTTAGCTTGGCTATATAAGACTCAAATATGACTGAAAGTGATACATAAGACTGTCATAAACCACGTGTGCATGCGAAGTTTGTTTACATGTGCGCACAAGCGCGTACCTCACAGCAGAGCCTTCAGAATCTGTACACATAGATATATACATGCACATGCACTCTACTGAATCTGTTAATCCACGAATCCAACATCTAAACTAGTGCCTGAGTACTTCGTCAAACCATCGAATTTTATTCAGCATCTAGTGCTCCGTAATTCGTGCTCTAAGCCTCTCTCTCTCTGTAGTTTCAGCTTGTAGTTTCAGCCTGATCTAGCCTAGCCTAGCATCATGGCTAAAACTCTCGCCCTCCCTTCCTGTTCTAGCTGCCACATGTGGAGGGAGAACCCTGGCTTATTTGATAGTGACAGGGATAGTTGCGCTAAGTGCAGCGTAGTGGCAGTCCTCGAGGCCAGGGTTACAGAGTTAGAAACGCGGATCCGCTCATTGGAGGCGCTGAAGCCGAGTTATAGTCAGGCAGTAGCAGGGACCCCGGACCGCATTAGCATGAGCGCAGCTAGCGAGAGTAGCCCCCCGGCGCATCTCGTGCAGCCGGGACCAGACCAGGACAGGTTTGTGACAGTTAGGAGCAGGAGCAGGGCTAAGACTAGGACTGCAGATCAGGGACACATAGCTGAGTGTAGGACTGCAGGAGACCAGGGACACAGGGCTGAGAGCAGGGAGCTTCCCGTCCAGAACAGGTTCGCCCCCCTGACCTGGACGCGGGACACTCTAGTCATAGGGAGCTCCATAGTCAGGGACGTGGAACTGCCTGCAGCTTCCACACGGTGTTACCCTGGAGCCAGACTGGGTGACATCGAGGGGAATCTGAGGCTTTCAAAGAGAAGTAAGAACAGGTACCGCCGGATCGTTATACACGCGGGGGGTAACGATACTCGGCGCGGTCAGTCAGAGGTGGTGAAGTTGCAGATAGCGGCAGTTTGTGAATTGGCTAAGTCGATGTCGGAGTCCGTGTACTTCTCTGGCCCCCTTCCAAATTATGCCAATTGTGAAATGTTCAGCCGCTTTTCAGCTGTCAACCAGTGGTTGTCCAGTTGGTGCTCGCAGAATGGTGTCGTCTTCATAGACACCTGGAGGGCATTTGAGGGGAAGCCCAGGCTTATACGTAGCGACGGCATTCATCCCACAGCGGCTGGCTCCTCCCTCTTAGCTCAGAATATGATTGCTAGCCTTAGATGACCATCAGGTAAGACTAGCACACAGAATAGCTCAGGGAGTGTCAGTGACGCTAGGGAGCAGAGTAGACCAGTGAGGCACTGCTCTGTTAGCGAGAACAGCTCCAAACAGGCTGAGACTGTGTGTGCCCCACGTACAGGGGCCTCCTCTGAGCCACCCTGCATGAACAATTCTCCCAGACTGGCTGAGGCTGTGTATGTCCCACGCACAAAAAGCACAAATAAAACACAGCTAAACTCTGATAGGAAAGGCATCAGATCTCCTAACTTAATAAAAATAAACACATGCGTCGCAAATAAACAAAATAAATGTATAAAAAGCACAAATAAAACTCAACTAAACTCTGATAGGAAAGGCGTCAGATCTCATAACTTAAAAAAAATAAATACATGTGTCGCAAATAAACAAAATGATAAGTGTGTAAAATGTGGACTGCTAAACATCAGGTCCCTCTCCTCCAAATCTCTTTTAATAAATGAATTAATTGGCAACTTTTGAATATTGATCTTCTAGCTTTAACTGAAACATGGCTTCAGGAAAATGATTATGTTAGACTAAACGAATCTACACCTCCAAGTCACGTGAACTTTCAAAGTGCCAGGAGCACAGGTCGAGGTGGCGGTGTGGCCGTCATTTCTCACTCCAGCCTAATTCTCAGCCTCAAATCTAATTATACATTCCGCTCCTTTGAAAGCCTCGCACTATCTATTACGTGCGCCAACTGGAAAAACCAAAAAGCTGTTATATTCATAACAATCTACCGACCTCCTGGTCCATATGCCGAGTTTCTGACAGAGTTTTCTGACTTTATTTCAAGTTTAGTTTTGGAATGGGAAAGGATTGTTATAGTTGGAGATTTCAACATTCATGTTGATAACAGCAGTGAGTGCCTCAGCAGTGCTTTTGGTGCTCTCCTGGATGGGGTCGGTTTTACCCAGAGTGTGAACAAGCCGACTCACTGTCACAATCACACTCTTGATCTCGTCCTAACTTATGGTATTGAGATTAATGATTTAATTGTAATTCCTCAAAACACTATACTCTCTGACCATTTTTTAATTACCTTTCAATTCATACTAAAAGACTATCCAGCTCTGCAGGAGAAAACTATAATGAAAAGAACAATATCAGAAAAATCGGTAGCCGAGTTCAAAGAAATAATTGAGCCAGTATTAAATGATATGCCATGTGACAATGAGAACAACTTTAATCCAATTATCATGGATCAGTTTGTTGACAGGACAATGCTCACCTTAAAATCTGCTCTCGATGTTGCAGCTCCGCTAAAACAGAAAAGCATTAAACCAAGACCTCCGGGTCCATGGTTTACTCCAGAACTGCGATCACTCAAACAACACGTAAGATGCACAGAGAAGCTCTGGCGCCACTCGCGCTCCGAGCAGTCTCTGAAGGCATGGAAGCTCTGCCTGCTCTCTTATAAGGCCGCTCTGCGAAAAGCACAAACCAGATACTATTCAAACCTAATAGAAGTAAACAAAAGCAACCCCAGATTTCTGTTCAGCACTGTAGCCAGGCTGACAAACTCGCACATTGCACCTGAGCCTCTTCTCCCTTCGAAGTTCAGCTGTGATGACTTTCTTGAATTCTTCGATTACAAAATTACAACCATTAGAGACAAGATCAACGAAGCCACTCCAAAAATCAGCCCCGAGCAAATTCAGCAAATCCAGTCAGTAACACCAATATCCCACATAAATCCTCTGACAGCATTAGACAAATTTACTCCTGTCGATGAGGTGGAGATTACCTCAGTCATCATGTCGTCCAAACCATCAACTTGTTTGCTCGACCCTATTCCAGTTAAACTCCTCAAAGAAGCTCTCCACCTAATAATAGGTTCCATCCATAACATAATAAATATGTCATTAGAAAATGGCTATGTTCCTCAGTCCTTTAAATATGCTGTAATTAAACTGCTTTTTAAAAAACCTATCTTAAATCCTGATGAACTAGCCAACTACAGACCTATTTCGAATCTTCCATTTCTCTCAAAGATTCTGGAACGAGTTGTGGTGAAACAGCTTTGTCACCATCTGCAGGACAATAATTTATATGAAAAATTTCAGTCTGGTTTCAGAGCTCACCACAGCACAGAAACTGCTCTGCTTAAAGTGACAAATGATTTGCTACTAGCTGCTGATAACGGGCTGGCTTCAGTCCTGGTCCTACTGGACCTCAGTGCAGCGTTTGACACCATTGATCACAACATTCTACTGCAGAGGTTAGAATGTGACATAGGTGTCAGAGGGACCACCCTCAAATGGTTTAAATCCTATCTATCAGATAGGTACCAGTTTGTTAGTGTAAACCAGTGCACCTCTCCCTGCTCCAAAGTAGCTTGTGGTGTTCCACAAGGATCTGTGCTTGGTCCCATCCTGTTTACTCTGTGTATGTTGCCATGCTATGCTATGCTGATGACACTCAGCTGTACTTATCAATGAAACCAAATCAGACTGATCAAATCGATAAGCTCAGTGCCTGTCTGAAGGACATCAAAACCTGGATGACCCTGAATTACCTGCTCTTAAACCCTGAAAAAACAGAGGTCATTGTTGTCGGTCCTAAAGGTCAGAGAGATTCTCTGTCCGACCAGATAATCTCACTTGACAATGTGAGTATAGCCTCTAGCTCTACTGTAAAAAACCTTGGAGTCGTATTTGACCAAAATCTCTCATTCACAGCTCATATAAACCAAGCTTGTAAAACTGCATATTTTCACCTGCGAAACATAATTAAAATCAGAAATATTTTGCCTAAAAATGATGCTGAAAAAGTTATCCATGCATTTGTTACATCCAGACTAGATTACTGTAATTCTCTGCTCACCGCCTGCGCTAAAGGTACTTTAAGAAGCTTCCAGTTGGTCCAAAATGCAGCGGCCAGAGTCCTAACAGGAACTAAAAGACGTGATCACATCAGTCCTGTGTTAAAATCACTTCACTGGCTTCCTGTCGAGTTTAGAATTAAATTCAATGTTCTCCTCTTGACATACAAAGCCTTAAACAATATGGCCCCATCATATCTTCAGGATGCCATTGTCCCCTATCAGCCAAATAGAGCACTTCGCTCTCAGAATGCAGGATTATTAGTGGTTCCTAGAGTGTCTAAAAGTACAGTGGGGGGGAGAGCCTTCAGTTACCAAGCTCCTGTGTTATGGACTCAACTCCCTGTTGATGTTAAACAGGCACCCACAGTCTCTTTATTTAAGACCAGGCTTAAAACCTTCCTCTTCGGAATAGCTTATGACCAGGTTACTTAGTTGATGTCACTAAGATAAGCTGCTGCAGGAGATAACAAGCTGGGGGAAGTGTGGCAACCTGAGCACTGTCCTCTGTTTCCTCCTATTTTCTCATCAGCATCACTTACTATGTTCTCATCTGTAGCTCGTTCATTGCTATACACATGTTGTCCCCTGTCCCACTCCCCCTGTGGAGTGTAACTCTTTCAGACTCCTGATGGCAGCTGGACCCCTCTCCTCCTCCTCCCCCGGCTCCTCCTCCTCGCCCGGCTCCTCCTCCTCTTCGCCCGGCCTCCTCCTCCTCGCCCGGCTCCTTCCCCACCTGGGTAGATGTGGTCATACCGAACTGGCCCACGGGCCTGGACATCTATAGCCTGTCCGTCCATGGGAGTGGATCCCTCCTTCACTGTAGTTCTCCCCAACGTTTCTTCTTTTTCCCAGGACCCTGGATTTTTTGGAGTTTTTCCTTGCTGAGAAGGAGGGTCTAAGGACAGGGGATGACTGGACGATGTTTCATTTGCTGCCTTACATGAATGTTGTTTATTCCTGTTTTGATATGTCTGTGTGTATGTTTTACTCATCCATATCTTGGAACGCCCTTAGAGGCAACTGTTGTTGCGATTTTGGGCGCTACAAAAATAAATTGAATTGAATTGAATTGAACTTGCTGTAGTTCATTTACTTTATTTCATGTCTTTAGGTGCACATGTGGCTACTGCGCTGCAATGCCTACAGAAGTGGAAAATAGATGCTGTCAAGAAACCCCCAAGGTGTGTTTGTTTTACAAAAACTTGTTTTCAGTTACTGTACGTTATGTAGGCGGCACGGTGGCTGAGTGGCAACACTCAGGCCTCACAGCAAGAAGGTTGCGGTTTCGATTCCCAGGTCGCCCGGGCCTTTCTGTGTGGAGTCTGCATGTTCCTCCCCATGTCTGGATGGGTTTCCTCCGGGTACTCCGGTTTCCCCCATCAACTTAAAACATGCAGCACCCCTATGAACTAACATCAAGGACAATGACATCCACCCTCCTGTGGGCTCACCACCCGCAGAGGGGTTCATAGGGGGGGTCAGGTGCTATGAGTATTGGGCAGCAAGCTGCCCCTGCGACCCAGCCGGATTAAGCGGGAGAAGATGGATGGATGGATGTATGTTATGTACACTGTTATTTATAATATATTTGGTAGGTGCGAGCAAGAATGGAAGAAGTCCCCAGCCAACCCACATGCATGGTGGAACATCCAGGATTTGAACCTGTGTCTCAATATTGACTCCCTTCAATGCCATTAATGTGGACAAAGCACAGTTTGGACCATTGCATGTAAGAGGAATGACTTTCATTATGGTGCCATTTTATAGTCAAACACTAAAAGTTACAATAAAAAAACATATCACTATTACTATACACAATATTAATAAATATTTTAAGTATTTTACTGACACTACAAAACACAGACAATATAAACTTATTTAACAATAAGTATTACACACTTTATAACTATATACAGTATAACTGTAGTCTCACTTAAAGCACACTGAATAAACTTTAAACATACAAATAGAATAAATAAGCATTGCACACTGTAATATCAATACGCATTTAACTTTTTAGAATAAAAAATGACTGCATGCTATGTGACTTGCTTTCACTGCAAAACAAAAATATAAATAGATAAGAATAAATTAATTATTGCACACAGTATAATGAGTTCTGTGCTTCAGTCGTTACAGGTACTGTACATACAGTTCTTTTGTGTCTTGGTGCTGGGGATGGCTAGAGAGTTTGTGTGATTCTGCCATCTTACATCGTCCTCCGAATATTGCAAGAGTTCCCAGATGAAGAGGGGCAGTATGGTGGTTTCAGACCGGTGCTGGATTAAATCATGATGTGAACGCAGAGACGACTGTTTCTTTGTCTGGACGAGGTGCTGAGATCCTTAGCATCTCCTGGACAAATGGAGCTGGGTCTGGAAACACCTCTTTGAAGATCAGGTCCAGGATGTCGTCAACATATTCTGCAAAAATGGACAATCATCTGTTACTTTTACCTGTTTGACCGTTTCAAATATTCTATTTACAATGTGACTGTATATACATTTTCAAAATTTTGGAGTTGACATTATTTATGGTACAGAGATTTTGTATTCCTGCTTTGCAAGTTATTTGTGACATTTGATATGTGTTGTTTTGTATAGCTGTTATTAAAATATTCCATATATGGCACAGTACTATATAGTTTGTGATGATAAATTTTGGGACACAAAAGTAATTAAAAACAGAGCAATTACTTAAGAAAAGTAGCCGCAGTTCTGAGGGGCCTTGCGATGCCTTCTCCCTTTTTATACTTTGGGTAAAACACCCTGAACATGTATTCGCCAGTTGCTTTTGTAGCTTTTTCACGTCCAGTGTTCTCATTGAAATGCATAGCTGCCAGGTACAGTATATAAAAAATAAATAAATAAATAGCAGTACTGTTGCATAATTAAACAAAGTACTTTCAAATACTCATCTACCTGCAAAGCATTCCCTGGAAAGGAAAAGATGCACTTTTTGGCGCAAAGCTCAGAATCACACTGTGGAAAGATTCCACTGCTTAAGTTTGCAAGTGTGGGCTCATCTTCTTCATTGTGGGGCTGTCTGAGTAACTATGTAGAAGAAAAACAAAAACACAATAATATTAGCCTTTAAGTTATTTCAGCCCAAGATCTATACTCACATAAAAACACACATGCTACCATTCACGTTTTTACCTCTTTATAGTATAAATGGTCATATACCTGTACTCCTGAAATGATGCTGGAGGGTTTTCATAGACAGCTGTGTCCCAGTTGTGCCTGTTGTTATCATTTTGGTCTGACAGCCCGTTGAAACAAACGAGGGTTGCACTGGAAGTTCCCAAAACAACAACATGCTAATTTTACAATATGCAATCGATAAGCAACATTTCTTTAGGATCCACTAGGTATTCTGTTTTAAAATTAATATTTAGGAAGACTCTTCTCCATCGTGATATCAAAACAAGGGAATAAACTTTGCGTTGTCGGTCTATACTATTACTACTCGACGCTACAAGCTAAATACAAGCTAGCTAAATACTTTATTTATTCGTTTATCGCTAAATACTCTGATACAGTAGCTGATGTTTTCTTACAACTCACATGTGGTCACTTGGTTGTTTGCAAAAACTCTCTCTGATAGGAATATTTACGTTTTTGTAGCTGCTCGTCGTGCCACCTGCTCCTCCACTGAAATGCACCGTATGTTTTCCTCCTATCCTGCGATAACAGGACAGGCTCCTAAACACCACTGTGTTTCTTCTTGGTAGTGGTTGGAACATAACGTTATGCATTAAAACTAGTTTGTGAAGATCCACAGTCACATAATACTACCCAAATCCACATGTGACCAAGTAGCAGCCTGCGCGCATCGCGTAAACAAGCGATTAGCCTATAGTGTGCTAAAAGCTACAGTGAACCATAGACCGTGTACATATATATATATGGTCTATGCACCGAACTAAACACAAGTGACCTGATGCAAGTAGTTACACAAATGACATGATACAAGTAGATATACAAACAACACAATGACAAACTACGTTACACATAGCTAATGCTAAAGTCAAAACCATTACATAAACCGCAACATCATATCAACAATAGTATTGTATATTTTGGTGTTTTTTTTTTTCTTACCGCATCAGTTGGATAGATTGAAGGAAATGATCCTTCTATAAAATGAAGCCTTTTTGCAAATCCTTTGCTGTACTGGTGCAGGTTTGTGAAGCGGTCGTCCTTGAAGTGGTTAGCACATACGAATAGCTTCTTGGGAACTTTCGCAGGCACATTTCCCCGAAAAATAAAAGTAATCCATGTACTTCTCAACAGTTCTGTGGCTGGAGGGCGGTGTAACGGTGTGTGTTGGTTAATACAACCAACGCTACGGACTTTCCTCATCATGTTGCGCTTGGACTACAAACCAAAAACAAGATGGCGGACCCGGAGAGCAATTAGACGGAAGTTATTGAACTTGTATTTCCTTTTTAGGAGATTTCCGCTGAAATTCTGTGATGTAACAGATCGAGAAAACGTAACAGATCGCAGAAAATGAAAACGGCGTGTCTGGACCGGAATTGAAAGATGTCTAAAAGTTATAAAGATATCTTTGTAACTACTGTATGGCTGAAACTGAGTTTTTATGAGTCAATACACACCATATATACCCAGGAAACACTACCAAAGAGCTAAAAAAGTTGATTTAGCATATGTGTTCTTTAAAACCATATTTTGGAAGATTCTCCATGGCGATAGATACATTTTATGCCATAATGTGGAATTACGGTGTTCCATAATTACATACATATTATATGTATGTAATATTTCTAAGGAGACAAACAGGCAACTAGGTCAGATAAGAGTCAGGTTTGTTGAGATTTTGAGACAAGGCCTGGCAGAGGACCCGAGCTGATGAGGGTGAGAGACCAACCACCGTGGAAGGTGAGAAACACGAGAGAGAGAGAGAGAGAGAGAGAGAGAGAGAGAGAGAGAGAGAGAGAGAGACCAGTCAACTTGGACAAAGGACAAAAGACATTTGAGCTAAAAAACATACAGTATGTGTGGTAGAGCAAGCAAGGGTTTTGACACCAAATATGAAATTTTATTTAGTTTACAATTTTTTGTTCCTTTAATTTTGCTCACCTAAAAATCGTATGGTGTAATATAAACCATGATATACCCTAAGTTGTTTAACACTAAATGTAAATACCAGGAAATTAAAGCTGGTATTTTGAACTCTTGTTAGGCCCGAGCGCCAGAGGCTGGCGAAGGACCTATTAGTATTGCATAGCGATGCTAATAGGAGGCGGAAACTAAAATGACGCGACGTGACTCGCCTGTAGTGACCAGGGACCCTCGCCATGACATAGCCATGCACCAGAGATTTCCAAAAATGTATATTGTCGGCCAAAAAAAAGCGGAACATTGTTCTCGTATCAGAATATTCTTCTTAAGCCCGAGCCCCTACAGGGCGTAGGGCCTATTGCTTTCGCTATCAACTGTTTTACGATCACCCCCTGCGTGAACAGCAGTATCCTAGCAACCCATTCAAAGCCCATTCACTCAATGAATGCAAAACATTTATAAAGCTTATTTACTGTGATATAATTGGGTATTTCAAACCTAATTACAACAGATATCGTCTGAATTATGCATCAATGCATTTAATTGAAATATTGTTCTCTGTATTGACCTTTATCTTCACCAATAGTTTCCATTTAAATGTTATACATGCTAAAACATAGCGTTTGTAAATGTTTTGTTAACTTTTCAGCTAATTAATTACCTAAAATATTTGTACATACACCCTTATAATTACATTTTCTATTGAATAAACAGAAACAAGATTCAATCAAGACTTTTTATTTAAGTTGCCACTACGGATAAACTTGAATAAGACCATTTAGAATGTTAAAAAGACCATTGGGCAAATGAAAAACAGTTGGACACTGATGAACACATTTCTTTTGCTATTCAGTCTTTACATACAATAGCACAGCATGTGATTAAAGCAAACCTAAAACATAACCAATTGTCATCACAAATTAACTATCCATCCATCCATCTTCTCCTGCTTAATCCAGCTGGGTCGCGGGGGCAGCTTGCTGCCCAATCCTCATAGCACCTGACCCCCCCTATGAACTCCTCTGCAGGTGGTGAGCCCACACCACGTGGACGTGGAGGGTGGACGTCAAGGTCCTTGATGTTAGTTCATAGGGGTGCGGGCATGTTTTGGGTTGATGGGGGAAACCGGAGTATAAGATAAGATAAGATATCCTTTATTTGTCCCACAATGGGGAAATTTCAGTGTTGCAATGCACAGTAAAGAGAACAGCAAGAAACAGTAGCAGCAATAGAGTACAGTTAAGTTAAAAATAGACAAACACTATAAGGATCTATAAAGATAAGGATTATAAAACTATGTATCATATAAATTGCTATCTTAAGACAATATATACAATAAATTGCAATCTAAAAACTATATATACAATAAATTACTATCTTACATTATTGCACAGGGTCCCAGTATTGCACAGGCAGCAGAGTTAGCAGTGTTCATTGTAAAGTCTGACAGCAGCAGGAAGGAAAGACCTGCGGAACCTCTCCTTCACACAGCGAGGGTGGATCAGTCTGTCACTGAAGCTGCTCTCCAGAGCAGACAGGGCGCCCTGAAGAGGGTGAGACTCCAGGTCCAGCATAGAAGTGAATCTGGCCAGAACCCTTCTGTCCCCCACCTCCTGCACCGAATCCAAGGCACAGCCCAGGACAGAGCTGGACTTCCTGATGACTTTGTCCAGTCTTCTCTTGTCCCTCTCTGTGATGCTGCTGCTCCAGCAGACCACACCGTACAGGATGGCTGATGCCACCACAGAGTCGTAGAAGGTCCTCAGGAGGGGCCCCTTCACTCCAAAGGACCTGAGTCTCCTCAGGAGGTAGAGCCTGCTCTGGCCCTTCCTGTACAGTGCATCTGTGTGGTGAGTCCAGTCCAGTTTGTTGTTCAGATGAACACCCAGGTACTTGTATGAGTCCACTCTCTCAATGTTCCTTCCCTGGATGTTCACTGGTGGGGGGGCAGTGGAGCGGCGTCTGCGGAAGTCCACCACCATCTCCTTGGTCTTCTCGGCGTTGATGAGAAGGTGGTTCCGCTGACACCAGTCCACAAAGTCCTGCATTAGTCCCCTGTACTCTGCGTCATCGTTGTCTGTGATGAGTCCGATAATGGCAGAGTCATCAGAGAACTTCTGCAGGACGCAGCTGACCGTGTTGTGCCTGAAATCTGCAGTGTAGAGGGTGAAGAGGAAGGGCGCCAGGACTGTGCCCTGGGGCGCCCCTACACTGCAGGTCTGAACATCAGACACACAGTCCCGGGTCCTCACAAACTGGGGCCGGTTTGTGAGGTAGTCCAGAATCCAGTCTGCCAGGTCGCAGTCCACCCCGGCTGCCTCCAGCTTGTCCCTCAGAAGCAGCGGCTGGATGGTGTTGAAGGCACTGGAGAAGTCAAAGAACAGAATCCTCACAGTGCTGCCGGGCTTCTCCAGGTGAGAGAGGGAGCGGTGTAACAGGAAGATGACGGCGTCCTCCACTCCGATGCCAGGCCGGTATGCAAACTGCAGCGGGTCCATTGCTGAGCTCACGGTGGAGCGGAGGTGGCCCAGGACCAGTCTCTCCAGTGTCTTCATCAGATGTGATGTGAGAGCCACCGGCCTGAAGCTGCTGAGGTCCTTGGCATGCGGTGTCTTTGGCACCGGTACCACACAGGAGGTCTTCCACAGCTGTGGTACCGTCCTCAGCCTTAGGCTCATGTTGAAGACATGCCCCATGACTCCACACAGCTCATCTGCGCAGGATCTCAGGAGCCTGGAGCTAATGTTGTTTGGTCCCGCTGCCTTCCTCGCCTTGATCTTCCTCAGCTCTCCCCTCACATGGGCTGTAGTGAAGGACAGAGCTGGGCAGGGGGGTGATGTGCTGGGGGGAGGGGTGCCTCCCTCTGCAGTAGTGGAGAGTCTCAGAGCTGGAGCAGAGGTGTGAAGAGGTGCAGAGGTGTGAACAGTAGCAGCTGTCTGTCCATTCATTACCCGGAGTACCCGGAGGAAACCCATCCAGACACGGAGAGAACATGCAAACTCCACACAGAAAGGCCCGGGTGACCCAGGGATCGAACCCACAACCTTCTTGCTGTGAGGACTGAGTGTTGCCACTGAGTGGCCAGCCTCAAATGAACTATACATTACAAATATTATTATTTATCATATTATCGGTACACAAAGAAGCATCATTTAGCGCAGCATGTTGTTTTAGAAAACCAAAAGCATAACCAATAGCCATTATTCATGAACACTGTACACTGTAAACCCGAACAGTTAAACTTTGTAAAAAAAATTTAGGCATTGAATACTCAAATACTTGAAATATGTTGAATGCACTCTAAATATTTGGGGTGTTTGAACAAATTTCCAGTTTTGATGTGACAGTGGTCAATCATTTAGAGTTCAAAATGTCTTTGTACTCAAAATGTTTGACAAGACGTGGTGTGACGTCACGTACGTGAGTTACGTGCTCCAGTCTTTCCACAAGTTTGAATCCGCCATCTTGGTCCTCTCGCTTCAGCGTAGTGATCCACATTTTTAGCAGCGAAAGCTCTTGACTTTGAGTCTACATATTTGGTTACATTTCTTTCATTCATTCAGTGTACATTTTGTTACCATTTTTACAAACGAACATTGCTTTGTATAGGCCAAGCGGGAGGAGAGGTGCAGCGGGTTTAGTGGGTCATATGCCCACTAACGGTTTCTCGAGTCTCCGAGCCCTCCCGCTCAGTCTAAGGCAGTGCGAAGCAAACGGCAAATAAACGGGAATATTGTTGAATGTATGGACGTATTGGGGATTTTGTGGACTAGTAACAAAAAGATTAAACTTTAATAAATTAAGAAATGAATTATCTACTGTCTGTTTAAAGTTTTGAGTTTGACTGCAGCGCTTTCCACGGAGGTGCGGGCAGCTCCGCCGCAGTGGCCGCAAGCCGAGGTGGGCCGAGGTGTTGTTCCCCTCCGGGTTAAAAGTGTAGCCCGGGCCGGGGTTAGGGAGTTTCGCCGGTGTCAGAGCCAAGCAAGGGTCAAAGCGGAACTTTGTGTTGAAGCGCGGCGGGTCCGTTCAGATCTCGTGGTGACACTGCGCTTCGCTCCGCTCCGTGATTACTCCGTCACACGGAGGATAACGTGTCTTCTCCATATATACGGTCTCATATATACGGTCATATATACGGTCTCATATATACGGTCTCATATATACGGTCTATGGTGTTCTCAATGGCACGGTGCACGACTGGTAATGAGCTCGATATACAGCAAGATGTGTGTTGTTGTGCGTGGTCTTTTCTGCTTTACAAGTTGTATTGCAAATACGTTAATCGTGTGATAATTTTTCTCCGTCCAGGGTAGTAAATTCCCTTCTGGGACCACCGCTGGACACTGTTCTCCATCTGGGGTGGTCAACTCCCTTCTTGGACCACCGCTGGACACTGTTCTCCGTCTGGGGTGGCAGAATCCCTTCCTTGACCACCACTGGACATTGTTCTCCGTCCAGGGTGGTAGATTCCCTTCCTTGACCACCGCTGGACACTGTTCTCTGTCTGGGGTGGTCAATTCCCTTCCTGGACCACCACTGGACATTGTTCTCCATCCAGGGTGGTAGATTCCCTTCTTGGACCACCGCTGGACACTGTTCTCCATCCAGGGTGGTAGATTCCCTTCTTGGACCACCGCTGGACACTGTTCTCCGTCTGGGGTGGTCAATTCCCTTCCTGGACCACCACTGGACATTGTTCTCCATCCAGGGTGGTAGATTCCCTTTTTGGACCACCGCTGGACACTGTTCTCCGTCTGGGGTGGTCAACTCCCTTCCTGGGCCGCTGCTGGACACTGTTCTCCGTCTGGGGTGGCAGAATCCCTTCCTTGACCACCACTGGACATTGTTCCCCATCCAGGGTGGTAGATTCCCTTCTTGGACCACCGCTGGACACTGTTCTCCGTCTGGGGTGGTCATCTCCCTTCCTGGGCCGCCGCTGGACACTCGTTTCCGTCTGCGGTGACTGTGTCCCTTCCTGGGCTGCTGCTGGTCGCTCCTCTCCATCCTGGGTGCCAGTTTCCCTATGTCCCTCTGTCCAGGCTCCCTCCACCCTCCCGTGTTTGTGTTGTTGTTTGGGACGTCTGGGAGCCGTCCCTTGAGGGGGGGGTACTGTCAGGGTTTGGTGTCTGTTATGTTTTCCCCCTCCCTTCTGTATCTGTCTGCTCCTCTCGGGGGTGTGGCTCGGCTAATGCTGCAGTGTGGATCACCTGCTCGGTGGTTCACCTACAGCTAATTGTCTAATTATGCAGCCATGTCCCTTGAACTTTGTGGACCACCGCTGGACACTGTTCTCCGTCTGGGGTGGTAGATTCCCTTCTTGGACCACCGCTGGACACTGTTCTCCGTCTGGGGTGGTAGATTCTCTTCTTGGACCACCGCTGGACATTGTTCTCCGTCCAGGGTGGTAGATTCCCTTCTTGGACCACCGCTGGACATTGTTCTCCGTCCAGGGTGGTAGATTCCCTTCTTGGACCACCGCTGGACACTGTTCTCCGTCTGGGGTGGTCAACTCCCTTCCTGGGCTGCCGCTGGACACTTGTCTCCGTCTGGGGTGACCGTATCCCTTTTTCGGCCGCTGCTGGAGACTTGTTTCCGTCCGGGGTGGCTGTGTCCCTTCCTGGGCTGCTGCTGGTCGCTCCTCTCCATCCTGGGTGCCAGTTTCCCTGTGTCCCTCCGTCCAGGCCCCCTCCACCCTCCCGTGTTTGTGTTGCTGTTTGGGACGTCTGGGAGCTGTCCCTTGAGGGGGGGGTACTGTCAGGGTTTGGTGTCTGTTATGTTTTCCCCCTCCCTTCTGTATCTGTCTGCTCCTCTCGGGGGCGTGGCTGGGCTAATGCTGCAGTGTGGATCACCTGCTCGGTGGTTCACCTGCAGCTAATTGTCTAATCAGCCCCACTACTTGGTTCTGTCCTTTTCCTTTGTTCGGTGTGAGTTCATTCCTCCTCTATCCCTTGTCTACGTCCTCGTCCTGCTTGTCCACGTCCATGTCATCCTGCCTGCCCTTGTCGTCCAGTCTGTCTACCTGTGAGTCTACCCCAGTGTCTTCCCTCTGTCTATGTCTCGAGCCAGTTTCCATCAACACATCCTTCATTCCCGGCAATAAACCTGTTTAACATCTACCTGCGCCTATGTCTCTGCTTTGGGGTCCTCAACCACACTCAAACCATGACAAAAACCCCAGAAACTGCATAGCAACAGTTTCCTGCTTTCGCCATACTGTTTACTGATTGGTCAAGCCAGACACACACACACACACACACAATTACACATGTATACACACTTTTGCACACACATAAATACACACATATACATACATGTACATACATACACGCACACATATGCAACCACACACATATGCACACACACATACTACACAGAAACACACATATGTAAATAATAATAATAATAATAATAATAATAATAATGCATCAGTTTTATATAGCGCTTTTCAGGACACTCAAAGACGCTTTACAGAGCATTATTCATTCACTCCAGACCCGCTGGTGGTAAACTACTATTGTAGCCACAGCTGCCCTGGGGCAGACTGACGGAAGCGAGGCTGCCAATCTGTGCCATCGGCCCCTCCGACCACCACCAACACTCACGCACACACCACTTTCATACTAGGCAATGTGGGTGATGTGCCTTGCCTAAGGACACAATGGCTTTTTTGCGACTGGCGCCCCCCTGTGGCACCTGGAATTCCTTGTGGTCTCCCATCCAAGTACTAACCAGGCCCGGCCCTGCTTAGCTTCTGAGATCTGACGGGATCAGGCTTTGACGAGCCGGTATGGCCACGTACACACATACATACACACAGACACTACACACACACATACACGCACACAAATACATACCGACACACGTATCTACAACCACACACACATATACACATATACACATGTACATACACACACACACACAAAACTAGACCGGGTCTAGACAAGGTCTAAACCAGACCCAGATTTATTTAACCAAGTGAACATTTACAAAATGTTACCAAATGTTCGTGAGCTGCGGTGCTCCGTGAGCCGCAATGCTTGCTACAGGCCGCGGTGTTCCATGAGCAGCCGCGGTGCCCCGTGAGCAGCCACGATGCTCTGGGCGCTTGTACATGTATTTTTACAAGATCGCTTATGTATGAGATTGAAATCAATCACCATTACACAGAGTAAAAAAAACATTCCCCACATACATACTCACGCGCATGCACAAAACTAGACCAGGTCTAGACGAGGTCTAAACTGCCTAGCAACAGTTTCCCGGGGCGGGAAACTGTTGCTAGGCAGTTTAGACCTGGCATACTGCTTTCTGACAGACAGCAGCAGAACTTTCAGACAATAGACAATTCATTGTCAATGCAGCTAAATTCCATTAACAAAGCAGCTTTACTTTACCACACATTTGATTTAACCAGCAATGTAAAGTAAAAAACTCATGATCCTACCTTGATCCAGAGATCCCAGGCGGTCTTCAATTGACAAAAAGGCAAAGAATCACGCAATGTCCTCAATCAATCAAAGTCCAAGGACTTACAAGGATGTACAAATGTTCACAGACAAAAGACAAGCGACAAAACAGTAATCCGGTGATCCGATGATCGCAAATATGAATCCAAAGGAGGAGAAATTACAGCTCTGACTTCGACAACGACGTACAGAGAGGCAGGAGGAGCAAGTCTGCGCGCCTCTATTTAAAGCCTTCTGCTGCGTCATCAGTGGGGTGATCTCTCAGCCAATCAGGAGCCTAGGAAACCGGCACTTCTCTCCTTTGATGTGTGTCTTGGCCAATCAGGAGTGACTTTGCTCTGGTTTTAAATAAAACCTGACAGAGCCGCTCCGGACACAGACACATCAAAGAGCAGCAGTCTGACGTGTGTCTCAGCCAATCAGGACGCACTGCTCTGGGTTTGAAAGTAAACTGGATCACAGGCCCCAATCACGTCTAATACACTGATAAACATGCACAACTGCACATTTTATTCAGTTAAAACATATAAATTATTAGAAATTATTTTAATATCATTGATGGATTTCAATGATTTAGAATGACACCATATGCATGCAGTTATTTAACCCTAATTTTAATTTTAATTTCAAAAGGCTGTAACTTAAAAGTGATTACAAAATTACTGTAAATTAGGAAAATATTATAATAAGGGGGATTAAATTTACCCATCTAATTTGTATATTATGACATCATATATATATATATATATATATATATATATATATATATATATATATATATATGTATATATATATATATATATATATATATATATATAATTTCTTTTTCATGAAATGTCACATGTTAGAATGATAAAATGCAGTACTTCTTTCTCCCAAAAATGCTCCTCACCTTATGTATACTATATGGTACAATACTGACTGCTCAAGTAAATAGCAAACAAACTGTAAATCATTACTAATAATAACTGTTATAATTGTTTAGACCTGCTTCAGTCCTGGTTTAGACCATAGACCGTATATATGAGTGGACATAGCTATCCCGTTAGCCGCCGCGTGCCAAATGGGAAGTGCGCCAGGAGACTCTTCCGGCTCCTTCTCTCCCTTTTTCCCATTGACTTACATTGGGATCTTATTGCTCGTCTCTCTGTACCTGTAGCTGTGAGTCTCGTCATTTTGGTCTTAAAATGTTTGTATGAACCCGCTCTACATGATCCTGATTTTTTACCCCGCTATTTTGTCCATCAAAAAACCCTATTCATAACATAGAGCCTGGCTCCAGATTTGCCCCTGTAGCCGTTAGCATCACGAGCCTCATTTGAGCGACGCTAAACGCTATGGGTGACGTCACGCTCACTTAGTCCACTTCTTTTATGCAGTCTATGGTTTAGACAGATATTACAAACATGGGAAATTTTCCACTCTTGGCCAGCAGGGATGCAAAGACTCCTCCCCCAAATATTTAAGCAAATACCACATGCACGAGCTTAGTCTGGTCATGCTGAAAATTGAATCACTGATCCATGATCTCGGCCTGAATATAATACACTATAAAGCATATGAAAAATTACACTATAGCGCCCCCTAACATAGACGTGAAACGCAAACATTACTAGATTTGGACCAAATTTGCCACTTAAATTCTGTGAATAGCTATAAGCAAAAACATATATTACTGACATGGGACATTTTTCACGGTTGGCCAGCAGGGGCGCAAAGACTCCTAAAAGAATAAATGAATAAAGGTGCACTATGAATTTTTTCTGGTGCTGGGCATGGCATTTGCTAGGGGTGGCGTTTATTGGGCGCAGTGTGCTGGACTCAGTGTGTGGGGCGGGGCTGGAGAGGGCTGTTTGATGCCGCTTGCGGCTTTAATTTTTTTTCTTCTTTCTTCTGCTCTTTGAGCTCTAATTTGACCCCCTGAACACGCTCAAAAACTCACCAAATGTTGCCCAAAATTCAGAAGTGGCGAAAAATTTGATAAAATATATGTTGCATGTATGGGCATAAAAAACTGGCACCACAGCGCCACCTGCAAAAGTCAAAATACATTGCGCCTATGGGAGACGTCTAGAAGTAAAGTTTGTCGTACAGTCACGAAATTCGCTACACACATTCCTCATGTGTAGACAGAAAAAAAAAGTATTATTATGGCCACACCATCTGACCAACCAGAAGGCGGCCATCTTGGATTGAAATTTTAAAAATGCGGACTCAGCATTTTCACTCACGTCGCATTTGAACGAACTCCTCTGAAGGCACTTTGCCCACGGGGGTGAAAATCACCGTACATCAACCAGAGAAGTGGGGCATCAAACGATAGCTGAATTTTTTAAATAACTGTCACGGTTATCGATAACTGTCAGATTTTTTGCAATTTTCCAATGTTATAATTTCCTCCCGTTCGGCCATACAAAGTCCGATTGGGCTCAAATTTGAATCACTTGTAAAACTTTCATGCCAAAGCTGACTAATTGTGGCACAAGCAAAAATGGTTTGATTGCGCCTCCTACAGAACACAACAAAATTTTGCATGGAAAATTTTAGTTTCTCTAAAATGTACAAATTTTTGCCCAAAATTACTTTAGGTCATCTCAATCAAAAAAGCCAATGTAAACCATATGGTATTTTTAACCGTGTTGCTATGGTGATGCACAAATCTCCAATGTTATCCTAATGGGAGAGATCTGATAAATTCCCATTCATGAAAAAATATTTTACTTTCACTGAATATTCTCAAATTTCGCACAATGACTCTTCATGCCATCCCGATCAAAAAAATCAATAACAACCATGAGGAATTTTTAACTGTGTTACCATGGTGATGCATGAATACTCCAATGTTATCCTAATGGGAAAATTTCTACAATTTCTTACATTTCAAAGTCATATAACGTCTTAGTAGTTTCATTGAAGAATGTCAAATTCTTCAGGTCAGTTTGATCAAAAAAGTCCGGGGGGCCAAAGTTGTATTTTGCACGGTGTTGCCATGGCGATGTCCCAAATTGTCCATGTTTGTCTATGTTAGCACATCAGCATCTCCAGTGTGTGTGGACTTTATGTGTTTAGGGACAAGTTCAGCCCAAAGCCACAAACACACAGAGACAAGAGGCTCATCAGCGCCGGGTCAGACGAGTGCGACACGCGGCCCGAGGGCCGTTCGATGCCGCTTGCGGCTTTAATTATTATTATTTTTCTCCTAACGCACTCACCCATTTTTCACCCAGTGAAAAATTACAAAAACTTGGCCATGTGTTAGCGACTCCAGATCTCTAACTTTTGGCTATTTCCATTTTCAATAAATAAATAAAATGGCTCGTCAGCGCCCCCTAATGAGACAAAAATGCATTAGGGAATACGAATGACACCAAAAAAAATTTGCACGTAGAATCATGAAATATTACACAGAAGTTGATCATGTAGTAAGTAAAAAATATTATTATAGCCACGCCCCTTGACAGACCAGAAGGCGGCCATCTTCGATTAAAGTTTACGAAGCTGAAACGCACTCCTCCGCGGTCGCTCACCCGAACGGCCTCAAATTTGGTCCACATTATCTCCAGGGGCGGAACGTTGTAGCAGCCGATAATGTAATAATGGCCAATAATGTAATAACTGCCTATAACGTAATATTTTTTCATGTAATAAAACCAATAATGTAATAACTTGCCAGTAATGTAAGAAAATGTGTGGAACAATAATGTAACCTGATGCCAATAATGTAGTAACATATTACATTATTGGTTAGTTTAATAAAAATTAAAAAAAAAAAATCTTTAAAATTAAATAACTGCAGCCACTAAGGTAATAATTTCTTCTATATCACTTAATCAAAGATGTATTTATTAAATTAAAAGTGTCACACTACATTAGAATGTATTGTTACTATTGTCTCTTTCCAATAGCTGTTAAAAGAACTGGTCACACTCTCTTTTCTTCTCTACATAACTGTCACTCTCAACTAGCAGCCAGAATTATTTATCTAGTCATATCCTGTCATATTCTGTACCTGGGGAAGGGGGCAGTTGTCAGCAGGCTTCATTACATCTGTGGCAAAATGTGAAAAAGGTCATTTTAATAATTCATGGTGTTTACTTGAAAAACAAAACAACAACAAAAAAAAACATTTCTTGTATCTTAGAGTTTAGAGCAATGTCAAAGTTAACTATGTTAAATCTAGTAAATGTTCAGCGAACTATTAGCATTGCAACATTAGCATTAAATGAATCCCGGCAATTAATCCCATTAATTTGGGGAAGGCAATTAATTCCTTCCTCACATAAATCTTGCTCAGCAAAACTGGGAAAATATGGAACTCAAATTCTTTTTAGCAGCACTAGTGCAGAGCCTGTACAGTCTGCACTGTGTCTGTACCATATATGAATGGACAGAGCCAAACAGGAAGTGCTCCAGGAGGATCTTCTGGCTCCAATTGACTCACATTGGGATCTTGTGGCTCCTCTCTCTGTACCTGCTGCTGTGGCCTCATCATTTTGGTCTCAAAATGTTCGTATGAACCCGCTGCATTTTTCATTCTGAATTTTTTTTTCTCCACAATTTTGCCTGTCAAAAAATTCCCCTTCATAACATAGAGCCTGGCTCCAGATTGGCTCCTGTAACCGTGAGCATCATGAGCCTCATTTGAGTGGGAGTAAATGCTGTGGTGACGTCACACTCGCTTAGTCCACTTTTTTTATACGTCTATGGTCTGTACAGTCCACGGTGCTGGTGTCCTGTCGACTTGAGCTCCCTGTGCATGTGCACAACCCCCAAGGGCCGTCCCAGTTTAAATGCCGTCGATTTGAGCTCCCGAGGCAGAAGTGGAGAAACGAGTCCCATTTTAAAAATGTATTGGTTTTATTGTATGTTTTGACCAGAAAGTAAACATAAACATGTGCATGTTGAATTCGCGGCAGAATACCTATGTTAGATGATTGAATAGTTTGGATATAATATTTTTATTTTTATTTATTTATTTATTTTTAATGTATCACAGGCTCCAGTGTGAATTTCCTATTATGATATAGTGATATTTTATTTATACAGTACCTTTGAAACAAAGTTATGTTTTTTACACATGTAAATAAAATAAAATATGATGTAATGAAAATGATAACGATAAAATCAAAATTGTGGCTGTACCGGCTTGTCAGATCTCAGAAGCTCAGCAGGGCTTGGTTCGTACTTGAATGGGAGACTGCTGGGAATTCCAGGTGCCACAGGGGGGGCGCTAGTGGTAAAAAACTGTTGTTGTGTCCTTAGGCAAGACACTTCACCCACATTGCCTAGTATGAAAGTGATGTGTGCGTGCCAGGTCTCCCTTGAAAAAGAGATTAATAATCTTAATGGGACTTTCCTGGTTAAATAAAGGTTAAATTAAACATTCTATGTCTAATGCTATTTAATATGAAGATTTGGGTGTTTCCAGTCATTTCTTTCTTTTATAGAACTATATATAGTTCTCTTATACTTATGTGATGGAAGATATAAGCCTGGCAAAATGAGCTACCTCTGCCCAAATTCATATAAATGAGTAACCCTATGGTCATGAGCTCTGGGTAATGACTGAAAGGACGAGATCGCGGATACAAGTGGCTGAAATGAGTTTCCTCCGCAGAGTGGCCGGGTGCTCCCTTAGAGACAGGGTGAGGAGCTCGCTCACACGGGAGGAGCTCGGAGTAGAGTCGCTACTCCTCCACGTCGAGAGGAGCAGCTGATGGGAGGGCATCTGTTCTGATGCCTCCTGGACGCCTCCCTCAGGAGGTGTTCCAGGCATGTCCCACCGGGAGGACGCCCTGGGGAAGACCCAGGACACTCTGGGCCTGGGAACGCCTCGGGGTCCCCCGAGGAGCCGCTGGAGGAAGTGTCTGGGGTGAAGGAAGTCTGGGAGTCCCTGCCATAGACCATATATAAAAGTGAACTAAGCAAGTGTGACGTCACCCACAGTGTTCAGCGCCGCTCAAATGAGGCTCGTGATGTTCACGGTTACAGGAGCAAATTTGGAGCCAGGCTCTATGTAGGATTTTTTGTTTGACATTTAAGTTGTCGGCTATTTTATATTTGTTATTTTTTTATCTCTCACATCGGGAGAAGTGGATGGATGGTGTACCCCTGCGTACCACGCCTACTACACCACTGATCACTTGACTAGCTTAACTATTGTCTCAATATTGACACTTAGAGATGTTAAAGTTACATCCCAGTATAAATCAAACCATCCTGTCTGAACCAGTTTTTCTGGTCTTTTTCCTACTGAGCATTTGGTGACCTGAGCAAAACATGAATTCAATTGCAGCACAAGGAGAGCAAATTTAACAGTAGCTGGTTGACTGATAAAATAGTTGTTCATTATGTAGGCAATACATGCTTGAGTTACTTGTTATCCATCCTCTATTTAGAGTTCAAAGTGTAGAGTCATTTACTCCTGATTTAACACATCACAGGTACTGGACACATGAGAAGAGACTAAATGAAAATACTGCAATACTGTCATCTCCTGTATCATTTGGGAATGTACAGGCCACTTTCTTTACACACACACACACACACACACACACACACACACACACACACACACACACACACACACAAATTTGAAAAATAGGAAATAGAAAAACAGTGATTCATACACTGAAGGAGAAGTGCTGGGCTGACCAACTCCACACCTGAAGTCGGTCCTCAGTCCAACTGCTCAGTTTGTTAGTTTAGGACATAAAGAGGAGTGGAAAAGAGTATCGTCATGACTACGCACAATACACACACACGCACAAGCACACGTACACACACAAGCACACGTACACACACAAGCACACGTACACACACAAGCACATGCACACATACATGCAAGTACATGCACATACACAAGCACATGCACACACATGCACACGTACACACATGCACATGCACACACATGCACATACACATGCACACACACACAAGCACATGCACACACACAAGCACACACAGGCACACACATGCACACACACACACAAGCACACGTACACACACAAGCACATGCACACACACAAGCACATGTACACTCATGCACACGTACACACGCACACACAAGCACACACATGCACACATACACACATGCACACACATGCACATACACATGCACACATACACACAAGCACATGCACACACACAAGCACACACAGGCACACACATGCACACACACACACAAGCACACGTACACACACAAGCACATGCACACACACAAGCACATGTACACTCATGCACACGTACACACGCACACACAAGCACACACATGCACACATACACACAAGCACACACATGCACACATACACACATGCACACACATGCACATACACATGCACACATACACACAAGTACACACATGCACACGCACACACACAAGCACACACAGGCACACACACCCACATACACATGCACACGTACACACACACATGCACACACATGCACATACACATGCACACGTACACACACACATGCACACACATGCACATACACATGCACACATACACACATGCACACGCACACACACAAGCACACACATACACACATGCACATACACATGCACACACACATGCACATACACATGCACACACACACACACACACAAAGCACATCACATACACAGAGAAGCAAACTGTTTACTGGAAGAAGTGATGGACATTTTTCTTTCTTTTAATTTTCTTGGGCTGCTTTTCAGTGAATAGATGTACGTTTATTGAGCTTTAGTTTAGTTTAGTTTGCTTTAGTTTGATGGTACCGTAGAGTAATGGGACGACTGGAATTATTTTCTGTTTTACAGATCATAGTTTTGTATGAAGATGTTAAAAAGTGGACAAGTGTCATAACGCTGTCAGTTACTTGAATAGTTTGAATTTGAAAACATTTTGGAAAAACATGTGTGGTTCAATTAAAAGGTTGGATTAAAATGAAAAGTTGTGTTCTTTATTTGAGAATACTCAGTTTTAGATTTCATTGTACTCTTTATATGTGAGTAATACTTTGAATATGCAAACATATACATGTATAACAGTAGAAACTGTAGAAACTACTGAGAGAAAGTGTAAGTCCATTGTGTAAGTCAGTGATTTTCAACCAGTGTGCCGCGGCACACTAGTGTGCCATGAGAGATCGTCAGGTGTGCCGTGGGAAATTATCTAATGTCACCTTATTAACCATTGTTGGGTGTCTGTGCTGTAATAAAGTGTGGCAAATATTTCGGGTCATGTCCGAATATCTTGACAAAAGCGGGCTTACATGGGAAAACTGCACAGGTGTCTGCACTGATGGAGCTGCAGCCATGGTTGGGCGTATCAAAGGCTTTGTAAGTTGGGTCAAAGAAAAAAAAAACAGATATTACTGTCACACACTGTTTTTTGCACCTTGAGGCCCTCATTGCAAAGACCTTACCAGCAGATCTATCTCCTGTGTTGGATGATGTTGTGTACATAATGAACTTTGTGAAGACGTGACCTTTGAAATGTCGCTTATTTGCGTCTTTGTGTGAGGAAATGGGAGCAGAACAAAGTCTTATTGCTCCACACGGAGGTCCGTTGGCTGTCGCGCGGCAAAGTGCTGGCCCGTGTGTAGGAGCTGTGAGAGGAACTTAAAGTTTTTCTGACAAACGAGAGGTCCGATTACTCAAAGCTGCTTGCAAGTGATGAGTGGTGTGCAAAGCTGGCATACCTGGCTGATATATTTCATCATCTGAATGAACTGAACACACGGATGCAAGGCAGAAATGAAAACCTGCTTACAAGCACTGATAAAATAAATGGATTCCGTTTAAAGGTGCAGCTCTGGCAACAACATGTGCAGCATGGCAACCTTGAGATGTTCCCACTCACCGAGAAACTGCATGATGGCAACACTGCTGCAATGTGTGAGGTGACTGGCACACATTTGAAAACTCTTGAGGAGAAGTTGTCATTTTATTTCTCTTCAGCCTTCACAGAATGCCTTGACTGGGTTAGAGACCCATACAGCTCAGCATCCATTGCTGGTAAGTACATGACTTTAAAGGAGCAAGAGGAACTCATTGAACTGAAACAAGATTGTGGTTTAAAGCTAAACTTTGCTGATCTTCCTTTGGACAGTTTTTGGTTATCTGTTGCCAAGGAGTTCCCCATTCTGGTCACAAAGCTATTTTGACATTGCTCCCGTTTTCAACCACATATCTGTGTGAGCTGAGCTTCTCAAGCTTGACTCCGATAAAAACTAAAAACAGAGAGACTGAGAGCTGTTGAAGAAGAGCTTTGTGTGTCTTTCTACCATTCCTGCCAGGATATCCAATTTGTGTTCATTGAAACAGGCCCACGTTTCACACTAAGTGAGTATAAATACATTTAGAAACTATATTATTAACTATATGTATTATATGTACTGTGTTAAAATGTAATTTTGGTTGGTGGTGTGCCCCAGGATTTTGTAAATGTAAAAAATGTGCCGCGGCTCAAAAAAGGTTGAAAATCACTGGTGTAAGTGATCAGGTATTTAAGCAGCTCTTTGAAAGAGACAAATGTAACAACATATCTCAAAGTGTGACACTTTAAATTCAATTAATAAATCTTAAAGGACTAAAGGAACAGCATGTAAGTTTGTGGCCAAAGCTGGTACTGGATCATGTATGAAATACTGCAGAGCAGAGGATCTCCTCCACCAGACAAGAGGTCACCAGGTAGGCTGCTGAAATCAGATGGATGAAGGGAGGCACAACAGTTCAAAACACATAATATACACATAATGACAACAAAATATAAGCAGAGGGCTGCAATTTATATGGGAAAGGGAATATTCAGGCTGGATTACTGTTGTCAGTGATAAAAGCATTTGAACTTATCATGATTCCTCAATGTCTGTGACCAGTTCTTTTAACAGCTATTTGCTATTTGCTATTTACAATACATTCTTATGTAGTGTGACACTTTTAATTTTATAAATAAATCTTTGATTAAGTGATATAGAAGAAATTATTACAGTAGTCGTTGCAGTTATTTCATATTAAAGATTTCTTTCATTAAACTAGCCAATAATGTAATAACTAACCAATAATGTAATATGTTACTACATTATATTACATTATCGTTTCAGACATTTTCTTACATTTTCTTACATTACTGGCAAGTTATTACATTATTGGCGTTATTACATTAAGAATTATTGCATTATAGGCAGCTATTACATTATTGGCCATTATTACATTATCGGATGCTACAAACAATATCAAAAAATATCCACATACCCACAAACTGTCTGACAGTCTCTGAGCAGTGAAGCGAGAAATAATGAACACAAGTTTTGGATTTTTACAAATTGCTCCTATTTGCTCAAACAAACTCTGAT
This sequence comes from Odontamblyopus lacepedii, assembly GCA_034769755.1. NCBI lineage: Eukaryota > Metazoa > Chordata > Actinopteri > Gobiiformes > Gobiidae > Odontamblyopus > Odontamblyopus lacepedii. Next base: position 5,071,387 of record CM068361.1, on the reverse strand, counting down.
TTCAATGAAATTTGACTCAGTTCTTAAACTCTCTGCCCTAAAGCTACTGAAGGTGAAACAATTTAATTTGGTGGGTTAGCGCCCCCTACAGATTGAAATAAAACATGACCCACCAAACACATTCAGAAACTCACCAAACTTTGCCAAAAGTTCCGAAATGATGAGACATTCGAGAAAATATAGGTTTCATGTGTGGGGATCAAAAAATGGAGATAATACGCCAGCTCGAATATTAGGCTCCGCCCACTCCTATGGGAGCAGTTCCAGCTCAACTTTGTTGTAGAGCCACGAAATTTGGTACACGCATTCGTCACATGAAGACAAACAAAAAATATTATTATGGCCACGCCTCCTGACAAAGCAGAAGGCGGCCATCTTGGATTGAAATCTTCAAAATGCAGAGTCCGCATTTTGGCTCATGTGTTTGAATGCAGTCCTCTGAAGGCGCTGCACCCACAGGGCTGAAAATCACCGTACATCCCAAATTTGGGAATTGAATTCTGTGCATGACTATGAGCAAAGAACTACATTATGGACATGGGGAATTTCTCACTGTTCTCCACCAGGGGTGCAAAGACTGCTCAAAAATCATTTAAAGGTGCACTATTTAATTTTTCTGATGGAGGATGTGTTGGCCTGGGAAATTTGAATCATTAATGCGTGATATCGGCCTGAATATAATACATTGTAAAGCATATGAAAAGTGTGGTTGGGGCTTACGGTTATGAGGGTTAGTGTGGGGCACGGCGTTTGTATGGCACGATGTGCTGGGTATTTGCTGAGCGCAGCGTTTTTGGGGCACGCTGTTAGTGGGGCACGTCATTTTGTAGGGCACACCGTTTGCGGGGTTCGGCATTTGCATGATGGAGAGCAGTTTGTCCAGTGTCCTCCTGGCCCTCACTGTGACACATGTCTCCAACTCACAGCCGATCACGTTACCAGCTTTAATGTTCAGTTTGTCAATCTACTCAATGTCCCTTTTATGGGTGCTGCTCCCACAGCAGACCACAGTGAAGTACAGGGCACTGGCCACCACAGACTGGTAGAAGATCTCCAGTAACTTGAAAGACCTGAGTTTTCTCAAGAAGTAGTCTACTCATGCCCTTCTTGTACACAGCATACAGTTGTCCCTCCACCAGTCCAGCCTGTTGTTCATATGGACACAAAGGTACTTGTAACAGTCCACTATTTCCACATCATGGCCCTGGACGGTGACAGGCTGCACTGGTGTCCTCTTTCTCCTGAAGGCAATCACCAGTTCCTTGATCTTGTCAATGTTCAGGAGCAGACGGTTTGCCTGGGACCACTTCATAAAGAAGGAGCTGACACCCATCCAGGGCAGTTTCTCACTCATCAGGGCTGGATTGTATTAAAAGCACTGGAGAAATCACAGAACAATATCCTCACAGAGTCCTTAACACCAACCAGGTGTGAGTGAGTCCACTGCAGAAGATAGATTATTGCATCTTCCATGAGTAAATGGCACTGAGAGGCAAACTGTAGAGGATCCAGGGATGATGCCACCAGGGGTCTGAGCTGAGCCAGAACAAGTCTCTCAAATACTTTTATGACATGAGATGTCAAAGCAACTGGTCTAATGTCCAGATGGACCAGGCTTCTTGGGCAGTGGCACAAAGCAGGAGTTCTTTAATAGCACTGGGATCCTTTCAAGCTTCAGACTCACTGTGAAGAGAAAGTGCATAATCTCAGCGAGCTGTGCAGCACATGTCCTCAGCACGTGGGGGTTGACTTGGTCTGGTTCAGGAGACTTGCTTAGATGAACCCAGCTGTCTTCTCACCTGGGCAGGACTGGGTTCCTCTGTGGGGGTGTGGGTAGGTGTGGGAGCAGAGGTGATGGGCTGATGAATGGCCATCGGAGTGGTCTGTGGTGAGGTGGGGATTGGGCGTCTGGGAGGTGTAGAGATGGATGTGCCAGGGGATGAGAAACACTTAAAATGCAAATTGAGTAGGTTTGATTTGTCTGGGCTATTGTCTTGCTGCTCAGTTTTGGAGAGATCTGTGATGGACATCATCCCCCGCCACACTTCTCTGGTGTTATTCTTTGGGAGTTTAACCTCCAATTTCCTTCCACAGGCCTCCTGCACCCTCTTCACCATGTCCTTGTCACCAACTCCTTCAGCTGGCTGGTGATCTAGGGTTTGTAATTGGGGTAACTGTGAACAGTGGATGGGGGGACGACTGTATCCTCACAGAAGTTGATGTAATCTGTTATCTAGTCATGGCCACAGGTTGCCTCTTCACTGAGACTTTAAGAGGACAGGATTGTGGTCTGATCATCCAAGTGGGGGCAGGGCTGTGACACTGTATGCCTCCATAGAATTGGCATACAGCAGGTCCAGAGTTCTATTGTCTTTTGTGAGTTTTACAATCCACATACTGGAAAAGTGTGGGTAAATCACTGGCCAAGGAGGCATGGTTGAAGTCACCAGAAATCAGTAGTAGAGCCTCCAGGTGTTTCGACAGTGCTCAGCAACCACAGTACCCTGCCAGGCAGCATCTTCATCCGCTAAGGGAGGGATGTGAACTCCAGTGAACAGGACAGAAGTACATTCCCTTGAAATAATATGGACGCATACTGACTGAGGTATTGCAAAGGATCGATTTTCCTGCAAAATATCAGTGCTTACAATATAAATAAATAAATAAAAGTTTTATGATTAAAGGGTCAGTCAATATTTAGGGTGGAGTAGAGATAATCATACCAAGAGATGATACCAATCTAAATTTCAAAATATAATTTTGGCATGGTCTTCTTTATTACCTCTTTTGTATAGCTGAGATTTTTAATACATTTATATGCTCATGCCTTATTTGACACATGTCTCTTGTTATATTTTTTGCTACTTATTTAGAATATATTATTTATATATTTTACACTTTGTATTATATTACTGTATATGTGATGTGTGCGCCCTTCTGGATCAATAAAGTTTGTCTAAATTCTTTGTGTTGGAGGAGTTTCATCCCTCCCCTATCAACCAAAAACATGCAGCACCCCTATGAACTGAAATCAAGGACCGTGACGTCGTCCGGTGCTTGGCCGGGCTCAGTCCAAAAGGACAACGTGGGTCCACCCTCCTGTGTGCTCACCATCCACAGAGGGGTTCATAGGGTCAGGTGCGCAGAGGACTGGGTGGCAAACTGCTGCCCCAGCGACCCAGATGGATGAAGCGGAAGAAGATGGATGGATGGAGTTTCGGTGCATTTTAATGGTATCAGATTGAAACAAAAATCACTGATATTGCCCATCATTACTGTGGAACATTAAAAGCAAAGCAATAACATCTCCATGGAGACCAGCAGGAGGCAGATGCTCCACCACAAAAGTAACAGTGCACTTTACAGCGGGGGTATTTTTTAGAGGTTTCTACTGTGTTATAACATTTCATCAACAAAAGCATGCCTAAAGAGGTTTTACATGTCATCCATGCATGTTTGAGTACTTGAATTATCTCTCCCAGAACCCTGCTTATAGTTCGCTGTAAGATTCTGTCAAATGCCCTGCCCACAAGCCTACGTCACCCATGCTTCGACACGATAATTCTCCATAAATATGCAAAAAACTGTACACTGTAACTTAACAACCCTGGAGCGATGTGTATCAGAGTCAATGCACGCTGATTGTGTTGTGATACATAGTGCTCTGAAGATGGGGTGACCTAACCCAGAGAGCTAAAGTAGTAGCTCCAAAATGAAAGTGAAACTTATAAAACAATGTTAATACGCTGTTTTTGGTGAATATAGCATTTTCAAAACTTAGTGATCTACATATATTACATTTTGGCAGTTAACACCCCATAGAAGTAAAATACCCACTCTTTAAGATGATGATTTATGATAAGATACTAAAAGCCACACATGTACATCAATTACAGATTATACCCATTTTAGCTCTGTTTTGTGTTGTGTTTTGGTCAGTACTTGTTGAATTGTTCGGGTGATAATGTCAGTGCATTAACCCCCCGTGGACCCCCCAGACCTGTGTCCAGTCCAGTCCTGCTCGGAGTCCCCTCTCTAATAGGCTTAGTGGATTAGGAGCCTAACAGAATGGTGCTCCGTCGTCCCAGTGCTTTCTCATTTCTCTGCTAAATGAAAAGAGGCAGAGGATTCACACCGGGCCACCGGGAAGCACACTCCAGCTCGGGCTTGTTCGTCTGAAGAGGGCAACACGCGAAGAGCCGATCCCCCTCCCCAGCTTCGTCTAATTACTGGCCTGATCACCGGGATGACCTTTCACACCGGCTGGACAGAAGAAAGCGCTGGCACCTTGATAGAGTGAGATAATAAGCACAGGAGCAGAGGCGGAGGGGAGGACGCGGAGAGCCACGCAGTAATTGTACCTTTTCATCCTATAGGGGAGAAACCAAATGACAATCATTTACTCCTGTGACAAAATGGGATTTAAGCCTAGAATATTACACTATTTTTATTTTACTGCCCAGGTCCCAAACTGAAATTGTGATAATATCCCTGATTATCCTCCTGCCAGTCACATCTATCTATTCCTGGCTCACATCCTCAGAAAATATTGGAGTGTGTATTGTGGATCCCAGGCAAGGTTTATTCTCAATTCTGATTCAGCATGTTTTAGAAGAGAAGGGTTTACCCCACTAGCCTAGAGAAAGACCAAAGAGGAGGAGCCAGTGGCCATATGACCCATTCCACTGTATTGTGTAGAGATAGCGACTGCTGTCCAGTAATGATATGAAAAGTAAAATTCTGGGACAAACCTGTTAAACTCTTGGGCTTATTTTTTGGCTTGTGTGGATAGTCTAATAGCTCTTCATCCTTGATATGCTCCATCATTAGGCCAGACTTTCCTGCTTCTGTCAGCTGTTACCACATTTCAGCTCTGACTGAATATCCACTGTCACTCATGAAGCTGAAGGCTTATGTCGTCTTGGTCTTGTCTCCTGTCTGTTACTTTCAACCAATCACACGCTGTTTCCTGTGCCCAAATCATCATAAAATGAGCTTTGCCAATAATGAAACTCACCACAACAGAGGAGATGGTTTTGAGGGGAAAGGGTTTAACATATGCCACTCACTCAGAAAGTGTATCTGTGATTGCAGAGGATCTTTTCTACTCATGTTTGTATTGTTTTGTTGTGTGTAATTGATATGTTGCATGTGATTTTAAGTGGCTGTAGTATTTTGGGATTTGTTTTTCATAGGTTAACAGCTTTACAGATCTCAGTCATACCGGAGCAGAGCTGCTGCTCCTCCACAGGAGCCAACTGAAGTGCCTTGGGTATCTGTTCCTGAAGACTTCCCTGGGGAGGGGAATTATAATAATAATCTATTATCTATCAGTAGGGCTATGTGGGCGGGGTCATATGATACATGCAAACACACATTTTCTGTGGACAAACATGTGGACAAATGCAAATATCTCAAATGCACAGCAATACACACCTACTCAAATCTGCATGAAAAACTCAGGACAGCTCAGAGTAAGGTGATGATGAAGTCAATGGGATCAGTGATATTATTATTATTATTATTGTGAGTATTATTATTATTATTATTATTATTATTATTATTATTATTATTATTATTATTATTATTATTTTTATTGACCATGACCACCTATGGTCATGAGCTCTGGGTAATGACCGAAAGGACAAGATCGCGGATGCAAGCGGCTGAAATGAGTTTCCTCCGCAGAGTGGCCGGGCGCTCCCTTAGAGATAGGGTGAGGAGCTCGGTCACACAGGAGGAGCTCGGAGTAGAGTCGCTGCTCCTCCACGTCGAGAGGAGCCAGCTGAGGTGGCTCGGGCATCTGGTCCGGATGCCTCCTGGACGCCTCCCTCGGGAGGTGTTCCGGGCATGTCCCACCGGTAGGAAGCCCCGGGGAAGACCCAGGACACGCTGGAGGAACTATGTCTCTCGGCTGGCCTGGGAACGCCTTGGGGGAGCTGGAGGAAGTGGCTGGGAAGAAGGAAGCTTGGGAGCCCCTGCTTAGACTGCTGCCCCTGCAACCCGGCCCCAGATAAGCGGAAGAAGATGGATGGATGGATGGATTATTATTATTATTATTATTATTATTATTATTATTATTATTATTATTATTATTATTATTATTATTATTATTATTATTATGTTATTTCAGTGATTCTATTGAGTTTTCTTTCCTGCTCAAAAGTCTTTCTTGTGTAAGTTTGTGAAGCAGACATTCACACTGCCCCAGAGCCTGCTCCTCATCTGCTGCCGATGATGTGCACTGCCTCCTGGGATCACCTCTCTGAGCTCGCCCTTGTTTTTCTCCCAGGCGGAGCCCCTCTTCTCTGCTTCCCGGCCCCTGGCAGTGGGGCCGCGTGTGTCCGCTCTGCTCTTTAGCCCATTATTGCCGTGTTGTTGTTGTTGTGAAGCGGCGGTTTGCGGCGGGGAGCTATCAGCACTGAAAGGCCAGAGCAGGCTGTGGTCAGGACGATCGATATGAACGGCTCTGCCTTGAAGGTCAGCTGCTCTAATGAGAATGAGGTAATTGCGAATATTCATCTTTTGAATGCTGGCCTCTGGGATAAGGTTATCAATTACATGTAGACACAGAGGTGCGGCGCCGGCTCCGTCTTAAACATGCAAGAAGTGATGAGGAAAAGGCAAGAGAACGGAGCTACCTGGACATAAGGTAAAGAGGAAGAGTGATTATTCTAGAGCCACCACAGAAGGTCAGGAGACATCAGCACGCAATTAACATCCTCATCTGCATTTGCCCTGGAGACTCGTCGCTCTCAATCTGAGCAGGCACAACGTATAGAGTCAAGAAGTATAGTGTTAAACATGTGAGAGCTTTCACACTCAATCACCTTGTTAGATGAGCTTTGGGATGCAAATATTCTACTCAAGTAAAGCTCTATTTTATTAGTTTAAAAGCCTTACATTATGCAAAACTGACTCTTGTGAGCTGTTATAATGTTGTTCAAAAACATAACTGGAGTGGAGTTTTGTGTCATTCACACGTTAATCCTTTATTATTAGTCTGTTTACATCTCCAAAGCTCAAACTACTCTCTCCCACTTTGTCATCATAAGGTAGGTGGTAGTTTTCAAGTTAAGAGCTGCTACATTTTACTGTTTGTTCACTACAGGTTGACAATCCCAGGGGCAAAATTACCCAAATGATTCTAGGGAAGGTGTATGGAGTTTAAAAACACAGTGGAGCACTTCCCGTATGAAAACAACATAACTCCAGGTATGTTTGTGATGTGGAAACAGTGTTATAACATAGATTGGAAAGTGGCGCAATATGGGCCCTTTAAGCGCAGTGATGCTAAAGTCTATAGTTAACAAATAAAGAAAAAAGAAAAAAGAAAATGCATGTATGGAAAAGTATAAAACCCTAATACAGACAGTGAGTGAGGTGAGAAAAAGTAAAAGGCAAAAGTAAAACATGGAAAAAACTCTCCACAAAGCCCGAGATGTCCGGCTCTTTTAAGTCGCGAGTAAATGTGCCGCTCGATGGCAGATGTTGAGTGGAGCCGGGCTAAGAGGCTGCCATTGATCCGAGCGGGCATGTTGAAAGGAGGTGCAGGGCCCCAGCGGACACACACACACACGGGGCCGGCACACACACACGGGGCAAGCACACACCACACACACACGGGGCAAGCACACACCACACACACACACGTGGCGGGCACACACAAGGGGCAAGCACACACCACACATACATGGAGCGGGCTCACACACACGGGGCGGGCACAGGGTAGCCTCGGGACAACCACTACAGAGCGCAGCCTACGCCAGAGAAGAGTGGGCACACTGCACGTCAAACCACAGCGACCATCAAAACAAAAACATCATTAGTCTCCCGCTGATCCGCATGAACTTTACCTCATATGAAGTTTGTCTGTCAGTCTTCAGCCACTTGGCTCTCCCATGGGTGCCCCGGTGAAAAAAGTGAATGGAGCGATGGGGAGACTTTTATCACAGCGGTGTTAATGCTCTCCTCTCCTTTCATAGTTGATGGAGTGAAAGTCCACACATGGCTGATGTAAAGGTGGACTTAAAAATGATGGTTAGTTTTTTTTTAACATGAGAAGCTGCTTGAAGCTGGAGGCGATTTCAGGTGACAAAGGCACATGCAGAACAGAGGCCGATGTGCTGACGAGTACACTAATAATAATTCAGTCTCTTGTCATGAATGGAGAGGCGCAAATTAGTACTAAACTACCATTGCATTCTCTAGGTATTAATACCCTAGCACAGTGATAGTCATTATTTTTTTAACACAAGAGCCACATTGGAAGAGCAAAATCAAGAGGAGAGATGCTTATATCCTATTTATAAAATTTTCTTAATCAATCGTCGTGAGAATTAACAACCAATGATCAATTAATCATTTTTTATAAATTTTTATATTAGAATTGTCATCATTATTATTACTATTACTCATTTGCATAAATAAACTTAACTTCACAACATATAAACCATAACCACTGTAGAGCCACATCAGCCCGTGTGAGATTAGAATGTGTTTAATGCAGTTTTGGCACATTTGTACAGAGATTAAACTTAAAACCGCATGGCTCATTTGCATAAACTGTAAATGCTAGAAAAAAAATAGCTCTTTCTTTGTGCGCTGTTATGTCAGCTTCTGTCAGACTAAAGGACATGACTCAGTGGAATATGAGTGTTCTTTCTGTGACAGAGTGATGTTCTGCTGATGGTGAGTCTGTTCTGTGTGTATGTCACATTGGAGACGGTACATGTTTTCAGAGATCATACGAGTACAGGACATATGTGTGCAGGACATATGTGTGCAGGACATACGAGTACAGGACATATGTGTGCAGGACATATGTGTGCAGGACATATGTGTGCAGGACATATGTGTGCAGGACATATGTGTGCAGGACATACGAGTACAGGACATATGTGTGCAGGACATATGTGTGCAGGACATATGTGTGCAGGACATACGGATACAGGACATATGAGTGCAGGACATACAGGACATACATGTGCAGGACATATGTGTGCAGGACATACATGTGCAGGACATATGTGTGCAGGACATACAAGTGCAGGACATACATGTGCAGGACATATGTGTGCAGGACATACAAGTGCAGGACATACATGTGCAGGACATATGTGTGCAGGACATACATGTGCAGGACATACATGTGCAGGACATATGTGTGCAGGACATACATGTGCAGGACATACAGGACATACATGTGCAGGACATATGTGTGCAGGACATACAAGTGCAGGACATACATGTGCAAGACATACATGTGCAGGACATATGTATGCAGGACACATGTGTGCAGGACATACATGTGCAGGACATACAGGACATACATGTGCAGGACATATGTGTGCAGGACATACATGTGCAGGACATACAGGACATACATGTGCAGGACATACATGTGCAGGACATATGAGTGCAGGACATATGTGTGCAGGACATACAGGACATATGTGTGCAGGACATATGTGTGCAGGACATATGTGTGCAGGACATACATGTGCAGGACATACATGTGCAGGACATATGTGTGCAGGACATACAGGACATATGAGTGCAGGACATACATGTGCAGGACATACATGTGCAGGACATACATGTGCAGGACATACAGGACATATGAGTGAAGGACATATGTGTGCAGGACATACATGTGCAGGACATACATGTGCAGGACATATGTGTGCAGGACATACATGTGCAGGACATACAGGACATACATGTGCAGGACATATGAGTGCAGGACATATGTGTGCAGGACATACAGGACATATGTGTGCAGGACATATGTGTGCAGGACATACATGTGCAGGACATATGTGTGCAGGACATACATGTGCAGGGCATACTGTCAGGGTTTGGTGTTTGTTGTGTGTTCCCCCTCCCTTCTGTGTCTGTCTGCTCCTCTCGGGGGCGTGGCTGGGCTGGTGCTGCGGTGTGGATCACCTGCTCGGTGGTTCACCTGCAGCAAATTGTCTAATCAGCCCCACTATTTAGTTCTGTTCTCATCCTTTGTTCTTGGTCAGTTCATTCCTTCTCTATCCCTTGTCCACGTCCATCTTCTGCTTGTCCATGTCGTCCTGCCTGACCTTGTTGTCCAGTCTGTCTACCTGTGAGTCTACCGCAGTGTCTTCCCTCCGTCTATGTCTCCAGCCTGTTTCCATCACCACATCCTTCATTCCCGGCAATAAACCTGTTAAGCATCTACCTGCACCTATGTCTCTGCTTTGGGGTCCTCAACCACACTCAAACCACGACACATACGTGTGCAGGACATATGTGTGCAGGACATATGTGTGCAGTACATACATGTGCAGGACATACGTGTGCAGGACATATGTGTGCAGGACATATGTGTGCAGGACATACATGTGCAGGACATATGTGTGCAGGACATACATGTGCAGGACATACATGTGCAGGACATACATGTGCAGGACATATGTGTGCAGGACATACATGTGCAGGACATACAGGACATATGAGTGCAGGACATACATGTGCAGGACATATGTGTGCAGGACATATGTGTGCAGGACATACATGTGCAGGACATACGTGTGCAGGACATACGTGTGCAGGACATATGTGTGCAGGACATACGTGTGCAGGACATACATGTGCAGGACATATGTGTGCAGGACATATGTGTGCAGGACATATGTGTGCAGGACATACGTGTGCAGGACATATGTGTGCAGGACATATGTGTGCAGGACATACATGTGCAGGACATACGTGTGCAGGACATATGTGTGCAGGACATACATGTGCAGGACATACAGGACATACATGTGCAGGACATACATGTGCAGGACATACATGTGCAGGAAATATGAGTGCAGGACATATGTGTGCAGGACATACAGGACATATGTGTGCAGGACATATGTGTGCAGGACATATGTGTGCAGGACATACATGTGCAGGACATACATGTGCAGGACATACATGTGCAGGACATATGTGTGCAGGACATACATGTGCAGGACATACGTGTGCAGGACATATGTGTGCAGGACATATGTGTGCAGGACATACATGTGCAGGACATATGTGTGCAGGACATACATGTGCAGGATATACATGTGCAGGACATACATGTGCAGGACATATGAGTGCAGGACATATGTGTGCAGGACATACAGGACATATGTGTGCAGGACATATGTGTGCAGGACATACGTGTGCAGGACATACATGTGCAGGACATACATGTGCAGGACATACATGTGCAGGACATACATGTGCAGGACATATGTGTGCAGGACATACATGTGCAGGACATACGTGTGCAGGACATATGTGTGCAGGACATATGTGTGCAGGACATACATGTGCAGGACATATGTGTGCAGGACATACATGTGCAGGACATACATGTGCAGGACATACATGTGCAGGACATATGTGTGCAGGACATACATGTGCAGGACATACAGGACATATGAGTGCAGGACATACATGTGCAGGACATATGTGTGCAGGACATATGTGTGCAGGACATACATGTGCAGGACATACGTGTGCAGGACATACATGTGCAAGACATATGTGTGCAGGACATATGTGTGCAGGACATATGTGTGCAGGACATACATGTGCAGGACATATGTGTGCAGGACATATGTGTGCAGGACATACATGTGCAGGACATACATGTGCAGGACATATGTGTGCAGGACATACATGTGCAGGTTTAGCACAGCTTTTTACTTTTTAACAGTCATTTCACTCACTTTAATTATGTTACTCATTTTATTTAATTTGGCTACTGTTGTGACGAAAAGATTGAAAAGTCTTTTGGACCCATGCACACTCAACTGTTGCAGTAACCGGGATACTGCATATACATGCACCATGACCAAACCGGGATACTCATAAAACCCCATCACACCCGGGATACGGATGTGCAGGTAAATGCACTCTGAGTGATATAGTGATCTCCAAGAAGCCAGAGCTGAGACGTGGGACTGTGAGGCACAGCTCCAGTGTTTGCGCTGAGACGCAGCCTCAACTTCTATTAGGCACAGCAGCCTACATTTGATTTATTGATTAAAAATGAACATGATCGACAAAATTCATAATGTATAATTATCGATTAGTCGACTAATCATGTCCACCCCTAATACTTAGTGTAATGCAGATGTTTGTATTGCAATCTTCACTATATGTTTATGTAGCACGTTTGAAAAAGAAAAAAAAAATGGCTGGGTACTATTTTTGGTATATGCTTGCGAGTCACCAATAAAAGCTTGGCAAGCTGCATGCAGCGCAATGAATATCACTGCCCTAGCAGTATATCGACAAACAATTCATTTTAGAAAATAAAGTAAGAACCACTCCAACAAACTCCATCAACTTCCTCTGCTGCAGTGGTGTCAATTATAATTTTATTATATTTATTTTCAATGATTATGATTATGATTATTACCGCTAACAAATGTGATACTTAAAGAGGGGCTATTTCACTTCCATCAAGATAAAATAAAGTTTAATGCCATACTGTGGAATACTCCTGGCAAAGTATTAACATCTCCATGGAGACAATCAAGAGGTGGACTCTCAGTAACCACAAAAGTTACATTAAATGGCCTGTTACACAAAATTGATGCATGTGAGCTTTAGGCCATGTTAGAATGTTATTACCATCCATCCATCCATCCATCCATCTTCTCCCGCTTAATCCGGCTGGGTCGCGGGGGCAGCTTGCTGCCCAATACTCATAGCACCTGACCCCCCCTATGAACCCCTCTGCAGGTGGTGAGCCCACAGGAGGGTGGACATCATGGTCCTTGATGTTAGTTCATAGGGGTGCGGGCATGTTTTGGGTTGATGGGGGAAACCGGAGTACCCGGAGGAAACGGAATGTTATTACCTCCAGACAAAAAAAAAAATGCCTGGAGTTGTGTTTTGTTTCATTCGCACACACTTGAGTCATACCTTTACCTTTGTTCAGTAGAGATCGAGTGGCATTTATTCTTATTCTTATTGTCTTCTACCTCCATACACTAGAGTAATATAGATATAAATATAACCTTTTATCATAGCAGTGTAGAAAATGCATGTAGAGAAACAGCACATAATTAACTTGGCACACTCACAGCTGCAGTTGTGTATTCTTTCAGTTTCTCTTCCTCATGTTTCTTTGATATGATTTCTTAAAGTGTTTGGCGCTGCTCAAGTGGAACAGAGTCATTTCCCTGGAGCTCTGATAAAATGTAGAGCCATCACAGTCTGGAGCAGCATGCGTATGTGCCCGCCACACCCCACCCCCTCCGAGCATGAGGCGGGGGATAGAGAGACAGGGACCTGGCCTGGGCAGCCAGGGAAAGGAAGTGGACAGGGCAGGGACAAGGTGTAGAGAGGGTATGGGGAAGGACAGGACAAAGAAAGGGCTAGGAGAGTGCCTGTTGCTGGGAAAGAAGGCTCCTGATTGGTCTGTTCTTACTGTTAATATCCCAGTTTAGGGGAAAACAGTTAAATAAAACCCCAGGAACATGTAAAGTGGGTTCAAACCGCATTTTAAGACCAAAATGACAAGCCTAACAGCAGTAGTTACACAGAGGCAATGATTACTTACTTCAGTAGCAATAGCCTACCTTTTTTTTTCTTAAACTTCTACTTTGTACTTGTATTGTATAATTTTGACATATAACAGTACTTATTTATCAACTCTACCACCTATGCCGGTCCATATTCACCAGTGAAAACCGACAACAACAACATGCATTTATGATCATCACTGCAATTGCCATTTCACTACAAATAACACAATAGATGCCACACTGCTGAATTCATTTGGAGCCCTGTTGAGCTGAACCAGGCCTGTTGTACTAGTTGCTTATTCACCCTATTTATTCATATTGATGCTTGTAATGTTAAGTGGAGAGTTAATGATGGAGTTATTGGAATCATTATGCAAAATAAAAGCCGACAGGAGCAGCGGAGGGAGGAAATCTATGTTTGTGAGCGGACTTTAACGAAGCGCCCTGCATCTCTCAGCTGTAACTAGCACCCAGCCCGTCTGCGCCAAGGCCCTAGCATGCCATTAACATATTAATAACGTACATTTTGTAAGCAATAAACAGCCCCCAGTCAGTGTGGCGTGCACTCATAACGTTATTCATGTTCACAATGCAGCACGAGCACAGCAGCCTGCGCACAAGTCACCGCCACCTCCATTCAGGCTGCAACAAAAGGAGGGTGCACCTTCAGACATACACAGACTGGGGAGGGTGAAACAAAGCAGTACAAACGGGGGGATATTGGAACATTGATGTGATGGTATAAATAGGTAGAAAGCCTGTAGTTTGAAGAGGGGGTATAACACAAAATTGCCTTTTGGATCTTCCCATGTTATAGCATTGTTCCCTCATCAAAAGCATGCCTGAAGAAGTTTTAGATGCCATGCCATGCATGGTCCAGTAATCTAGGGATCTCTCCCAGGCTCTATTGAAAACCACCTTATGGTTAACTGTACGATTCTGTGCAATGCTCCGCCCACAAGTATACCTCACCGTTCTTCCACACAATAATTCTCCATAAATATCCATCCATCCATCCATCCATCTTCTCCCGCTTAATCCGGCTGGGTCGCGGGGGCAGCGTGCTGCCCAATACTCATAGCACCTGACCCCCCCTATGAACCCCTCTGCAGGTGGTGAGCCCACAGGAGGGTGGACAACATGGTCCTTGATGTTAGTTCATAGGGGTGCGGGCATGTTTTGGGTTGATGGGGGAAACCGGAGCACCCGGAGGAAACCCATCCAGACACGGGGAGGAACATGCAAACTCCACACAGAAAGGCCCGGGCGACCCGGGGATCGAACCCGCAACCTTCTTGCTGTGAGGCCTGAGTGTTGCCACTCAGCCACCGTGCCGCCCTCCATAAATATACAAAAGTATAATACAAAAGTGTACACAACTTCACAAACCTCATGCACATCGATTGTTATGTGATAGTGCTCTGAAGGGAGAGTGACTTTCAAAACAATAAAAGGTAATATGCAGATCTAAATATGTTATGGGTTAGCAATTAATAGCCCATAGACATGTAATACAACCTTTTTTTAAAATGAAGGTGGGGACAGGTTAGATTGCAGATTTGTGTGACCTGGTTAATGGCTCATATCACTGTAAATACTGGGACAATCCCCATGATCGACGATCCCCAAACAAAAATGAGCACAAAGTTGAATGAGTTCACTGTCAGTATAAATCAACATAAAGTGCATTATGTATGTACAGAAAGAGGTTCATTTTATGCTTAATTTAACAAATTTGAGAAGCCAATCCTTAATGGATGAGGATAAGGTTTGACGTTTGTGGATCATAAGTTTGGAGATTTCTTTCAAAAACAGTGGATTTCCCAGAGTTTTCTTGATACTTTGTGATAACTGTAGGCACTGCTCTGTCTGAGGCTTCTGTAGGCACTGCTCTGTCTGAGGCTTTGTTAGACTTTATTCTGAGTTTTATTTTGATAAAGTATAAGTATTAATAGGCCCCTGCCCTCTATTTGAAATTATGACATCAACAAATTCTAGAACATGAATACAACTTCTTTGTCATTTCAATTCTTTTACACATTAGAGGATTAATTTTGATGCTTGTAACAAACACAGCAAACAGCATTGTCTTTTCACATGTCTTTGTTTAGTCTTTGGAATAACTGTAGGTTAATACAGAGCATGTGGGCAGGGACTCGAGCCTCAAATGCAGGACAGCATTCAGAGTTTAGAGGTAGATTGGGGTTAAAAGTTGATTTTGACGAAAACTGTTGTTTTCTGTTGTGACGCTTCAACCAATCAGCTTCAAGTATGAGTTTTTACGAGTCGTCCCATATTATTGTGTGGAAATCAGTTCAGAGTGCTACACATCAATCTGGCATGAGGTTGGTTAGCAAAAGAGTGTACAAGTGGTGCTTCAGCTGAAATTTTTTTTTTCAGTTTTCCATCCAAAAAACACAACAAAAAATAAAATAAATAAAAACACCAGTTTTTATTTTAGTATATTATTTTTGGCTACACAGCTATAGCCTGTGTCTCTAAGATGAGCACAGAAGTGGAGCAGTTAAAGGGCCCATATTACACTATTTTCTGATCTCTGTTCTAATGCATTACCTCATCACAAACACGCCTGAAGATGTGTTTTGCTTCATTCACATGTTTAACACACAAACCCGGCAGATTTCTTCTCTCAAACAGAAAAGATGCTGTGAGACCTTGTGATATCATGTGGTAAGAAGTGCTCCACTAGAATTATTATTATTATATTATAACTTGAAAACTACTATTTGATGTCATCACGAGGTAGAACAGAGCTTTTGAGCTTTGGAGATGCAAACAGGATGAAAGGTTATCCAAACAAAACACAACTCCAGGTATATTTTTAAGGAGGTAACAAAATTAGAATATGGCTCGAAGCTCAAGGGTCAGTTTTGTGGAATATAATAGTTTTGAAATTAAACAAACAGAACAACTCAACAATTTCACTGTTCACATTCACATGATTGGCAGATGTACAGCTGTAGCACTTATTCAACCTTTGTGAACCTTTTAGGACACATCTATTCCAGTCAGTTCAAAGTCTGAATCTTCTTTCCTCCTCTGGATAAGCTTCAAAAACATGTAATAATTGGTAGCAATGCAAACCCCACCACTGACATTTAAGTCAATAAATTGCACCATGAAAAGTCTGTGTGTGCACAGACAAAGCAGGTCTAGTACACAGCCGTCACCTGCCCACCGTGCCTCCTGCTTTTATTGCCTTGTATATGAAACCACATCTCATTCTCTCTTTATGGCACATTGTGTTTGCAGCGTGACGGCAGCCTGACAGCTCCTAACCTCCTCACGACACATCCTGTTTTCCTCCACTCCCAAATGCTGAAAATGGTACTTTTTCCTTCCTGCCGCGGCTGGCTGTAAACTTGTCCAATTCCCCTCACTTTCACTTAAAATGTCCCCTACTGGAAATGAGAGGCATAAATCAGTGAGCACGTGGAAAGCCAGTGCACTGCCGTCTCACATCAGCCTGAATTTTTTACGACGCTGAGAGAAAGCGCGGGGCTGTTGACACTACGCAGGCTGGGAGCGACGGTTTGGGCACCGCTCATATCCATTTTTAATGAGCTCGCAGCCGTGATATAGTGTAATTTCACCTCGTGGTCTCAAACGGACTGTTTACTGTTAACGAGAAGGAGCCGAGTGCTGGCCAAATTCTCCCCGATTAGAGCATTTATGAAATTCTTAGGTTTATGACTTGGACAAGGCCCTGCGTGAAGTATGTGTGTGCACAGATATGTTTCTGTGTTTTGTGATCAGACACAAAGAAAAACACAACATAAAGTCACGAGTTGATCTATTTTAAGGATTTGTTTCTGTTCAGTCATCTTCATTTGCTGATTGCTAACCTGAGGCACTGGGGACTGGATTGTGCCATATGAATCCTCTGGGTATAAGTCTTTTCACTGACAACAGTTACACCCTGGTGATGTTCCAAAAAAGATTATAGCCCGTTGCACAATCTGCCTTTTCTTTTGAAACCATCAGACAGTGAAACCAGCCTCCAGACAATTTGAAACTGTCTGTAGATCTTAAAGGTGCATTGTGTAATTTTTCTGTTGGAGGCTCTGTCAAAAGCTTTTCTCCATGGATATGTTATTGCTTTGTCTAAAATGTTTTGAAGTATAGTATCAGACCTTTTCTATCTTCATGAAGACCAAACCAGACCAAGTTACAGATCAGATTTTTTTTTCTAGGCATTGGTTGTTTAATGCCATGGAACACTGAAGGCAGAGCAATGGCTTATCCATAGGAACAAGCAGGTGACAGACCCCTAACCAAAGACTTACATAGTGCACCCTTAATTTGACAAACATTTGAAAAAGTACATTTCAGACAATCAAGTGTGTCAGCATCAGTTAGGTTCATTTGTTCTGTATTCATTGTACAAACCTGCACATAATGATTTTTAATGTTTAATGGACTGTGGGAGTAGGTCTCCGGGGGAAAAGGCTGGAGATCGCTAACATGTCTGACTGATGCCATAACAGTGTCAATATCCATGTTTTTGAGTGAGTACTGATATTCTAATACTTTCAACCCTAGTTACTTGTGCTCAAGGAGGATCAAATCTCACTTGAGGTGTCCCCCATTGCTTAAGGAAGGGCATAGAGTGTAAGCTGTCAAATAAGCATATAGCTGATTTACTGTGGGGATCCTGTGAAAAAAATGATCATTTCATCTGTCAGAAACATTTGTCATTGCTGTATTTTGTCCTTGTGCTGCTTTAGTGACGCTCGTACCTCAAGGCTAACTGAGCGCAGACAAAAGAGACTCCAGGTAGACAGGCTAGGATCGAGGGAGGGAGAGGCTGTGAGAGGGGAACATGAGGGTGAGGGGGTAGGGGAAGGGCTCTTGTGGGATTGGAGCTTCAGCTAATAGAACCACTCTTCAGACTGATGCTTCTCCGCTCAGTCTCTCCTCCACTTCTCCTCACCTTGTCCTCTACATTTCCTCCTCTCCAGGGCACAGGTTGAGATGAATGTCTCCACCTACATATTCTACAATCTACTAGGAGAATAATGTCTTTAGCTAGTGACAGTGGACATCATATTAAATTAGAAATAGTGAAAAAGAGAAAACTGAAACGAGATGTGTAATGTGTCCAGCTGTCAAGCCAATTCTGATGTCCTGAGCCCCTGGTATTTCTCTAGTTTCTGTTGTTCCTTTTTCTTGATATTACCATCGCTTGGTATTGCATTGTTCACCACCACGGCTTTGTTCTATTGCTTATCCAGCAACACTATATCTGGTTGGTTCTCCATCACCATTCTGTCAGTCTGTAACTGGAAGTCCCACAGGATCTTGGCTCAGTCATTCCCCACAGATGTTTCTGTACACTATGCCCGCTACTTGGTTATGTCGCTCCATGCTCCTTTTCCTGCCAGCACCTTACACCCTGCAGTTATGTGCTGGACTGTCTCAGGCACTTCTTTGCACAACCTACACCTTGGGTCTTGTCTGGTGTGGTAGATCTGGGCCTCTATTGCTCGGGTGCTCAAGGCTCCTGTGCAGCCAGGATGAGTGCCTCTGTGCTGTCCTTCAGACCAGCCCTCTCCAGCCATTGGTAGGATTTCTTGATATCAGCCACTTCAGTTATGTTTCGGTGGTTCGCCCCATGTAGGGGTTTGTCCTGCCATGATGGTCCCTCCAGCACCTCTTCCTCTGAGCTACTATGCATCTATAGAGAGAGAGAGATACATAGATGGCAGTGGTGCTGGATCCACTGGAGATAAAATGACTGGATTTTTTTAAACAATTAAAAACACCATGAATTTATTTTTTTTTTTTTAAATTATTATTATTATTTTATTTTAATTTAAATAATTAAAAACACCATGAGGGCAGCACGGTGGCTGAGTGGCAACACTCAGGCCTCACAGCAAGAAGGTTTCGATCCGCGGGTCGCCCGGGCCTTTCTGTGTGGACTTTGCATGTTCCTCCCCGTGTCTGGATGGGTTTCCTCCGGGTACTCCGGTTTCCCCCATCAACTCAAAATATGCAGCACCCCTATGAACTAACATCAAGGACCATTTTGTCCACCCTCCTGTGGGCTCACCACCTGCAGAGGGGTTCATAGGGAGTCAGGTGCTATGAGGATTGGGCAGCACGCACTTCCACATGTGATGTAGTATTTTCTGCTCGAGAGAAGAACTCCTGCCAAAATATGCAGGATTTTGCCTGTTAAACATGTGTGAATGAAGGAAAACACAACTCCAGGTATGTTTTTTGATGAGGAAACTACAGGAGAACAGATCAGAAAACAGCTTACTATGGACCCTTTAAAATGGTCTAGATTAAACCAGCACCAAACCTGGACTAAACCAGGACTAAACCTAGACTAAACCAAGACTAAAATAACAGTCCTCTAGGAAGAAAAGCAGAAGCTAGTGAGCAAAGACAAAGACATATAGCTTGCGTCTCAAAAGGTTAACCCTCGAAGACCTACGGTATCGTATACGATAATGAGGAATATGTTTTATATTACCATGCATAACTTTGTAACTGTAAAAGATAGAAACTTACTTTTTTCCCTCTGAAAGCGCAGACATAGAGGTTTCCGTATATAGCTGCCTCATTATCCTACGTCACACTCACGCATGATGTGCGCAAAACGATTGTCCAATAGGAACTTTGCTTTCTGTTAATTTGCTTTTAGCGATTGAAAAAGTTGCTCTAAATAGAGTTAATTCTCACATACATGGCAAATTATGCATCTTGGTGTGCGTAATTGCGCATCCCTTTCTATTTTTATTTGAAAGGTTTATTTCACTCGAAATAAACAAATACAAATAAATGCAAATACGATACAATACAATTACAAGTGATGTGGCTCTGTTCTATGCTCTGGCCCTGGGCTTTACAGGAGCTGTTTCCATGACTGGCACAAGAAAAGTAATGGAGCGGTTACACTTTTTTTTTTTTTTTTTAGGGCAATAAGGATACTTTTAGTTTACTTACATACTTGATATTTTGCATTTTTGTAGCTAAGGCCCTAAATTAAGCATTTTTTATGTCAAAAAAGTTGTTTCTACATGTTTGCTGTGTGCTTTGTATAAAAGAGTGGGAATTTTGTTTTCTGGTTTTTTTTCCTCTCTATTTCTGGTCCTATAGCTTTTATAACAGTCACATAACACAACTACAGCAGCATATTGTGAAATAACAGGCTGTACTGAAAAAAAGGCTGTATAACACTTCATTATAGGGTAAAAGGGGCAGTTTTAAAAGCAAAATTAAGAAAAAAATCCAAGCGAAGAGAAATGGCTAAAATTGCCCTTAGATCTTCAGGGAAGTGAAACATTTTTTCAATTCTAAAACATCTCTTTTGTAGCAGGGAATGCCTCATCCACATTCATCTACTTTCTCTCCATTATCAGAGCTATCACTTACATTTTAAAAGCCTGCATAGTTTTAGATTGGCAATGTTATATATAACTCTGACTGGAGTTAAAGTTTGGACGCAGATAGTTCTACGTGGCCTCAGGAATCTCTGGCATTGTGAGTTTAAAATAGAGCTTGGAGTTTGAAAAGTGAACATTAATTCTCAGTTGGATTTGTGATTTGTCGTACGCAGTGACAGGTACAGAGTGTGTTCTTTTGTGATGGAACTGGCTCTGACCCTGAAATGCTCTGTAAACGTCAGGCTTTTCATTCAGACAGACACCAGGATTCATACAAGAACACCAGACACTTAGGTGCATTTGAATTTTCTTCTTCTTATTATTATTAGGCCCGAGCGCCAGAGGCTGGCGAAGGGCCTATTAGTATCACACAGTGATGCTCATAGGGGGTGGGAACTAAAATGACGCGACGTGACTCGCCCGTAGTGACCAGGGACCCTTCTTCTTCTTCTTTTTCTCCTAACGCACTCACCCATTTTTCACCTAGTGAACAATGTTGAAAACTCACGAAATTTGGCCACGTGTTAAAAGTCTGCCTCTCTAACTTTTGGCTATTTCCATTTTCAAAACATAAATAAAATGGCTCATCAGCGCCCCCTAACATCACAAAAATACATTAGGGAATACGAATGACACCAAAAAAAATGTCCACGTAGAATCATGAAATTTAACACAGAAGGTGATCATGTCAAGACGAGTAAAAAATATTATTATGGCCACACCCCCTGACAAACCAGGAGGCGGCCATCTTGGATTAAAGTTTGCGAAGCTGAAACGCACTCCTCCGCATACGCTCACCGGAACGGCCTCAGATTTGGTCCACACCTCCAGGACGGGAACATCAAAAGTTATCCACATATCCCAAATCTGTCTGACGGTCTCTGAGCAGTGAAGTGAGAAATAATGAACACAAGTTTTGGATATTTACAAATTGCTCCTATTTGCTCAAACAAACTCTGATTTCAATGAAATGTGACACAGTTCTTAAACTCTCTGCCCTAAAGCGACTGAATGTGAAAAAAATTAATTTGGTGCATTAGCGTCTCCTACAGATTGAAATAAAACGTGACGCCGCAAACACGTTGAAAAACGTTCAAAAACTCACCAAACTTTGCCAAAAGTTCAGAAATGATGAGACATTCGAGAAAATATAGGTTTCATGCATCAAAAACTGGAGATAATACGCCACCTCGAATATTAGGCTCCGCCCACTTCTATGGGAGCAGTCCCAGCTCAACCTTGTTCTAGAGCCACGAAATTCGGTACACACATTCGTCACAAACAAAAAATATTATTATGGCCACGCCCTCTGACAGAGCAGAAGGCAGCCATCTTGGATTGAAATCTTCAAAATGCAGAGTCCGCATTTTCACTCATGTTGCATTTGAACGAACTCCTGTGAAGGTGCTTCACCCACAGGACTGAAAATCACCGTACATCATCTAGAGAAGTGCGGCTTCAAAAGTTTGCTCAATTGTTTTTTAAAACTGTCACGGTTTACGTGTGGAGAAGCCACAAAGTTCAATCAAAATTTAGACAATATTCAATGTGAAGATTTGCTCCCCTTGGCACAGACTTAGTCCGATTGTGCTGAAATTTGAGTCACTGATGCTGATCTCGGCTTGAATATTATACACTATAAAGAATATGGAAAATTACACTATAGCGCCCCCTAGTATAATGAAACACCAACATTATCGGATTTGTACCAAATTGGGGAATTAAATTCTATGTATGACTACGACCAAAAAAATACATTATGGACATGGTGAATTTTTCACTGTTGGCCACCAGGGGTGCAAAGACTCCTCAAAAATTATTTGAAGGTGCACTCTGTAATTTTTCTGATAGAGGATGTGTTGGCCTGGGAAATTTGAATCACTAATACATGATCTTGTCCTGAATATAATACACTGTAAAGCAGATGAAAAGTGTGGTTGGGGTTTACGGTTATTAGGGTTAGTGTAGGGCACAGTGTTTGCTGGGAGCAGCGTTTGCACGGCACGATGTGCTGGGCACGTCGTTTGCAGGGCACGGTGTTTGCGGGGTGCAGCGTAGGCACACGTAAGGGCCGATCATCGCCGCTTACGGCTATATTCTTCTTCTTCTTCTTCTTCTTCTTCTTCTTCTTATTATTATTATTATTATTATTATTATTATTATTATTATTATTA
The DNA here is from genome assembly GCA_034769755.1 of Odontamblyopus lacepedii. Classification (NCBI taxonomy): domain Eukaryota; kingdom Metazoa; phylum Chordata; class Actinopteri; order Gobiiformes; family Gobiidae; genus Odontamblyopus; species Odontamblyopus lacepedii. Next base: position 5,048,245 of record CM068361.1, on the reverse strand, counting down.
TTATTATTATTATTATTATTATTCCATCCATCCATCTTTTCCCGCTTAATCCAGCTGGGTCGCGGGGGCAGTTTACTGCCCAATCCTCATAGCACCTGACCCCCCCATGAACCCCTCTGCAGGTGGTGAGCCCACAGGAGGGCTCAATATTATTATTATTATTATTATTATTATTATTATTATTATTATTATTATTATTATTATTATTATTCTCCTAACGCACTCACCCATCTTTCACTAAGTGAACAATAACGAAAACTCACGAAATTTGGCCACGTGTTAAAGAATCTGCTTCTCTAAATTTTGACTATTTCCATTTTCAATAAATAAATAAAATGGCTCGTCAGTGCCCCCAAATGATACAAAAATACATTAGGGAATACGAATGACACCAAAAAAGATTTGCACGTACAATCATGAAATTTAACACAAAAGTCGATCATTACAAGACAAGTAAAAAAATATTATTATAGCTAAGCCCTCTGACACACCAGAAGGCGGCCATCTTGAATTAAAGTTTGCGAAGCTGAAACGCTCTTCTCCGCGGGCGCTCACCCGAACGGCCTCAGATCTGGTCCACATTATCTCCAGGGGTGGAACATCAAAAAATATCCACATATCCCGAATCCGTCTGACGGTCTCTGAGCAGAGAAGCGACAAATAATGAACACAAGTTTTGGATATTAACAAATTCCTCCTATTTGCTCAAAGAAACTCTGATTTCAATGAAATTTGACTCAGTTCTTAAACTCTCTGCCCTAAAGCTACTGAATGTGAAAAAAAAATAATTTGGTGCATTAGCGCCCCCTACAGATTGAAATAAAATGTGACCCTCCAAACAAGTTCAAACATGTTCAAAACTCACCAAACTTTGCCAGAAAATCTGAAATGATGAGACATTCGAGAAAATATAGGTTTCATGCGTGGGGATCATAAAAATGGAGATAATACGCCAGCTCGAATATTAGGCTCCGCCCACTCCTATGGGAGCCGACCCAGCTCAACTTTGTCGTGGAGTCTTGAAATTCGGTACACACATTCATCACGTGGAGACAAACAAAAAAATATTATTATGGCCACGTCTCCTGACAAATAAGAAGGCGGCCATCTTGGATTGAAATCTTCACTATGCAGAGTTGGCCTTTTCACTCATGTTGCGTTTGAATGCACTTCTCTGAAGGCGCTTCACCCACAGGGCTGAAAATCACTGTACAACATCTACAGAAGTGCAGATTCTAAAGTTACCTCCATTGTTTTGGTAACTGTCACGGTTTACGTGCGGCGAAGCTCCAAAGTTCAATCAAAATTTGGACAATTTTCAACGTGAAGATTTGCTCCCGTTGGCACAGACTTAGTCCGATCGTGCTGAAATTTGAATCACTGATGCTGATCTCGGCCTGAATATAATACACTATAAAGAATATGGAAAATTACACTATAGCACCCCCTAGACATGAAACATCAACATTATCGGATTTGTACCAAATTTGGGAATTGAATTCTATGCATGACTACGAGCAAAAAAATACATTACGGACATGGTGAATTTTTCACTGTTGGCCACCGGGGCGCAAAGACTTCTCAAAAATCATTTAAAGGTGCACTCTGTAATTTTTCTGATGGAGGATGCTTTGGCCTGAGAAATTTGAATCACTAATACATGGTCTCGGCCTGAATATAACACACTGTAAAGCATATGAAAAGTGTGGTTGGGGTTTATGGTTATTAGGGTTAGTGTGGGGGCCAAAAAAGTCATAACGATAAGGGTATTTTTGTTGAAGCACAAGTACAAAAGTCTAGGGGTTTGAGAGGTACAAGTAACAGCAGGAGCAAGTGGATTTGGACTTGGAGTGGCATGTCAAAATCAATCTCTTTAAAGCTCCAGCATCACACTTTTTCTGGCCTATGTTATAATGTTGTTTCCACATAAACAACATACACACAAAACATGCCTGCCAATTGTGTATTGTTTCATTCTCACATGTTTAACCCTGTCTATTTAGACTGAGTTCTTCTCTCAACCATAAAACACTATTTCACCTTGTGATGTCATGTGGGAATACTGCTCCACTGTGTTCTATATTATATACCTTCACTAGCACAATTTGGATCATTCCAGGCTTGGAATTGCCCATCTCTACTGGACTAAAGGTAAAAGGGAGAAGTTGGCAAAATGAAAAATACATTTTCATGACATCATAAGGTGGAACAGAGCATTTTGAGGTTTGGAGATGTAAATAGATTAATGATAAAAATACAGGATTACTCAAGCATGTGAACAAAACACAACATCAGATATGTTTTCGATGACGTAACAGCATTATAACAAGGCTTACAGCTAACAAGATTCAATTTGGCGTAAAATAGGAGCTTGTACCCAGTTTGTCCCATGTACTTTCACCTTCCCCAGTACAGATATATTGAATAAGTCAGAAATATGTCTGCTCTGTGCTGTCTGCCTCTAATTAAAAAGCCTTTGTCTGCTAATCAGTAAGTGTGTGTTAGCAGGCTAGATGTTGTTATCTTTAACATCACGAAAAAAAGTTCTCTCTGGCCTCTGACAGTCTGACAGTGAAAAAAAGAAAAAAAACTCATCATAGTCAGTCATTAAGATGCTCAGAATACACAAGGTAAGTGAGGAAGTACTTCAGACTCTGCAAACTGTTTAAAATGAACTGGTTCTGTTTTTCATGCTCCAGTAAAAATCAGGCACAGCTCCTTTAACTTTATGATCTAAATCCAAACACTTAAAGTGATAGTAATAAGAACAGTAGTAGCTGAAATAGTAGAAGTAGTGTATAGTAGTTGTAGGTACAGTGGCAGTAGTGGTGGTAGACGGAGTAGTAGCAGGAGTAGAAGGTGTAGGGATAATGGTAGTATTCACAGCAACAGTAACAACAGGAGTACTTATTGATAAGATCATAATGGTTATAGTACAAAAATTAGGATAAATAGTAAGGCCCACCCTCCTGTGGGCTCACCACTCACAGAATGGTTCATAGGGGGGGTCAGGTGCAATGAGGATTGGGCAGCAAGCTGCCCCCGCGACCCAGCTGGATTAAGCGGGAGAAGATGGATGGATGGAGTAAACCCATACTACCTGTACTTCAACTTTAACATACCAGTAGAAGTAATAGTAGAAGTTTTATAACAGTAGTAACAACCTTAAACTTCTTTCTGAAGGTGTGACGTGAGTTCTTGTGCTGTTTTTCTTTCTTTTTCTGATATCTTTAGACAATCTCATTTGCCAAGTATAAATAGTCTCAATTAGTGGTCGCATCTTCATAGTCAGCCACTGTCACCAAACACAGCATCCATCTACAACGCACATCGCCCCCTCCTGTACACTGCTGCCATGGCGACGCTCAAAATAACCACACAGCTAAAAACATTTCAAAAACAGAAAAAGTAAGGTGATTATCAGCATCTGTGCGGCTGGCGACCCCCCCTCTCTAATGAAGTTTGTTTATGAGGAGTGCAGTTGGAGGCAGCGTAGGTGTGGTTAACCTTCTACAGGCACATTGTCAAGTGTAAACACAGCTCTATTCTGGGCACATGCCTGCCCACACCCGCCTACGCCTACGCTCCACATCTGTACATGCAAGAAGGGCAAATTGAACGCCATACTTTGGAGCACGCTTAGCAGTAACATCTCCAGGGAGACCAAATAAAGTTACATAGTGTGCCTTTAAAGAGAGGGTATTATACAAAATCATGTTTGTGGAGCTTTCTACCATATCAAAAACACATGAACTGATTTCATATTTCACTTGTGCATGTTTGAGTAATCTAGTGATCTCACCCTGCCCTTTTCATACTCTCCTATCACAGTTCACTGAGCCCATCCAAGACTCATCCCACAAGCCTACGACATGACAATTCTCCATAAATATGCAAAGACATGATACAAAACAACACACTGACTTTGCAAACCTGATTTGATTTGCAGTGGGTTCTGAGAGCATTTTGAAGGGGGAGTGCATAGAGTAAAGGGAGCGGCATCAAAAATGAAACTGAAACTTATTTTAATTTAACACCCGCGCCATCTTGGGGGTACCAAGATGGCGCTGGTGTGTCTGGTCTGCCGCTTGGCACTGCCAACTTTTATTTGTTCTACGTTGGTTTTAACTGTCTGTATGAGAACCACCAACCCCACACTTGTTTATGATCGCACAGAGTTACTAAAAAATCAAAGAATATGTGGACACATGAGCCGAGTTTAACTGTGGGGACTCTAAAGGCCCCCTACCTGGCAGACGTGCCCAAATACCTGCGCAGGATCCTGACTCTCCCTCCCAGGAAGCGCAGGCGTCGCGGGGTGAGAAGCGGTCGGCTAGTCAAGCTGAAAGCCATGCTAGCACATTCTCCTGCCCTGATGTCCTCTCCATCAAGTATTCCCAGTGATCTCCGGGCCTGTTTACTCCGCTGGGCATCTCTGCGTAACCTGGCGCCTCTGGGTGCGTCGCTGGTCCCCCTGTGCGGACAGGCGGAGTGTTTTGCTGTGCGCCCTCGCCGTCTTCGTGGTTGAGGCTCTGGCGGTGCTAACCTCGGCAATCTGAAGTCCCTGAATCGGACTGCTCCGGTGTCAGAGGACGTTTCTTTAAAATGTGGGCTTATAAACGCCAGATCTGTGGCCAACAAGACATTTATTCTCCAGGACTAGTTCACCGCGCAGCATCTGAACTTTCTATTCCTCACAGAAACCTGGATCAGTGCCGGTGAGTCAAGCGCCTTTTCGGAACTTTTACCCTCTGGTTGCACGTTTATAAATGGTCAAGAACCATTGGTCGTGGGGGCGGTGTTGCAACGGTGTTTTTGCTTTAAGACGCTGACAGGGATGCGCTTTTCGTCATTTGAACTGAGCTACTTTACGCTAAGGCGAGTGGAACCTGTGCTGTGCGCCGTGGTCGAAGGAGGCAAAGGAGTTTTTAGAGCTGATCGATAGTTTTAATCTGACGCAGCATGCTTTGGGTGCCACTCAGATTCATGGCCATACGCTGGACCTTGTCCTGTCGCATGGTCTGCAGATTGACAATGTGTTAGTTGGGGATGTGGCACTGTCTGATCACAGTCTTATTTTATTTGATTTTATGTTGAATGACTGTATCCGGCACCCCCTGTGTGCTTGTGTCGCTCCATTAAGCCTGACATAGCAGCCCGTTTCTCTTCACTCTTCTCTACCTGTTTGAACGATGACATTGATGCTGCTGAACAGGATACAGAGGTATTAATGAATAAGTTCCAGGGCACGTGTAACAGTGTTCTAGATTCTGTGGCTCTGCTTAAAGCTCTGCGCCCCAGAGCCGGAAGCAGTGGCTGAATGACATTACGTGTGAAGTTAGGCACGTCTGTAGAAGGGCAGAGCGCAAGTGGAAATCGGACGGATTACTTGTGTCCTACGGAATTCTGAAAGACAGTTGGCACACGTATCAGACAGTTGTCAAAACTGAAAAAACGAAATATCTTTCTAACGTGGTGTCGAGAAATATTAAAAATCCCCGTGTTATTTTTAAAACTATAGGTGCTGTTCTTAACCCCATCCAGTCCACTGTTGTTGTAGATGTATCTTGCAACAACTTTCTTGAATTTTTTTTATGAAAAAGTAGCCAGCATTAGGGCCAATATTGTAACCCCCATCTCACATCTGTTACCAGACCTGACTTGCTCACATGTGTTTTTTAACTTTGAGCCAGTGTCACTGGACTGTCTCTCAAATGTGGTCAGGAAACTCAAACTTTCATCCTGCCCTACTGATGCTGTCCCGCCTCGTCTTTTTAAGGAGGTGTGGACCTGTATTGGTTCCAGCATCCAAAAAGTAATTAATAGCAGCCTTGTTTCTGGTGTTGTGCCTTTGTTTTGTAAAAAAAAAAAAAAAAAAAAAAGCTGTTATTGTACCCCTGCTGAAAAAACCTGTTCTAGACACATCACTTCCCTCCAACTATAGGCCCATATCCAAACTCCCCTTTATGGCCAAGATTTTGGAGAAATGTGTCCTCCTGCAGCTCCAGTCATTTTTAGAAGTACATGGCACTTTTGACATCTTCCAGTTGGGCTCTAAGGCTTTACATAGCACAGAGTCTGCATTTTTAAAGGTTTTTAATGACCTGTTTGTAGTGGCTGATTCTGGTGTCTCTGTCATTTTAGTGCTTTTAGACTTGACAACTGCTTTTGACACAGTGGACCATGCAACTCTTTTAAATCGTTTGGAAAACTGTGTGGGAGGAGTTGCTCTGTCAGACTGGGGGACTCCACTTTGTCCACCGCCCCCCAGGGTTTAATCTTTGCGCCCGTTCTCTTTGCTCTATACCTCCTCCCACTGAGTGAAATCTTTAAAAAAAAACATGGCATTAAATATCACTTTTACACAGATGATTGCCAAATTTACCTGCCACTTAAGAAACTTGATTCTGCCCCCCTGGCACCTCCTTCACTGTCTTAGTGATGTCAAGGATTGGCCCACAACTTTTTAAGTTTAAATGAGAAAAAAACTGAGGTCATTGTCTTTGGCAATACCAACCCCTTCACCGACTTGGGCCCATTAAAACAACACGTGAAACAGTTTGCCACCAACCTTTGCGTCATTATTGACAGTGATTTTAAATTTAACATGTAAATGCGGTTGTAAAATCTGTTTTTTATCATTTGTGCCTTTTATCTAAAATTAAACCTTTTTTATCTTTTAAATCATTTGAACAGATCATACATGCTTTTATCTCCTCTTGTTTAGACTACTGTAATGCACCTTTTCCCGACATAAGTCATCATGCGCTTTCTCGCTTACAGTTGGTACAAAATTCTGCTGCGCAACTTTTAACTGGAAGCAAAAAATACGAGCACATTACCTCGATTTTAGCGTTGTTGCACTGGCTTCCAGTTTGTTTTAGAGTTGATTTTAAGATTGTATTGTTTGTTTTTAAAGCTTTAAATGGACTGGCCCCACAGTACATCTCGGACCTCATCCAAATTTGCACTCCCTTGCGCAAGCTGAGTTCCGAGGGTTCCAGCTCCAGCTCGTGGTGCCAAAGTCGCGACTTAAAACCGCCTTAAACCCCCCCCCCGCCTTTTAACTCTGCGTGAGTTTGTGTGGTCCTCTGTGTCTCTTATCTATTTTATTTTATTAATTTTAATTCTACTTAGTGATTTTTATGATTGCCAATCCAATCCAATCCTGTTTACACTGTATATGTTACCATTAGGTAACATTATCAAAAAACATGGTGAATTACCTGCTCTTAAACCCTGAAAAAACAGAGGTCATTGTTGTCGGTCCTAAAGGTCAGAGAGATTCTCTTTCCGACCAGATAATCTCACTTGACAATGTGAGTATAGCCTCTCGCTCTACTGTAAAAAATCTTGGAGTCGTATTTTACCTAAATCTCTCATTCACAGCTCATATAAACCAAGCTTGTAAAACTGCATATTTTCACCTGCGAAACATAACTAAAATCAGAAGTATTTTGCCTTAAAATGATGCTGAAAAACTTATCCATGCATTTGTTACATCCAGACTAGATTACTGTAATTCTCTGCTCACCGCCTGCGCTAAAGGTACTTTAAGAAGCTTCCAGTTGGTCCAAAATGCAGCGGCCAGAGTCCTAACAGGAACTAAAAGACGTGATCACATCAGTCCTGTGTTAAAATCACTTCACTGGCTTCCTGTCGAGTTTAGAATTAAATTCAAAGTTCTCCTCCTGACATACAAAGCCTTAAACAATATGGCCCCATCATATCTTCAGGATGCCATTGTCCCCTGTCAAGAGATTAAGATCACAAACCAGTGATATATCTTACAGTTTTACATTAAACCAGTCTCTTCCTATTGAGATTGAATCACCTGAGTCAGCCTTTCATTTTCTTTTACGTGCGCACGGAGGAGAGAAGCTGGTGTCTGCTACTAAGGCCATTCACCCCAGACCTCCTGGCTCCTCCTCCTGCAGCACGGCCTTTTATTTCCTCCACCACATCCATCATGTCAGTACAAAGCATAGTCAGAGAATACATAGTTTACAACATAGTGAAGTATATCATGGCTTTGTTTTACATTTGATCAGATAAGTACAAATTACGATCTGGGAACAGCCCCGCAAGAGGGAAAAGGTC